>JAUPFT010000030.1:5102500-5525000 GCA_036936625.1 Parnassius smintheus behrii | reverse complement strand
AATATTAATTCATCTATTAAAACGTCTGTTTTAACATTTAAATGGATAAATTAGTCTTTAAAATATATATATTATACGATATTCCAAACCACTCACTAATCAGCGAGCTACGGAAATAATAGCACGGAGTTTCTCTGCGTGATAAACTTAGAAATTAGGATATCCGCAGTAGAACCAGAGTGACCAACATAGCCAAACGGATTAGTAAGTTGAAGTGGCAATGAGCTAGTCATATATCTCGAAGAACCGACAACCGATGGGGTCAAAAGTTTTCGAGTGGCAGCCTCGTACCGGTAGGCGAAGTGTAGGGCGATCCCCACTAGATGAAGTGGGGACATGGTAAGACTTGCAGGAAGTCCAATGATACGGTTGGGTCAGAACCATGCTTTGTGGGATTCCTTGGGGGAGGCCTATGTTCAGCAGTGGGCTTGTGATGATGATGATGATTCCAAAATACTGAGTTCAGGGTTCTAAATTTAAATTAGCCTAAGTAAATATTTATAAATTAGAATCGGGCATATGTACATGTAGCCCGTGGACTCTAACCAGTTCCTTTACCTACATAGTGTATTTGGTCCGTCTACTACGAAATAAAGAGCTTACTACCAACATGAGGAACCCTAGCAGCTCAGGTGCTAAGCACTCGCCGTCAATTTTCGTTTACCCAAACTTGCCATGTGCTCGGCGGTGAAGGAAACCTGCATGCTGTGGAAGAAAGATATTTAGAAGATTAGGATTAGCAGGATTAGGATTAGTAGGATACTTATTTATTAGTATAAATAATAACAGTGTATCATAAATATGTCCCGCTTATGTTTTTGTGCTCCTGAAAAAGTTTTGTCTGAGAAAGTTTTGGATACTTTTTAGCGTAAAACAGTAGCTTAATGCTGCTGCGTTTCGTATGGTGAGTGTAGAGAACCGGAGACCCTTTTTACTGGAAAGAGGCATTCCATCTTAGTCCTCACGGGTGACAACGCGTCTGCATTTTGATTCGTAATCGAGGATAGATGTAGATGTCTACGGGCTACAGCAACCACTTACCATCAGGTGGACTGTGTGCTCGTTTGTCACCCTATCCTATAAAAAAACCTAGCGTCTTGCTTATTGGCAGACATCGACATATCCTCTAAATATTTTATTTACACTGAATACACGTTTCCTGTAATGTAGTAGTTTAGGAGTCCATCGCCGACAAAGAACTTGACACGTAATTTATATATATATATACTATTAAGATTTATATAGGCCAGCAGATTTATAGAAAAAATAGGTGTGGTTATTTATTATTTTTATATATTTAATAAGAGTTTGTTTGAGCCGTGGTAACTCTGATGGTTAACGCTCGCTGTAAATATAACAGAACGCGAGTAACCCGAGTTCGATCCACACCAGCACCAATGAAACTGTTAATTACAATATTAAGTGCTAGTTTACCAGAAGGAAAACATCGTGAGGAAACCTGCATGTCTGAGGAATAAGGAAAAAAATATGTCGAAGACATGTCAAATTCGCCAACACGCATTGGGGCAGCGCGGCGGACAATTCCTTGCCCTAAAACCCTCTCAGAAATGAGGGGAGGCCTGTGCCCAGCAGTGGGACGTTTATAGGCTGTAACTTTATTTTTACTTTACTATTAAAGAGCACTGGTGCAAATGGAGGCCTCCTCCACAGATTGCCTCAAATGCAGGATATTTATTTTGGTTGCCACACTTGGCAATCGGCTTGGCAACCGTAGTTTTTTTTTTATTTTAGTCGTCGTTAGGAAGGCGCTGCTGCCTACCTCCTGATCTGTTTCCATCTGCTGCCTCTTACGATACCCACGAGATGATATGCCGTGGTAGCTATTCTTACACCGCCACTGCACGGTAAGAAGATTCATGATTTTTTTATTAATTATTATTTAATATTTAATTCAAGAAAAGAATATATAATTACATCCAATATAAGTATATTTGTTCAATAGTGATCAACTTATGTTAGAGCAATGTACAACATGTAACAAAAACCCTGTGGTTCCCGTTAACTGCGTTATCAGAGTCGGTATCCAAGCATGTAGAAACAATTTTTTTTTTTTCAAAAAAAAAAAACACATTTAAAAAATACTGGATTCTGATAACACACCTAACGGGGACCACAGGGTTTATGTTACATATTGTATAAAATAAAAATTTATAGAACAAAATTATAACCAGCTTTATAATATAATAGTATTATTAAGTGCTCATACGTAATCGATTCACGTCACTAGAATTAATTGGTAGGTTATGGATAGGACGTATGATTCAAACGCTTGAGTCACCTAAAACGGAGCTTTAAAAGCAACGGCTAAAGGCACGGACTTATCACAACAGTCCGGACTCTCGCTGTGAGTAGACAATACAAGATGGCCACGAAAATCGTCATTGTACTCTTCGCCAGCGTAATCCTTGTTGCCGCGCAAGAAGACTGCACATGTGAGGACGAGAAAACTCTGAACGAAGCAACCGACATCTTCAAGTTCCTTAATGTACTATCAGCTGATCCAGAAAACGACAAATATCCCATATTACCAGCGCTCCTATCGCCTTTAGTGCCGTGCGGGAATTGTATAGAGAACAGTCGGAAGAAACGTAAAATATTCCCTGAGCCCGCCGAAAATGACAGTGAAATTAAAAAAGAAGAAGAAGAAAACAATATGGCGGATGAAGACAGTGATGAGACGCATCCTTTCCCTGCACACGCGGGTATCAGAAACAAATGTCCTCTTGGTTTCGTGAGGATAGGATTCATGTGTCTTAGTGCTGCTTTATTGTAGTTTAAAAGTGTTAAATTCAAAACCGAAGATCGAAAACCAGTGCGCCAAAATATGTTTGTATTCTGGTAACGTTTCGAACCTTAAAAATTTTTCATAAAATGTTTTTTTATTCTTTTTTTTATTTAATACTTTAACTGTATGTCTTTACTTGTCTCTCTATATTAAAGAAATAATTGCATTTATAGAATTAACTTTTTAATGATTTTTATACAATACAAAAATATTTTTAGAAGACTGTTCTAAAATTTGACAAAGATAATGTAAATTAAGTTACCGGATAGTTACCTTATTTAAGTCGTCATTATAGACTCCTAATTAGTGTAATAATATTATCAAATTGTAAATATATATAATATTAGAAAGTAATGTCATGAGCTTTAATTAGGCTAAGCTAATAAATAGTTATTTTTAGTTAATGCATTTTTATTAGTACTAATTCAAAATATTTTAATAATTTTTATAAGTATAAATATACGTTTATATTCGTAACTATTATTTAATTTTAAATTTATTTATATAAAGATATTTCAACTATATGCCACAGTTATTAGTTAAATATATGTGAATGCTATCTATTTAGAGATTAGTAATAAAAAAAATTTAAAACTTTACCTCCGCACTAGGATTTTCTCCTGTATCGTGGGGCAGTTTACATACATACATTTCACAAGGACAAACATCCTTGTTACATATTACATGCTTGTTCCGTGCGGAATTCGAACCCGCGGCCCTTAGCGCTGTAACTCATTGCTAAACCACTGCGCCACGGAGCCGTCCTGATGAGTTGCATCAAACTCATGCTCAGCTTAGATCACATCATTGTTTCAATAAAATTTTTATAGAATAAAATATACACCATATATAGGTCATGCTAACAAGTACAGTGAAATTGTACTTTAAAATTTAACAATACTCTTTGAGATACTACAATAAAGTAAATGTTAGTTACTATCAAGGATATCATGTACAAATTGAATGAAAATAATTTTAATCATAAACAAACAAACATAACTGCAATAGGGTCAAATTATCTTAACCTACATAAATTTACTATTATTAGCCGACTTCGAAAGCGGAGGTTCACAGTTAGACTGTATGTTTTTTAAACAATTGAGACTCAATGTTTAGGATTCCTTTTCATTTTATTAATTTATTTAACTTCATATATCCGCATACATACACTGAAATGTATATAGGCGGACTTACTGGCCCCAGGCATTATCTACCGGTCTACCTTAGAGTAGTACAGAGACAAAAGAGGTAGGTGTAAAAAGTAATGTAAAAAAGTAGTGTAGTACAGAAATTCTATATATATATATATATATATATATATATATATATATATATATATATATATATATATATATATATATATATATATATATATATATATATATATAACATAAAGTTCACAGAGAACTCTAGAACTCTGATTTGATTCTGACATTTTATTTACAAGAAGTCATTGAGCTATTATGTACTACGTACTAGAGGCGACACTGCATTCAGCTACGATGTTCCACTCAACTGCGGTGAATACACCGCACTTTAATCAGTCATTCGCTAGACGCTTGTAGAGTTGTTACGTGTTGCGTTGATTTTAAAAAAATCTCTTCATAAAAATATGCCGTCGTGTGTACTTAGATATTGCACAAATAATTCAAGAAATGTCAGTAAAAACCAAGAAATTATGATTTCTTCGAACGCGACGCGAACACTACACATTGAAATAATACTAGTTTTTACGGAATTTATCGCGTATATTGAACTTTTTAAATACCCGACGTTTCGAGAGCTTTACAGCACCCATGGTCACGGGTAGGACTGAGATGTTCAACGTCCAGCTGTCATAGTTAACCGCGGTTACCATAGATTAAAATTTAACTTTTGTTCCGATCTACACAGTATGAACTTATGGTATCATGGAGTCTTGCAGTTGTATGCTTGGGTTGGGATTTAATTTTATTTATTATAGGATCCCAAGCAGATGGTAGCACCCAGCCATCTACTCTTATTATATATTGAAATTAGGATGTTTTTTTGATTTCAATAGCCTCGCGAATCGTCCTTGGAAGGAATCGGTGTTCTTTAGCGAGGATTTGTGGTCTATCAAATCTGATGTAGTGACGGGGGCGATCCTGTACATGTTCACAGACTGCAGACTTCCCGGAGCGTCGATTCTTCACATCAGCTATATGTTCTTTGACGCGGGTTTTAATTGATCTTTTAGTTTGTGCTATGAAGGAGAGACCACATTCACAATGAAGCTTGTACACTCCTGCATCTTGCAGAGGGACGTTACACTAGACTGATGGTAAAAACTGACCAATCTTCTTCGGCGGCTTGAATGTATTGTATTAATAATAATAATGTCCTCCAGACCGAATTTCGGTCACGGCAGTCGGTCTCAACGGAGACTGACCGTCGGCGCGGGACAGGATTATAGTGCCCGAGTGAATGCGCTGTTTTTGGTCCGCCCCGGGCTTCGAACTCATTCCCATAAGCCCATGATCAGCAATTCCGTTTACGAGCACTAGTAGTCCAACATAAATGCCTGGTTTCCAGTGAAAAAGGGTCTTCGGATCTTTACACTTACCATATGAAACACAGCAGCATTAAGCTGCCATTTTACGCTGGTATTTTGTGAGAGCGTGGTTGTTCCCCGATTGTGCCGACCCATTCGTAGTACAATAATATAGCTGCAGTGTCGCTCTACCGCATATAAAATAGTCCACAGACATTCAGTTTTCCTCACGATATTTCCTTCACCGTTAAACACTTAAAATTACATCTAACAACTTCCATAATCAGATGCAGATCTAAGCCAAATTTTTAAATTCACAGCAAGCACACTACCGCGGTTTAAGTAAAAATATATTAGGGAATGTTAAAAAAAAATCATTATCAAATATCATAAAGTCAATATTTTTGTATAACAAAAATATAAATAAATGACACGCATAGATAAGGCGTTAAGGCCGCCTTTGTATATTTTTGTGCAACGAAGTTGCAATAAAATAAAAAAATTCAAAGTGGTAGAGCCATGCTGCAGTTATATTAGAAGCATAGTTGTAACATGAATGGGTCGGCTCGACCGGGGAAGGACCACGCTCTCACAGAATACCAGCGTACATTAGTAGCTTTATGCTGCTGTGTTTCGTATGGTGAGTGTAGAGAACCGGAGACCCTTTTTACTGGAAACGAGGCATTTCTTCTTAGTAAACCTCACGGGTGACAACGCATCTACATTTTGATTCGTAATCGAGGATAGATGTAGATGTCTATGGGCCACAGCACCCACTTACCATCAGGTGGACTGTGTGCTCGTTTGTCACCTTATCTATAAAAAAAATAGATTTTTAAATTGTGTAACTTACTTCAAAAACAGATATAAACACGCATACGAGTACACCAGACAGGGAATTAATGGCGCGTGAGATGTTGTTTAAAATCCTGGAGCGACGCGGGAAAATCAGGACACGTCATGCCACATCTGAGTCATTGTGATATGTATTATTCTGACGCTTATAACTCTCTTGAAACTATACTTATAGTCTAATATTTTGAAGATCATATATACAGGGTAATTTTGAAATACCCGCCCAAATTTGCAGGGAAGGTTTAAAATAAGTAACATAGGCAAATGGTGAACAAAAATTAAATAAAAAAAATCACCAACGTTCTGTCCTTTTTATCTTTTAAATTCAAAATGCGAGGTAATGTATTATTTTAACTGATTTTACTGCACATACACATTCGTAACGATCGATCGGTAGACAAAAGCCCTATTTACTCGTATTTACAAAAACTGCAATAGTGGTATATAGTTACTTAAATCTATATTTGATATGAAGTTTAAATTTGGCTACTCTTTGATAAGTAATCCTGTAAATTAAGACAGACGCCCTAAAACTACGCTCTCATAGAAAGCTGGCACAAAATAGCAGCATCATTTTTTTTTTGAAAACTTACATCAATTACTTATTTTTAAATAAAAAGTATAATAGGTAATGTAACTATTAAGCCATATACAAGTTTCCACTTTTAGAATTAATAATAAAAGGAATAAGCAAAAGCCAGATGGAAAAAAATCAACTAAGGTATCTGAGAGTACCTGATATAAAAACCAAAGCTAGGATGAGGAGAGAGACAAAAAGTTTTGGCACTATTTAAAAACACTTCGGAAAATCAACTTAAAAGATTACTCTACTACCACACTACACAATACTAAAATCGACTAAAATATTTACTATAATGTCGACTGTCAAATTGGCGTCGATAAAGTAGCGCCCTTTTGACGTTTTATTATTTGATTGACTTATGAACAGTCATCGTATCACAGAGTATCCGTGCGAATTGTACTGTTTTTTTATAGAAGAGGGGGCAAACGAGCACGCGGCTCATCTGATGTTAAGTGACTACCGCCGCCCATGAGCAACCGCAACACCAGGGGAATTGCAGATGCGTTGCCGGTCCTTTAGAAAGGAGTACGCTCTTTTCTTGAAGGTCCTCAGGTCGTATCGGTCCGGAAAAATCGCCGGTGGTAAACTATTCCACAGAGAGGTTGTACGCGGAAGAGAACTCCTCTTGAAACGTACAGTGGTGGACCGCCAAGCATCCAGATGGTGTGGATGGTATCGGGAAACTGTGGTTATTGAGCCGTTAGTAAGTGACCATATTAACCGGATGACCATATTACAATACTTTAAAGTAAAAACTATATGTATTATGAATATTTTAAGAATTAAGATAAACATTTTAAGAAAAATATTCAACGGTTAAGGTACTTATTAGGGCTACACTCGGGAAAGTATTAAACGGATCAATATCAGAGTTAAGCAAGTTTATAAAATCATCAGTTTTAATCATGAAATATTACTTGTATAGTTCGTATGAGGTCTGTTTATGTAAAGAAGTTTGCGTTGCCTCAAATTTGCTATTGGAACATTTAAAGCAAGCCTGAACATAGGCTTGCAAGTGGACTGCCTCATTTGGGGATATTTGCCATATTTGCCACGCTTGGCAAGCGGGTTGCCAACCGCAGTTTATTATTTTTTGTCGTTATTTGAAAGTTGCTGCTGCCCATCTCCTGATTTGTTCTTTCTTATTTCTTTTATCTTTTCCCTATTTTTTCGTCTCTCACGACACCCACGGGATGATATGGGATAGCGGATGTTCTTACACCGCCACTACATAATCGTTTAAAGTAACGTCAGATAAGAATTCTATATAATAACTTGCTTAATAATAATGAATAGAACAGAATAAAATAATTTTATTCAATGTATATATATATCAATACATATAAATAAAGTAGATGTGTCGCTTTTATTGAGCTGACAATTATTTGCAACCTATTAAAACATAAATAGATTAAAATTACAAAAAAACATATAGACATTGCATAGTAATTAACCAAATAAAATATGAAAATAAACTAGAAAGTAAAACAAAAATAACACAAAAACAATAAAACAAAAACATTTACTACTATTTGCACTATCACATCATTAATATTTATATTTTCATTTCACATAATATATATTTATTATTAAAATATTATAATTAAAAAATGTCCAAAATTTAAAGATATTATTTTTCCAACAACTCACTAACCGAATAAAAAGATTTATTAAATAGCCACTTTTTCAACTCGCTTCCCAAAACGCTTCCTTGATTGTAGTTTTATGTTATTGGGTATTACGTTAAATACTTTTAAGTACATTGCGCAGCAATTCTTATGATAATTAATTGTTTTTGGTATTTTATCAATGATTCATTTATCTGGATGCCTCAAAGGTTTAGATTTGATAATATCTCCAACAGTTGTAAGCAGCTCACGATTATTTATCACAAATGTTGCTGTTTCGAGGATGTATATGCATCGAATTGTTAGCACATTTAAATTTTTAAATATTGGTTTGCACGACTCATCAGGGGCCATATTACATATTGCATGTAGACATTTTTGCACAACGAAAACTTTATTGATGTCTACAGCATTTCCCCATGTTATCATATCGTAGCTAAGTGTACAATAAGCATATCTGTAATCATCAATGAATTGCGATCATTAAAAACAACATCATAAATTGCAATGCTCTCTTAGTCCTACCTAACTCCCTAGTAACATATATAAACATAAACACTCACGCCTGTCACCCAGAGGGGTAGGCAGAGACTACGGACTCTCATTTGGCACGATCTTGACAGACATCTCTCGCCTTATTTACATCCCCATATCTACGCATACATGCTCAACGGGTACTCTTAATTTGATCCACTCTTCAATATATCGCTAAATACGTCGATAAACTTCTATCTAGGGCGTCCCTTTACCGACTCTACCGTTCACTTCTGCAACATAAATTTGCTTTGTCACTCTTTCCTCATTAATTCTATCTATGTAAAAATGACATCATGTGACCAAAATATCGAAGCATTTATTTCTTAATCGTGGTCATAGCATAATCTTACAAACCATATTTTTATCATACCACACAATTTCTCACTCAGATTCAGCTCTAACAAATTCCTTAACGAACGCATTTCTACAGCATTTTTTCTACTCTAATGCTTATTCTGCCACACCTAACTTTCACTACCGTACTTTAGGTTAGAGACTAACATAGCAATGTGAATTGCCATAGGTGCACTTTTTGACATAATATATTGACTTTCCACAATAGGGTGAAGTATCCCGTTTACTCTCCAGTAACTCGTATCCAATTATTCGTAAACCTTAAAACTTGTTACGTAAGTTCGAATTCAATATATCAACACGGGCCACCGGTGAACCGGAGGGGAGTATCCAAAGGGTTTTTCCCCGATATAAAACTGTCTATCATTTTTGCGGGGGAAATCTGCTCACACAAAAACAATCGTCTATCACTACTAAACAAACACACATACAACAAATAAAACAATAAACTAACAATCACACACACATTTTAACAGTATCGCTGTGTGACAGCGACAACTTGGATATAAGCTCGGATCAGTCGCTCGACCGATCCGCATATTGTAATAAGGCGAGAAGCCTGTGTTGTTAAATTCGAAACAATACGACCGTTATTATTGCAAGTATTACGCTTAAAAAGAAGTAAATAGCAAGAATGTGATTGAAACTACTAATATATAAAAGGAAAAGCGACAGTAGCCTAATGGCAGGGCGTGGACCGCGAACTCAAAAAGGTCGTGGGTTCGAATCCGCCATTCGACTACGGCGTGAACCACTCGTAACACAAGCAATTTAAGCTTACCACGAGTGGTTAAGGGGAATATTAGTAATGTTTATAGCATTGTTAATATTCTTTTTAAAGAAAAAGGGGCCTTTTTTTAATTTGACATGGCAGATCTCTTTTTGCAAAAAAACAACTAAACAGTTCGGCATTATGTCGGACGTCGATTCAGTCGCGCAACTAGATTTAATCTAGTGCGAGAACAGTGCGGCTGCAATTGATTTTATTGTACGCATAAGACCGCGTAGATTTATTGTACTTTGACAGAAGGGAACGCCTTCGTATACTCACCTCGGGTCCGGCGGTGGTCCGTGTCAGAGTACTTTTCGTATACCCGAAAGTCCGTGTTACTCTATGGTTCGCATTGGATAACCTAATATCTTTAGGTTTACATGAGTCAATATTAAAATACCGTAATTATCTTATAAAGTAAATAAACTTACAGCGTGTTAGTAGACTTAATTTTTTCTCGTCATATTTTAAAATACTAATAATATCTATTTTACCATATGCATAACATATAACATAACATAAACACTCAGGCCTGTCACCGAGAGGGACACGTTCCTTAGGCCCGGTTTACATTTTGAGAAGTGAAAAGTGCAAGACAAGTGCAACTGACAAATGACAGGTGCTTAGTGCGTGTGAACAGGCAGTGCCAAGTGATAAGTTGGAATAAAATACGCACTTGTCACTTCTCATTTGCCACTTGTCAGTTGTCACTCGCACTTGTCACTTCTCAAAATGTAAACCGGGCCCTACACACCTACGAGTATGTTGTCTCCTTTACATCCATACACCTAAGCAAACATGCTCCTCGGTTTAGGAGGCTAAATAGTAAATTCACAATAAATAATGAGATATTCGTATCTGAACTAGATTAATACATTTTTTTAATATTAGTAATCTTATTTATTAATTTACATTATTAATATTTGTTTTAACTTGTGTTAGGAGTGGACAGTAATCAAATGGCGGATTCGAACCACCAATCTTTTGAATTCGCGAACCACGGCCTGCCATTAAGCTACTGTTGCTTAAAAAACTAAACTAAAAATATCTATGTTTATCAGAAAGAAAAGGTGTAATATATGCAAATTAATCATTACTTAAATGTTTATGTGACGAAATTGTGTTGTGATGTGTATTAAAATTTATTTATTTATTTATTTATTTAAAACTTCATATACACAAGTGGTATATAGGCGGACTTAATGCCTAAGGCATTCTCTCCCAGTCTACCTTGGGATGATGCAGAGATAGAATGAAGTAGGTGTAATAAAAACTTAATATGCGAATACTAAAATAAAATAACAAAAAAAAAATTGTAATACATGGAAATAAAATACATAAGATATAAATGGTACATCGCAAAAAAATAGATAAAATTATATTAATATTCATACACATATATGTATATAAAATATATAATATACATAATTACAAAAAGAACAATAAGAATATATATATATATATATATATATATATATATATATATATATATATATACACATATAAACATACATATATACATATATATAAACATACATATATATATATATATATATATACATATACATACATACACACACATACTTACATATATACACATATACATACACATACACATGTACAACCAGTGCGTGTTGCCAGTGATGACTTATGGGTCAGAGACGTAGTCCTTCACTGCTGGCCGTATGAGGACGCTGGTTCTGCCAATAATGAGGATGATGATTCTGCCAATTTATTAAATAAGTGTTCCCGAACCTTCATCTTGAACGCGTACCGATTGCTAGCCGTCCTGATTTCGAGAGGGAGTGCGTTCCAAAGGAGAATAGATTGAATGTGGAAAGAAGAATGAACAAGTCCAGAGCTGTGGGATGGACATAGGAGAAGAAGGTTGTTCGTAGAGCGGAGGTTTCTCTCATGACTAGCACTAAGCAACTGAAAGTGAGGAGTTAAGTAGGTAGGGGAAGTTGGAGACATCAGGATAGAATAAAGGGTGGTGAGTGCGCGCAAACTACGGCGTTGACGAATAGGTAACCATTTTAATTGAGAACGATACGTGGATACATGGTCATACTTTCGAAGATTGAAAATGAATCGAATGCAGTTATTCAGAAGACGGTCATATTTGTTGAGAAGGTCTGCATTCAGGTCGAAATAACACACATCCCCATAGTCGATTAGAGGAAAAATGAAACTCTGCACAAGCATTGTCTTAATTTCAGATGGTAGAAAATTTTTTAGGCGATAGAGAGAACGCAGGGTACCATTGACTTTCTGGCTCACGGTCGTTGTTTGGGCTTTCCAACTCAAAGTAGAATCTATTAATAATCCTAGATCCTTCACAGTGGAACACAATTGAATCTCAGTACTATTAAAAAAGATAGGAGGTACAGCTACTGTTTTCAATCTCTGGATCATCGGACGGCTACCAATTATTATGGCCTGACACTTCGAAGGGTTGACCATTAGGCCAAACCTGTCAGACCAGTTCTTAATGTACTCAAGGTCCCTGTTAAATCTGTTCACCGCTGTAGAAATATCGTCAATACTCGCTTGTGTGTACAATTGCAAGTCATCAGCATACAGATGATACGCAGACTGAAGGTTTTGAGTAATGAGATTAATAAATATAGAAAACAACAAAGGAGATAATATGCCGCCTTGAGGGACACCAGCATGTATGTCAAGCCAGCTAGATGATAGCTCATCGATGCGAACCGACTGCTGGCGCCCTCGAAGATATGATGAAAACCAATCCAGTGCTTCGGGTGAGATCATAGAAAGGGAAAGGATGGAAATTAGAATGTCATAACTAATGGTATTAAAGGCGTTCGAGAAGTCAACCAAAACCAACACAGTGACTTTAGTGTCCTCAATGCCTGCCCTAATATCACCAGTTACTTTCAGAAGTGCGGAAACGGTACTATGACCGGGCCTAAAGCCAGACTGCAAGGGACTTAATAAGTTATTACGAGAGATAAACTGCGAAAGTTGCTTGTGGACACAGGCCTCAAGGACCTTGGATAAGAAGGGAAGGATGGATATAGGTCGGAAATGATTAGGTAAAGTGGGATTTGGGATCTTTTGTAAGGGAATAACGTAAGCCTTACGCCACAGTGAGGGAAAATTACCAGAATCCAAGGAGAAGTTAATGATGTGCGAGATGACTGGAAGGATATGGTCAAGTATATAGATAATCATCCGTCGGCTGATGTTGTCGTAACCTACAGCATTAGATTTAATGGAAAGGATTATCTTCTTGATCTCATCTACAGCTACTGGAGAAAATTGAAACAGATTAATATCAGGACGAGGTAAACCCATTAAGTGTTCAACAGTAAGACGCTTGTTCTGGTGACCAAGAGGACTGTTGGAGACAAAATGAAAATTGATATCATCCAGACCAACCGTCCTTTGAAACTCACAACGGTGTCGTTTACCGATACCTATGGTTCCAAGGAACTTCCAGATATTAGCAGGGGAAGAAGATGAGATGTTACTAAGAATAAATCGGCGTTTGGCGTTGCGTATCATCTGATTGCACCGATTCCTTGCAACTTTATAAAACGTCCAGTTTTGATCACATCGATCTCTTCTAAATTTGCCGAAAGCGCGATCCCTACGTCTCATCGCAATCCGAACCCCAATCGTCATCCAAGGCGCAGGTGGACGCTTGAGCTTCACTTTTTTGATGGGAGCATGTACGTCATATAATTTAAGGATAGCTTCATTCAAAGCCCCAACTTTTTCATCCACAGTGGGTGCAGAAACCACGCTGTTCCAGTTTATTTTGGATGCATCCATACAAAGCTTTTCAACATCCAAGCGACCAAAACAACGCATGTGTAGAGTTTTAGCAGGAGGTTTAGGAGGTTTAAGGACGTAAGAAAGGAAAATGAGGTCATGATAGGAGAAAGCAGGTGCAAAGTGTTGACCGTGGCAGAAGACAAGAGAAGGAGCAGAGGTAAGGATTAAGTCAAGCCAGGTATCCTCCACATCAATATTGTGGTGAGTGGCTTGTAAAGGTAAAATGTGGAGGCCAACCGACTCGACAATTTGAAGGAGCTTGGAGGAACGGGTTAAGTGCGGAGTGAGGAGATCTGTATTAAAATCGCCCATGATGACGTGATGTGAGTATTCCGACCCCAAGGATTCCAGAATTGTTTCAAGACTGGAGAAGTAATCGACAGAAGGAGGACAGTAGACAACGCCAAGTACTAATTTGGCTCCTTTTACGCAAACTTCAAGGAAAAGAAATTCTGCAGATGCAGTGTAATAGGGGGAAGAAGAAGCTAGAATTTATCTCTTTTGTATAATATGTTAAATTAATAAATGCGTCAGAGGGTGTGCAAGTAGCGTTAACTAAGGTATGCTTCATTTTCTTCATAATTTATTTTAATAAAGTTAAATAAAAGTTCAATCAATCTAATTTGTTCGAATTATTTTAATTATAATCTTCAGAAAAGGTTTCTTCGTTTCTTCACGATGTTTGCACTCATTTGTAGAATATCCATCGCTAGGAAGCGGAATCAAAAATATGAGATGACAAGTCTTGTTCTACAACTGCAGATTCAAACGAAGGTGTTCGTTTAAAATCTCGTAAACGCATGTCTTATATCTTCATACGTAAATCTTAAAAAAAATTGTTGCTAGCATGTTTCCTTTTGTGACAGCCGCCAAAGGGTGACGACTTCTTTCTTAACCTCGCAAAAGTTACTTGACTGTGATATCGGAAGGGTCTTTATTTATAAGTGTTATTTGTAGTTTATTGAATGTTTCGTCAGGTTTTAGGCAACATTTGAAATCACCTTTTTACTTATAATATCATTGTTTGAAATCGTAAAATATCTAATATATTTGGCGAAAATTTTTCTGAAGTATCCATTTTTGAATGAAAGTAGACATTTCAATTTATCTCGTAAATACTGTGGAGGGAAATTTTTAAATTATAATAAGACATTATTAAAAATTTTACTTATAAATAGGTACCGTTTGTCAAAATAAATTATAACTGGCCGGTGTATCATGCAAGAAACTTTTTTTCTCAAAACTTTCTGCATGGCCTGTCGTACGTCAGTGTGTGTTAGTGAACTTCACATGCAGGTTTTCACGACGTATCCCTTCTCTCATTAAACCCTGGTGAAAATTATCTATAACAGCGCTAAAAGCAGGGTCATTCTTTATTCTTTATTCTTTATTGTACACACAATAAGTTGGTAACAATTATTAAATATTTAAATAAATGTACAAAGGCGAGCTTAACCCTAATAAGAGTTCTCTTCCAGCAAACCTATTGGGAGAGAGAAATAGTTTTATATATAAAGCAAGTAGGTAGCAGCGTGCGTACTTAATAATTAACATAACGCTACTTAATAGAAATTGGCTATAAGTTACAGTTAACAATTATCATATAAGTGTATAACATATAAGTATAATTTATTTTCTTATTTCTTTTATTCTTATTTCTATTGATTTACATACATATATACCAATAAAGACAATAAATATATACATATATACACATATACACACATATATATATATATATAGATATACATACATTCATACACATACATACATAGACACATACATATATATACAATTATACATATAAATACATAAAATATGTAAATATTTATAATTCTAAGTTGACAGATAATATTTTGTTTACTCTGCTCCGAAATATATCAAGAGAAGAGCTAGCACGTATGTCATGTGGGAGTGAGTTCCATAGCTTGACCGCCCTTACTGTAAAGGATCCACCACATCGGCTTGTGAAATGAGAAGGAGTTTTGAGAAGTAGTTGTTTAGTGGTCCGGCACTGAGTTTCACGGGGTACAAGATACTCAAAACGCTCGCGGAGATATGGAGGTGCAAGAGGATTAAAGAGTAGAAAGTATAGAAATGATAACACATGTAAGTCTCGACGTCTACGGATAGGAAGCCATTTTAATTGAGCCCTGTACTCTGAAACATGATCAAACTTACGAAGACCGAAAATAAAACGTATACACAAATTTTGAACACGTTCCAGTTTGTTCAACAGCTCCTCTGAAGCATCCAAAAAACTAACATCAGCGTAGTCAATGAGAGGAAGAAGAAGTGCTTGAGCTAAGGTTATCTTAGTTTTTAACGGTAAAAACATCTGGAGACGCTTGAGAGATTGAAAAGAGTAGTTCACTTTTCTGCTAATCATATTAATGTGAGCGACCCAAGACAAATTATTATCAAAAATAACACCTAAGTTCTTAGCGGTCTCTGTATATGGAATTTGAGTATTATCATACGTAACTGCAGGGATCTTCGAACGATCTAATAAATTAAGCATATATGAGCTGCCGATAATCATTACTTGGGAT
Source organism: Parnassius smintheus behrii (assembly GCA_036936625.1). Taxonomy (NCBI): domain Eukaryota; kingdom Metazoa; phylum Arthropoda; class Insecta; order Lepidoptera; family Papilionidae; genus Parnassius; species Parnassius smintheus. The sequence goes on along the minus strand of JAUPFT010000030.1, from coordinate 5,508,597 downwards.
TTAGCAGGGTTAACACGAAGACCAAACGATTTTGCCCAACTGCTTATTCTACTTAAGTCAGCATCATCTTATTAATAGCCTCATCTATATCTTGGACTTTGAAATGACGGTATAATTGCAAGTCATCAGCATAGAGATGATAATGAGAGGAGAGAACAGTAGTGAGAGCATTGATAAAAATAGAGAAGAGAAGTGGGGAAAGAACACCACCCTGAGGAACACCCGCCGTAAGATCACACCACTCGGAGAAATCCTCCTCATGGCGGACACACTGCGAGCGACCCCTAAGGTAAGAATTAAACCAAGAGATTACTGATGGTGAAATGTTTAAGGACGCAAGAATACCAAGAAGTATGTCATAATCAACGGAATTAAATGCACTGCTAAAATCCAATAATGTTAAAACAGTGGAAGTCTTTTGTCCATGGCCCAGCGAATATCATCAGACACTTTAATCAGAGCGCTGACTGTGCTATGGCCTGGACGAAAACCAGATTGAAAAGGACTCAGCAGGCTGTGAACAGTTAGGAATTGAGATAGTTGCCTCTGAACTATATTTTCTAGTACTTTAGATAAGATCGGAAGAATGGAAATGGGGCGGAATTGGGATAAAGATTTAGGATTAGAAGTTTTTGGAAGGGGAATGACGAATGCTTTTTTCCAGCAAGTCGGAAAGGAGCTCGTCTCAAGCGAAGAAGAGGTAATGTGAGTGATAATAGGGACAAGTTCATTAGTGATAGGTTTAATCATTTGCATACAAAGATTGTCATATCCAATAGCTTTAGTGGAAATGGCTAAAAGGCATTTTTTTATGTCACCATCAGTAACTTTACTGAAATTAAAAGGAGAACACAGCGGTTTAGGAATATTGGAGAGAAGATTAAGTGTAGTAGACTTAATAGAGTCATCAATAGAAATCGGAGGCTCAGAAAAGTGCCGGTTGAGTGCAGTCAAATCAAACGAGATATTAGAATCAATATATGATTTGCCAATACCCAGGGTTCTAAAAAATTTCCACATCTGAGCGGAATGAGAATTTTCAACCTCATTATAAATATGTCTCCTCTTAGCATCACGACACATCTTACTACAGCGATTACGCAGTTTTTTATATGTGAATAAATTTTCATTAGTAGGGTGCTTCTTATAACGCCTCTTAGCTTTATCTCTTTTGGCCATTACTGCTTTTATAGACTCTGAAAGCCAGGGGCTGGAAAGTGTTTAACCCTGACTCGCTTAAGAGGTGCATGTGTATCGAATAGTTTTAAAATGAGGTGATTAAAAGGGTCATGTGTCATGTGAGGATACAAGTATACAAGGCGCAGGTTCGGCCGCACATGGAATACTGTTCCCATCTCTGGGCTGGGGCTCCCCAGTACCAGCTCCTTCCACTTGACCGCATCCAGCGCAGAGCGGCTCGAATCGTCGACGACCGAGTGCTTTCCGATCGGCTCGATTCACTGGCGCTGCGAAGAGATGTTGCATCTCTTTGCGTATTTTATCGCATCTATCACGGGGAGTGCTCTGAGGAATTGTTCGGATTAATCCCAGCCGCCAAATTTCGTGAACGCACTACACGGCAGACGTCCAGATACCATCCACACCATCTGGATGCTTGGCGGTCCACCACTGTACGTTTCACAAGGAGTTTTCTTCCGCGTACAACCTCTCTGTGGAATAGTTTACCACCGGCGATTTTTTCGGACCGATACGACCTGGGGACCTTCAAGAAAAGAGCTTACTCCTTTCTAAAGGGCCGGCAACGCACCCGCAATTCTCCTGGTGTTGCGGTTGATCATGGGCGGCGGTAGTCACTTAACATCAGGTGAGCCGCATGCTCGTTTGCCCCCTCATCTATAGAAAAAAAAAAAAAAAGTTTTTCCAATATTCGACTATTTACGAGATATTAAAGTGAATAGTAAAAGATTACTTAATGCAGAGGTAATGTCGTCGTATTATGAAGTCAACATACCGCGTCGTGCCCTTTCTACCTTCATTACCCCACAAAAAGGAACAGTAGGCTTACGCACTGTATTGCCATCGTATTATTATCTTTTCACTTTAATTTTACTTATTATATAACCTTTGACATTGTTAAATATAAAAAATTACGTTCTAAAGCCGCGCTGCAACTATATTATGGTTGAACTTCGATCAATGTACTATTATTGATCGAAGTGGTTGAATCATAAATAGGTCGGGTTGACCCAATGACGTATTATATAATACATCATTGCGTTGACCGGAGAAGATTCACGCTCTCACAGAATACCAGCGTAAAATAGCAGCTTAACGCTGCTGTGTTTCGTATGGTTAGTGTAGAGAACCGAAGATCCTTTTTACTGGAAGCGAAGCACTCCATTTTATTTATCAGGGGTGACAACACATCTGAATTTAGATTCTTGATCGAGAAGAAATGTCTATGGCCTACAGCATCCACTTACCATCAAGCGACAATAAAAATGTTTGTCAGGTATTCTTTCTTCTTTATGAATTTGTGTTAGGCCACCGCTGGTCGCGGATCTCTCCAACAGTACCTACGGATTATATCATTCACATTGCTATCAAATATCAGTTATCTAACATAATACATACTTACTTATTAAATATTAATTTTCATAGGATCTAAATGATTAAAATTTTATTAAAACTAACTTCTATATTATGATTTATGACACACCTTCTATATAATGTTTCACTTACTGCACAATTAAATTAATACAACCTTAGTTTTACTTAATAAAATTCTAATAATATGTACGTAAGTAATAAATATCATATATACCTAGAGTATTACAGTAAATTTTAATACGTACGAGTTTAAAATAAAAATGTAGCAGTATTACCAGTATGTATTACTCATAGGCAGTATGACGTCACGGCGTTTAGGACATCCCTGTTGACGGCGCGTCGGGGAATAATGGACGGCGCCTTGCGTCATCATTCAGACGTGTCGCTTTTGGCGCGCGTCTAGTGTCCGTTTTTTAAGTAGGTTTCTAATATTTTTATGACAGATATTAAGGCTACTAGCGAACGACCTTGAGAGTTCGCTCCTATACATTCCACGCGCTCTCGCTACAATAAATTGCGTAAGAAATATGCCCAAATTTTGAAATATTTTCTTTCTAAAATCGAATTTTAATCCTTTGAAAAAATTGAATTGATCAAAATGTTTATCAATAAATTGCCTATCCATTAGTGTCAATCGCAAAATAAAATAATGCTTACTTTATGAGGAGCATGTTATCAATAACTATTTCGAATTTCTGTGGTTTAGTCGTAGGAAGATTCATCAAGTATTTACTGCTTTTAAGAAAAATTGGAATTGGCTATTATGGAATCAAGATTAAGTAGAAATTTAGTAGATTTTTATTAACTAATAAAAAGTTTTATATAAAATAAAATATATCAACTGATATATCTTTTTAATAACAAGTATATAGCTCCTAAAAACCTCACAAATAACGACTAGCGCGGCATTTTGCTCAAACACGCACCTTATGTAATTTTTATAAACAGGTCCGTTACAATTACTGTTGCCAGGTCTAGCAAGTAAAATTTCGGGACGGAAGGTAAAAATAATCGGGAATTTGGTTTTCACATCGGGACGTCTACAATGGCTACAAAATACAAAATATAGGTTTTTTTTGTAGTTTTTTTTTTGTGCTTTATTGAGAGTCGTGGTAGCTTAGACGGTTAACGCCCACTGTAAATATCACGGTATGCGAGTAATCTGGGTTCGATCCCCACCGGCACCAATGAAATTGTTAATTGCAATTTTAAGTGTTTATTTACCACGTACTCGGCAGTGAAGGAAAACATCGTGAGGAAATCTGCATGTCTGAGGAATTAAGAAAAATTATTTCGAAGACATGTAAAGTTCGCCAACACGCATTGGGGCAGCGCAGCGGACGTTTCGACCCAGCGGACCCTCTCAGAAATGAGGGGAGGCCTATGCCCAGCTGTGGGACGTATATAGGCTGTGACTTTACTTTAGTTTACTTTACTTTTGTGCTTTATAATTATTGTTCGGGTCTGTCCCATGGATGACGAACTTTTCATCCAAACATCGTAAAAACTGCATTCTTTAGTTTTAGGAAAATCAAAACATTTCTGAACTATTTGTTTTTGTTTTGTTTTTTTTTTTTACAGTCTCTGAATTTTTCAAATCACTCATTTTAATATAATTCTGTTTAAAACTTTTGTGTTTCTTTTCCACTGGTGAGAAAATGTCGTAGTAAAAGTATTCTAATGTAATAGTAGCTAACAGATGTAATCATTTTTGCTGTCAAAATTATCGATTAAAGTATAGACTAAGAAGGTTAGTTAAAATCGGGACATTTGGCGTCCCAATCAAAGGTGAATCGGGACGTGTCACCAGACCCTTGAAAATCGGCAAATCGGGACACCGGACAGCACTAGTTACAATTCACATTTTAAGAATGCTTTTAAAATAGACTTGTATGCATGTTTTAACATGATACTATAGCGCATTAAATACTTGAACTCACACATATTTTTGTTTTATTGTATATAGTTAAATAATTTCAGTAAAAACAAGTAATAAGACATGCACCTACGTATAATATATCCAAAGCGATCACAATATGCTTACGCAACATTTGATATTAACATTTCATATTGTATTATATTAATTGTGAAGTAAGGGAAATATTTAATATTTGATTGAAATATTTAATGTTTCACTCACAATAATGAGTTATTTTGCACTTTCACAATTAAGAAACGATTTACATCTTTTTTATTGGTATGAGCTGCCACAGTAACTGCCTAGCTTTAAGTTTATTCCACTAGACGAACCTATAATATATCGTTTTCCAGTGCGATTTGATGGACTTCATATATCTTCTAATTATATTATTATAATTGCTAAAATATACAGGTTGACACATTTTTTTCTAAACAGAGTGTAAAAATAATATATCGTTTTCCAGTGCGATTTGATGGACTTCATATATCTTCTAATTATATTATTATAATTGCTAAAATATACAGGTTGACACATTTTTTTCTAAACAGAGTGTAAAAATAATATATCGTTTTCCAGTGCGATTTGATGGACTTCATATATCTTCTAATTATATTATTATAATTGCTAAAATATACAGGTTGACACATTTTTTTCTAAACAGAGTGTAGGAGCGAGGGGCTTATTGTAACAGGAGTAAGTAGTAACAGGCTCTTTTCACTAGGATCTTAAACGCTAATAACGTATTTCTTTGACTAGATTTGACCTAAAAACCGCGCCGCATCATGTTACCATAGCCAGTGTCCCACCGGCCCACAGAGTACATTGTATATACACCGGCCGGTGCAGTGAGCGGAAGTGTGCACGCGCTTCATTTCTGCCAGGTAATATAAAATTGTACTGTCCTAAAATTTCGGTTTGCGTTTTTAATATCGACTAATTTCAAATTTTCTATATCTTATTTTCATTCAAATTGATCTATCTCTGATAATGTGTAACAGTTTTTATGATTGCTAAATTGTTGAAATAGTTATCCTGATAAATGTTAAAAATCATACCATAGGGTTAGTTGTAACGAAATTCCGGGGCTTGTTGTAACGTATTACAACATGCCCCAAGTTATGATGTAGATACCTACTTTTTTCCTTTGTTTTAGAATGAGGGTGTATTAAAGAAAGTCAGAGCGGTCAACACAAAGCCAAGAAGTGTAGTAAGCGGCAGCTGAAGTTTTAAAAAAATGCAGTATCCGGAAAGCTAGTCAGACTTTCAGATTATGTCACGTCTCTCTTTATAGATACATAAAGAAAAAGAAGAATAATGAAAGTCTACAAAAAACTTTCTCGCCATCGAAGATTACATCTTTACCAAAGGCGCTACCAAGAAAAACTAATACAAATAGCAAACGCAAAAGAAAATCTACAGTATTGACGGACACTCCTGAAAAGGAAGCTTTACAAAAGGAATGTGAGGAAAAAACGAAGAAAAAACAGAAAAAAGATGATAAAATTAAAGGAAAAGGGAAAGGAAAGGGGAAGGGGAAGGGAAAAGTCAAAGGTAAATCAACAAATAATAAAATCGGAGTGGGCTGAGCTAAAAAGAAGATTTTGTGTTCAGATTCAGAATCCGAATCAGAAGAGTGGTATTGTCTGGTATGTGGTGAAGTTTACACAGATACAAATAAAGAAGATTGAATAGAGTGTATCATTTGTAAGATGTAGGCACATGTAGGATGTGTTACAGGAGACATTGTATCTTTTATGTGTATTAATTGTAGCTCAGATGAAGACTGAATTTAATTATAATGAAACCCACAATATGTTGATTCGTACATTATAATACTTTGTTCGATAGCTATTAAGAACAGATAATTACGAAGCATACCTTAGATATAAATAATTTAATTGCTTACTGTGATGCTATATGAATGCTAATAAAACTAAGGTTCTGGTATTTGAAAAGGACGAAGAGAGAACGAAATGTGAAATATGGGTAAATCAGGAATGTCTAGAACAGGTAAATGAAATTGTATACTTGGGGAGTGCTTTCAGCCGGGATGGAAGATGTGATTTAGATGTGGATAGGCGTGTCGCTGCCGGAAACAAAGTCAATGGTGCCCTGAATGCATTAGTCAAAAGGCAAGGCGTGGTGAAGAGTGCACGCCTTGCAATACATAACGCAGTGTTGGTACCGACTTTGTTATATGGCAGCGAAACCTGGGTATGCCAGAAGAAGCATAAAAGCAAGTTGAATGCAGTGGAGATGCGATCTCTTCGTAAAATGTGTGGCGTTACCATAGCCGACCGAAAGCGAAACGAAGAGATTCGCAATATGGCAGGATTGAAAGATGACCCTATCACAAAAATTGATAGGGGCGTACTCCAATGGTTTGGGCACGTTGAACGAATGAGTGAAGACCGAATGGTGAAGAAAATATATAGAGCGAAAGTAAATATTAAAAGGTGTCGAGGTAGACCGAGACTAACTTTCGAAGACCATGTGAGCAAATTGCTCGAAGAAGGGAGGGTCAAGAGTACTCGGATACCTAGACGTGCATGTATGAAGAAGTTAATGAACCTGAAAGAAGCGAAAGAGGTATGTAAGGATCGTGACACTTGGCGATCTGTTCTCTCTGGCTACCCCGTTAGGGATTGTGCGTGACGATAAGTAAGTAAGTAAGCTTACTGTGATTTAAAAGTGCCGTGATGATTATAAGAGGTGTTTAACTAAATAAATCTGTTAATTACTTAATTTTTAAGTGTTGAGTACTAAAAAAGTGTATTTGAGTTGATTTTTGATAAGAATTACATATTACTTACCTAAGAAAGATGTCAATTTTGTTAAAAATAAACAAAGAATAAATGATTAGAGGTATTATTGTCGTTTTTTTTTGTCGTTACTACTTGCCCCGGTAGACGTTACAACTTGCCCCAAGCACGAGGTAAGTTGTAACACCGCACTTCTTCTAGAAAATAATTGATTGTAAAATAATGACCAATAGTTATGGTATTATTTTTACTTGATTTGGTAGAGGAAGAGTTACAGTATCCATCCATCTTTATTTAGTAGAAATTTAATCAATAGATCTCAAGATATATTAGTTTTAATGAAAACTGTTACAACAAGCCCCTCGCTCCCCTAAAGGAAAATAATAATAATGTCCTTCAGACCGAATTTCGGTCACGGCCTTAACGGAGACCAGCCATCGGCGCAAGACAGGATCATATTGTTCTAGTATACGCGCAAACACGAGTGCACTCTCTATTCCCTCACTCTCATTATCCGATCGGACGGTAAACCGACACGACCGGAGAGAGATCAGGCGCAGGACCAACGGCTTTACGTGCTTCCCGAGGCACGGGGGTGAGACACCGCCGACTTCCGGACCCCGGGCAGCTACTGAGAATTTCTTAACGGAAAAACTCAATAATTGATTTTTGTGGCCCGACTCAGGTTTGAACCCAGGACCTCAAGATCAGCAGACGCACTACTACAAGTAGTGCGTCTGCTGACAACTGTTGACAACCACTAGAGCAGCGAGGAAGTCAAAAATAAAAAATGTAAATAACTTGTACTGGGCAGGTGTAAAATCACCTCACCACAGTCACATCACACGATTATGTCATGGTCCTGATGAGGATCTCGTGAAAGCAGAGAATGATAAAAAATAAAATATATCAACTTTGCACATGTGATAGTCGCTATGTGGGACGTTGATTCTACTATTATTGTACAATACTGCATCATTCAATGGGCGTATCGTTAAAAACATGGATGTTTATCCATTCAAGTTAGGCTTGGGCAAATGGCTGAAAGGATTAATTATTGAAAAGGAAGCCTTATTAAATATAGCACCGATAGTAAGTAGGTTCCTATATTTAGTCGGGTCATAAGTACTGTCAAAACCTTATTTAAATTTTTTGAATACTGGCTAGATGAACTTCATCAATTTTAAAAATATAATCTTTACGCTTGCCGAAAATAAAAAAGACATTAATTTTCATTCATTTTCAAATATGCAGTGGTAGAAGAAAGAAGATAGAGTAGCAGTTATCGCGTTGCACCGCTGTGGTTACGCGCCAAAAGAGATTTTCAATATTCTACAAAAATTGAAAATAACCCTACGATTTGTTTATCGCACTATCAAACTATTGACTGAAGATTCAAGCTTCGAAGATCGTAATAGGACCGGCCGACCTTGTACAGTAAGGACACCCGCGATCATCAAAACGAAATCCTGTTCGTAAACAAAAAATCATAGCTCTGCAGATGGGCCTAAGCAGAAACACGGTCAAAAAAGTGATCAATGAAGACCTAGGACTGCGAGCTTATCGTAAGAAGACGGGACATTTTTTGAACAAGCGTTTAAAAAAAATTAGGCTGGATAGATCCCGCGCTTTGTTACGGCGATACCCGGGAAAAATACCGTGAAATTTTGTTTTCGGAAGAAAAATTATTAACACCGAAGAAAGTGATAATAAACAAAATAATAAGGTGTATGCCCACATCAGTGAAGAAGCCAGCATGCGTATTACGAGGGTTCAACGAGCACATTATCCTTTGTCACTCGTGGTTTGGCTTGGAGTCTCATATTCAGGCTTAACTGACTTGTTTTTCTGTGAAAAAGGTGTAAAAACCAGTGGCGATGTGTACCAAAATACCGTCCTAATCAACATTGTGGAACCTCTTTCTCAAACAATGTTCAAAAACAGACATTGGATATCCAACAGGACTTTGCATCAGCTCATAGGGCATTAAGCACGCAAAACTGGTTGACTGCCCATGGAATTGACTTTATTGGACATGAAGTCTGGCCTTACATTAATTCTTAATATATATTCGTAATATATAATAAACACATACATTAATTGTTTCTACAAGACCAAACCACAGAAGCGTTCCTTTCTTAATCCTGGTCACAACATCATCTTGCAAACCACACTTTTCTCTTATCACACAATTTCTCTCTATCATTCAGATTCAGCCCTAGCGCACTCCTTAGCGACCGCATTTCTACAGCTGTTATTCTACTCTCGTGCTTCTTCTGCCACATCCATCTTTCAATACCATACATTAAAGTAGGAACTAACACATCCTGCTAAATACACATCCCAAATACACAAACTCATCCACTTGCTCAATCTTCTCTCCTTGTATTCAGATATTATTCATTTAGAAGAAAGTAAAATTTTATGTGAAATAATCACATAAAATTTTACTTTCTTCTCTTTCAAAAACCATCACTTTCATCTTACTCGCATTCATTTTCATTCCCCTTACTTTTAATAAACATTCGCACATTATTGTAAGCGTCATTTGCAACTCGGCTGCAGATAACGCAAATATGACTTGATCATCGATATACAAAAGACATATGACGGTTAACTCACCCATTCCTAACCCACATTCTTCGCCTTTCAAAGTTTCTAAACAACTGTCCATAAATATGTTGAATAGCCACGGGGAAGCTGCACAGCCCTGTCTGACACCTTTATGGATGCCAAACCAGTCCGAGTAGAGAGACCTTAATGCCTATATCAAACCAGCGCTCAACCCAAATGAATTCAGTATTAGCCCAAACACATTCCTGTCCACTTTGTCATTCGCCGTTTCCAAGTCCATGAACGCACTAAGATTTTTGTGGTTTTTGGTCAAAAACTTCTTCGTGATGCATATGGAAAAGTCTTGATCCGTACACCCGCTTGCACATCCCAGATTTTTTTCATCAGTTTCTTTCACAACTCTTTCAATTAACACCTTAGCGTGCAGTTTACCCACACTTTTGACTATATGTGTGAACATTGACCTAAACTAGCGAAGTATATAAAAAGTTAAACTTATACGAAAATAATAATGTTAGAGAGACAATGAAAAGACTCTGACTCTACAATGCTGTTATTTAAGAATCTACAATGCTGTTATTCTGTCACCACCCGTATACCGTATACCCGTATACTTAGTGAACTATAGTTTATACCTATAACAGTATGCATATATTACTGATTAACTGATTATATTACAAATAGCGATTGATTTATTTAATTAGCCAGTATAAGTTTTCATAGTGTTTAGCGTTTACAATAAATAAATTAATTATTAATATTCATGTACAAAATATAAACGAAATATAAACAATAAGATGTAAATATGTATTTACTTTTTATTTATTTATTCTTTATTGTAACGCCTTACAACTAAGTTAACAATGGGCGGACTTAATGCCTGTCGGAATTCTTTGTCAGTCAACCCGTAGCGTAATAAGCTATTATATAAAATATATAAATATATACTAGCCTGCCAGGCAGATGTTGTTCTGCTCTTTTCGACGACCCTTTGTCATGTCCTATTAAAAATGCTTAAACTCCCAAAAAAAATTGTTGGTCACTTATGTCCAAAAAACTATCCTATCTCTCAAGATCACTCAAGATGGACAAAACTGCAAACGGTGTGCAAATTTGATTAAAATCGGTTAAGTAGTTTAGGAGTCCATCGCGAATATATATATATATATATATATATATATATATATATATAAACAATATTACGTACCCAAACCATTGAGTTACAATACCTATAGAGTCACAAACAGACAAATAAAATGTCCGCGCCAAAACTCGGCGCACGCTGCGAAGTGCGCAGAGTTTTTGTTTAGTTGTAAGGCGACCACAATCCTCGTACAACGTCCGCGATGCCAAAGTGTTCGGTGATTTCCTGCCCAAATAACAGCAGACACGTGCGAAAAAAGGATGGTGTTTCATATTTTAGGTAAGTATCATACCAAATTTACGTATTTATGTATCCACAGTGCATGTTTTCATTTAAATTTCAATAATTTTCATTTTATTAGCAAACTAAATCACTCACCGCCGACCGCGCGGCGCCGCGATAACGTGCCCTTGAGTGAATGATGATGACATTGCATACGAGCGACTTTGAACATTGTACAAGCAGGTTAACGTCTAAATTCGAGCAAATGTCATTTTGAACTATATAATATCAAAATATATAGGTATATGGAACGGCGCTCGGACATTTTTTGAGTATTGTCAGTTAGAGATTGTGACTCTATAGGTATTGTAACTCAATGACCCAAACATATAAATATTAATAAGGTACGTGAGAAACAGTTAACTTATATATGCAAATCCACGACGAAAAAAAGTGCTAAAAAGAGGGAAAAAAGTTTGACAAATATGAAGTTAGATTTTCTCAAATTGAGGAAAATATTAATCGCAATAAAAGAGAATCAACTAAACATGTTAGTACATCAGTGCCATTTACCTCAGAAACAAATAATATTAATCAAACAGAACAACAAATCGATAAAAACTCTCACTCTAACAGTATTCGCGAAACACCGATAGATGGCAGTAATACACAAAAGCAAAATGAAAAAAGATTTGTTTGACGGGCCTGTTGGTCTAGTGGTTAGTGACCCTGACTGCTATACCGGAGGTCGTGGGTTCGATTCCCACCCAGGACAAATGTTTGTGTGATGAATACGATCATTTGTTCTGTGTCTGGGTGTAATTTATCTATAATATTTATGTATTTAGAAATATATAAGTATGTTTATCAGTTTTCTAGTACACAAGCTCTGCTTAGCTTGGGACTAGATGGCGTTGTGTGATGGTTGTGGAATATTATTATTATATTATTATTTATTTACATTATTGGGGATAAACAACTAAAGGGATTGTCAGCTTCACTTATAAATACCAGGCAGGGTAAGTGGAATGATATCTATATTCCCTCGGCATCAATCCTGTCCGGAGCAACTAGTACTGAAATATTAAAATACTGTGACATTATTAATGAAAAATTGACAGTAAATGACATTGTAATTTTAAGTATAGGTAATAATGATAAAAATATATATAAATTACACTCCAATATTTGTATAGCTTTAAGCAAGTTAAGTAAAGTCTCTGTCTTTCTAACGCCTGTATGCTATAATCCTTATTTTGACAAAAATACATTAAATTTAAATATAAAATCATGGACAAAACATTTTGAGAATTGTATACTGATAAATTGAATGTTAAATATTTTAATGCTTTTAATTTCTTAAAAAAAACATTTGTAATAAAATTAATTTATGCATCGATTATATAGAATATAAAAAACAATTTTTAACGGTCGAAAATATTAAGAAATTTTTAAAAAGGTCACCTATTATAATTAATGAAACAGAAACGAAGGAAAATAAATGCAACAAATTATTTAGAAAAGGCACTATACCCTATTATTTTCATATTATGTCCCAAAAACAAACAAAGAACATTCCGATTCAAGGTAATAATATCCTAAGTCCTAACCATATACCCAAAAAAGGCACAATACCTTTTTATTTTCGTAATATTACCAAAAAACAAAAAATAAATACTCCAAGTCGAGATGGTAACGTAGACATTAAAAATACGCTAAATTCTTTTCAAAGTAACAAGGACATGTTTTTTCAAAGCAAATAGCAAGTGCTTTACACTTTTTCACCAGAATATACATGGATTGCTCTCCAAAAGAGAACTAATAGAAATGACCCTTTTGGAGATAAAAAAAACCATATTAGTCCCGACGTAGTATGTTTCACCGAAACATTTGTGAAAACAGGTAAAGAAAAAAATATACTCATAAATAATTATGAATTAGCCACATCATTTTCAAGATCATCTAAAAGAGGGGGTAGTTGTATATTAGTAAAAAAAAGGTCTTGATTATAAGAAAATAGAGTACTTCGATGCTCTTGCTATGACTTACCACTTTGAGTGTTGTGCAAAAAATCTTATTAATAGTAATTTATTTATTGTTTGCATATATAGAATTCCGTCAAAAGCAAAAAGTCATTTAGAATATTTTTTTGATAAATTTGACTCACTTATTAATAAATATATAATAAAACATTCAAAAAAGAAGATAATTTTTAATGGGGACATGAATATTAATATACTTGAATCCAGTCATAACGCCATATGTCTTAAGGACATTGTGAAAAAATATAACCTTCATTTTGATATAAAACAACCAACTAGAGGCAAATCGTGTCTTGATCTTATTATTAGTAACATTGACGACGCAATTGGATCTGTGCGTTCACTATGGTTGTCAGATCATGATACTGCACAGGTACTAAAGTTTGCTGAAAAAAATAACAAGAACATCACACCAAAATTAATATATTCATTCGTTCGACATTATTCCGTAGAAAATATGGACAGATTTAAAAAATATTTAAAATGCGTTTCATTTTGTGAAGTTTATGCTCAGTCTGATTTAAATAAAGCGTTTGACGAATTCTTTAGCCTTTTCACATTAATCTATAAACTATGTTTTCCTAAAATAAGAGTAAAAACCAAAACATTTACCAAACTAACATGGATATCAGATAATAAGTCACGGAAGTAAGCAAAAAAGTTATCAACACCTTGCGTTGTCTGTATCGACTCAAGAATTTTCTTCCAGTGAGAACAAAGGTAATGTTGGTTCAAACGCTCGTATTACCAATACTAGATTATGTAGATGTATGCTATGCTGATGCCTCTCAAGAACTTCTTAACAAACTGGATCGTCTTCTCAATAATTGTATTCGCTTTATCTTTGGCTTACGTAAATTCGATCACGTTTCTTCATTCCGTTCTCAGCTCAAATGGCTGCCTCTTCCACTTCGTAGATCTTTTAGAATCCTTTCTATGCTATTCTCTATTTTACACGATCCGTTTGTCCCTGCATATCTGAAATGCAAATTTCAGTATCAGGGCGATTCTCACAACCGATGTCTCCGTTCCGCGGAAAATCTAACTCTTCATGTTTCTTTCTGTCGCACGGGCTTCTCTTACAATTCTTTCACTTCAAATGCAGTAAGACTCTGGAACATGTTACCCAGAAATATAAAAGAAGCAAAAACTAAACCTATCTTTAAACGTTTACTCTGGGAATATTACTTAACGAAGCAGTAGTAGTTTCGGATAATAATAAAAAATTTACAAACTTCGGAAACTGTTACATTCTCAAGTATGTATAATATAAAAATATCATATTTATTTATTGTGTATGTATTTATTGTGGGTATTTGTGTATATGTATAAAATACTATTGTATGCATGTAAGTAGTAATGTAAATGTATATGTATGTGTATTGTATTTATTATCCTTATATTATAATTTTGTATTTTTTCCTCAAACCTTTAATTTATTTTTCTAATTATGAGTTTTGCACCCATCACTAGATTCTCTGCACAAACCAAAGGTAGACTGGTAGAGAATGCCTTTAGGCATTAAGTCCGCCGTATTGTACATTTCTTTTATGTGTGCAAATAAAGCTTAAATAAATAAATATCCAAAGGCTAAAAAAAGTTCTATATGACGAGAAAAAATGTTGATCGAACTAAGTATATAAAATACGATAAACTGTTAAAAAAATGTATAAACATTGCAAAAAGAACAACAAACAATAAATTTGTTGTAAATAGTAAAAATACATGTAGAGCCACTTGGGAAATTATTAAAAATGAGACAAATTGTGTACATACTAAAAACTACATAAATAATATTATATATATTGGAAAGACGGTAACGGAACCTGCTGAAATAGTATCTATTATAAATAACTATTTCATTAACGCAACAAATCAGATAAATTATAAAATAGAAAATACAACTGACATGAAAGTACCTCAATCTATTTTTCTAACTCCTATAAATGAAAATATTATCAAAAAGATAATAATGTCTTTAAATAACACAAAATCTGAGGGTTATGATTCCATATGTACTAAAATAATTAAATATTGTAAGAATGAAATAAGTGAAATATTAGCATTCCTGATTAATCTCTCACTAGAGTCAGGGGTTTTTCCTGAAAAATTTAAACTTACTATAGTAAAACCGTTATACAAAAAAGGAGATAAAAGTGATATAACCAACTATCGACCAATTGCACTAATCCCAGTCCTTACAAACTAAAGATGCAACAAAAATAAATTTACGGAACCCACATAAATTAGTACTTGACACAATTCCAAAAAGTAAGCGCTTTCAAAAAATAGCTATGCAATGTGTAACACGATATATAACAAAATACCCTCACATATTATGCAATTACCTTATAATAAGTTTAAAATGTCACTTCGACGATGGCTAGTAGATAAAACATTTTATACAGTAAATGAGTTTTTGAATTGTAGTGACTAAGTAGTTTTATCGTTAATTAAAAATCGATGCATTAATTAATTAATTTATATATATATGAATTTATTTATTTATAAAGATTGTAAAATGACGTTTTAGTTTGTTTATATAGATGAAATTTAGTAATTTATTTTATTATAAAAACATTTGAATATTTGCATGCTGTTGAAAACAGCTAAATAGGTTTTCTTAACACATAACAGTGTAACATCAATAAGAAAACATTTCGTACCTAATTAGTTGCAAATAAAGAATTTGAATTTGAGGTGGAGCCGTGGTAGCTCAGATGGTTAGCGCTCGCTGTAAATTTCACAGTACGCGAGCAAATCGGGTTCGATCATCGCCGGCACCAATGAAATTGTTAATTGCAATTTTAAGTGCTGATTTACCACGTGCTCAGCGGTGAAGGAAAACATCGTGAGGAAACCTGCATGTCAGAGAAATAAGAAAAAAATATTTCGAAGACATGTGAAGTTCGCCAACACGCATTGGGGTAGCACGGTGGACGCTTCCTTGCCCTAAAACCCTCTTAGAACTGAGGGGAGGCCTGTGCTCAGCAGTGAGACGTATATGGGCTGTAACTTTACTTTATTTTTACTTTACGTGAGGGTAATGTCACCTTAAGCTTGCCGACGTATAAAACTAAAACCAAGGGGAGGACAGAGACAAAAACACTTAGTCGTAGTATTAGTATACGACTGCTACGTACTCATTTTTTGTGTTTATAACTTCAAATAGCAGAGAGAAATAAAATAATTTTAGACGCCTTTGCTTATTTTTACGTGGTAGAGCCACGCTGCAGCTATGTACATTATGGTTGTATGCAGTACGAATACGTCGGCTCGACCGGGTGAGGACCATACAAAACACAAGGGTAACATAGCGTACGGTTCATAAAAGATAGAATGATCTCTGCGACAGCCGTCAGTAAAATCACGCCTATAAAGTCCTGAATTTCTTAGTACAAACAGTACCTGTCAATGTCTTACTTTATGGGCATGCACTAATTAGGTCGGCATGCCCATAAAGGATGACATTGACAGGTACTGTTTGTACTACTAAGAAGGGATTTTACTGAGAGCTGTCGCAGTGATCAAGCTATCTTTTATGAACTATAAATTACCATCTGGTGGACTGTGTGTTGTCACACCTATTGTATAAAAAAAATTATAGCACATAGAGATATTAAGGCAAGGTGTAACATGTTAAAATAGAGATGAAATAGAATAGAATATTTTAATTTAATAAAGAAATCAATTAATACGTATTGAAAGTGTTTTTTTTTTACTTCGGTAAGGAAAAAACCTCTATCCTGGGAAGAACTATCTAGAAACGCATGAAAAAAAATTCCATTATTCACTCACCTTCACATTTTTTTAATAAGAATAGGGTGACAAGCGAGTACACAGCCCACCAGATGGTAAGTGTTTGCTGTGGCCCATAGACATCTACATTTATCCCAGTTTGCGAATAAAAATCAGATGCGTTGTCAGCCTTGAGAACTAAGATGGAATGCCTCTTTACCAGTAAAATGGGTCTCCGGTTCTCTACATTCACCATACGATACACAGCTTCATTGACCTGCTATTTGGTCGCTGGTATTCTGTGAGAGCGTGGTCTTTCCCCGGTCGAGCCGACCCATTCGTGCTACAACTATACAATTAATATAACTGCAGCATGCCTCTACCACGTATACATACATACCAGGTGTAATCAAACAATTTATGAAATTAATTTTGACTTTAAACTCACAAACTTAAATATAGGTAACAATCACTACATGGTAGGACTCATTGTGTCTAGGAATCCATCGGTTATATACCACCTTTAACCTGCTTCTGCGACCTACCGGCTGCGCCTGTACCGGCGTGAACCGGACTTAAGTGTAAAAGCCAGTGTAATTGAGGGCTGTGAAACATTCCTATTTAGTACTTACAGGTGGGAACGAATATGCAGCCGTCTTTGCTTAAACTGGTTGTAAGTGTCTATTGCTGTAGTAGACACTTACTATCAGATGTAATGTAACTTGGTTTTTCTTTTGTTTTTATTACATATTTTAATAGCATGAAATTGATAAACGAGCATACATCATACATCATAATACATCATACGTGGTAGAGCCACGATATGATATATTATGGTTGTAGCACGAATGGGTCCGCTCGACCAGGAAGGACCGCGCTCTCACAGAATATCAGCGTAAAATAGCAGCTTAGTACTGCTGTGTTTCGTATGGTGAGCGTAGAGAACCTGAGACTTTTTTTACTGGACACGAGGCGTTCCATCTTTAGCACTTAGCATCTTCTTACACCTTAAAAGAAACAGACATAAATATTCATCAAATTCTGTTGTTCAAATTTTTTTTGCAATTAATTTTTATATAACATACATACACACCCACATATATATATATATATATATATATATATATATATATATATATATATATATATATATATATATATATAAATGACTAAACCACTAAATAAATTACAGCATTTAACCTGGCATGCAAGTGAAAAACAATGACGTGTAATCGTTCTGCTATTATATTTTTAGAAAAATAACCGTAATTATAAAAGTTTAAAATATTGCGTGCGACTGGCTGCCGCTGTACTTCACTGAACTGTAATAGGGTCGGCCATGTTGGTTAGGTAAAGTAAAAATTCGTGAGCACGTTCAAATTTGGAAAATGGACACGCAATATAATCTCACATTTTACTTTTCACTTTAGAATGTGTTACTCCCATAATAGGTTCGTAGACGTTAAAGCCTATTAAAATCCACCGCTAAGCACAGGCCTCCCCCATGGATTGCGTCATAGGGGGATCCCCATAGGCCATTGTTGCCACGCTTAGGAAGTGGGTTGGCAATTTTTTATTTTTAGTCGTTATTGTGAAGACACTGCCGCCCATCTCCTGATTTATTTCCATCTTGAACGAATTTCGTTCAAGGTTTCCATCTATCGCCTCTTTCGGCACCCACGGGATGATATGGTGTGAATATCCTTACACCGCCACTACAAGATTTGTTAGGCTGACTTGACTGCATCGTTGGTCTAGTGGTTGCAGTAGTGCGACTGCTGATCATGAGGTCCTGGGTTCGAATCCCAAAAAATTATTGAGTTTTTCCCGGAGTCCAGTAGTTAGCTGACGGTGTCACAAACCCCGTGCCTCGGAAAGCACGTAAAGCCGTTTGTCTTGTCTGATCTCTCTCCGGTCGTGTCGGTTTACCGTCCCATCGAATTATGAGAGTGAGGGAATAAAGAGTGCACCTGTGCTGGCGCATACACTTTGGCACTATAATCCTGTCCTGCGCTATGGCTAGTCTCCGTTGAGGCTTACCGCCGTGACCAAAATTCGATCTGGAGAACATTATTATTATTATATTAGTATTTCTCCTATATTGTAGGGGCGTTCTGCTAGGTGGTAAGATTTCCTTTCTACCTAACAATCTGGCTGTTTAGGTACCCCCCCCCCTCTTACCCCTTACTGTTGTCAATAGCAGCGCAGCGCTTGCACAGCTGTGTACCGGTCTGAAAGTCATAGAGAGCCGGTTTGATTGCAGGCAGTTAGGCATGCCATCTCACCCCTCAGATGTGACAATGTATCTGCGGCATTCCTTGTTTGAAGTTAGCTGCTGGTGTCCATGGACAGCAGTAGCCACTTACCATCAGGTGGACTGTAAGTTCGCTGTCACTATAGATACATAGTTTTTTTAATAGAATAAGGGTGACAAACGAGCACACAGTCCACCTGTTGGTAAGTGAATGGGGTCCATAGAAATTTACAGTTATCCTCAATTAAGAATCAAAATGCAGATGCTTTGTCACCCCTGAGGACTAAGATGGAATGTCTCGATTCCATTAAAACGGGTCACCGGTTCTCTACACTCGCCATATGAAACACATCAGCATGAAGCTGTTACTTTACACTAGTATTCTGTGAGAACGTATTCCTACCCTGGTCGAGCGAACTCATCTCATTCGGCTCTACCACGTACAAAGCTTTTATTGTATAGCCAGACTATAAATGCGACCCTTAATGCGAATTTCTTTCAAATGCTTTTGATGCTTATAAATGCGAATTTAAAAAAAACACAGTTCACACGCGGTAGAAGTGAAACGTTTACAAAACTAAACTATGAAATAATTTAGGACATGTATAGCCTTAGTTTTAGTTTAAATCAAAAGAATATTTTCTTTCGAGTAAACTTGATTTATAATAGACCCATCTACATTATTCTATAGGTAAAGTCATTTCATCAAACAAAACATGATTGACAATTAAGGTGGTACGTTAAATAAACGCTTAATGCCTAAACACGACTAATTTAATATAAATTGGATGGGATATGATAATTTTATTTATTATAGTTCATTTTATTTATTTATTAAATTTGTTATTTTATTAAATGTTTATTTTAACAGTGAAAAGTTATATTAACCATCTTTAAAACACCACACAAGAGGAGCCCGGGAAAACACCACACGAGAGGAAACCACAGAAATCTGAACAATAAGACAATAGGAAACAGTGTGTACTGTATTCTATTCTATATCTTTCTTTTGCAGGTCAAATGCTATAGATGTATACGTTTGTATCTTTTTAGTGGTCGCTTTTACGTTTTATCGAATTTCAATTAACAACGATTATAGAAGTTTTCACTTTAAAAACTATAGATACGATTGTACTTAGACAAATATCAAGAGCCGGAACAATTATTTGTATAACATAGTTTTATGTTATACAATAGTTTTATGAAATTAAAGGTAACGAACTCGCGGCTCGCAGCGCTGCTCTAAAAGTTTATCCATCGCGCTACCAAGCCATAAATTAGATAACCCAAAATGTGTCAATTGTCAATTGAGCAAAACATAATAGGTCGGGAAAAAAGTTTCTTCGTATTTTGTTTGTATAAAATTAAAGAAAAATCTCTTTGGTTTTACTGTTTATATCTGGCTGGTTTTAATATTAGAACAGAAAAAGAAAACTAAAAAGTAAAAAACACTTTCCCGCCATTTTTCAATTGTTTTTCTGTCCGCCAAAATGAGTGCATCTAACGAGGAAATTCGATACATTCTGAAGTTTTATTACGAAAAATGTGACATTTATGAATCTAATGCAGTGTCAGTAAGAGTAGCACAAAGCTCAAGCGAATTTAGTCCCGGAATTAAGATGTCCAAAATGCAGCTCGCTCTGGTCGCCCTCATACGGATAAAATCGGTGCCATTTTTTAAAAAATTGGAGCAATATCGACATATTAGTAGTTACACATGGCCGAGGAATTGAGGATTGATCACAAAAAAGTTTTAACCCATTTAAAAAAGTCTGGCTATACAAAACAGTTTGTATTTGGGTACAACACCAGCTCATTGAAAGAAACCTAATGAATCGTTTATTCATTTTGCGATTCTCTACTGAAACGTAACAAAACTAAACTATTTTTGAAAACATTGATCACTGGTGATGAAAACTGGACCCACGACTAGAACGTGTGAAAAAGATTATGGTCAGATGGTAGTCAAGCTCCATAGACTGTAGCGCAACCCGGATTAACACGCGTCAAAGTGTTGCTGTGTGTATGGTAAGATCGGAAGGGCATTTATTATGTGGTTTTAGCGACAGGCAAAACCGTCGATTTGGATCTCTACTGCCAAAAACTAATGAAACTGAAGCAGGAAATTGAAAGAAAACAGCCGGAATTGATCAACAGAAAATGAATGGTTTTTCATCATGATAACGCCACACATCTTTGGTCGCTCAGCAATAATTGAGAGAGCTTGGTTGGGAAATGTTAACGCATCCACCATACAGTCTTGACCTGCTTTTCACCTGTTTCGGTCTCTTCAGAATTCATTGAGACGTGTTAGGCTACCATCAAAAAAATTAATGCAAATTCTCTATTAGGGCATTATTAGATTAAGTCTACCTTAAGCTGCGTTCGTCGCTAATATAAAAAACTAACTTAAACTAACTTGAACAAACTCACGCGGGACTGATGGCTTCAATGAATATAAACATACAAAACCACGTCCATTGAAGTAAATTTATATGTACTAAGTATAAAAACAGACTTCGCGAACAAAATCTGTACGAAAGTGCAGTGCGCGTGGAAGAAAGTACAGAGTACCCTTTTATGGCACAGACTAAGTAAGTTTGAGCCCACGGACTCTAACTCTTCGAAGTATTACTTCAATCACCCGATTTAATGTGAAGGGTTTCACAGGAAGCTATTTAGCGAAAGGCTTAAAAGATCTAGTAATGTCCGATAGATAGCTGTATTAACATGTATTTAATTTTACATCAGATAAATACATGTTAATACAGAAGATCGCCAAACACGTATAATGCGTTATGTTATGTTCCAGGTAGGTAAGGCATAGGTTTCCTTACGAAACTATCCGTATGTCCTACGTCCGTATGTCCTACGATAACTACTCCAGGTTTGGATGTTTGTCCACGTTCAGTTTTGCTGTACGTTAAATATTACCACAATCGAAAAGAAAATCCTACTGCCGGTTGATGTGGTGTAAGGTCTTTTTTAAATAATTAATTTAAAAAAAACTTAAAAAATATTATTTTTGTGGAAGCATACTCCAGTACAGAACGAACTAAAGTATAAAATAATCGAAATGATACGAGAGGTTTTGAGAAATTTTTCGTTACACGAATTATAAACCCTAAGGTTTGAAACTTTTTTGCTTTCTGCGTTTCGTCCACGTTATGAACTCATAATGTGGACGAAACGAAAATTTTGAATCGAAATATACGACCGAATCCTTAACAATCTCCTTGCGTATAAATAAAATTGAAATGGTTGTCATTAATATCTATATAACTGCCATATATTATACTGAGGGGCTTATTTGTATTCTATCAAAACATGAATAACCGTTCTAAATGTTTTGTTTGTCTGTCGGTCTAACTGTCCGTCTGTCTATCCGTATCGTCGGAATAGCTTAACCAATTGTGAAATTTCATGAACAGATAGAAGGCAACCAGGAATGATCTAGGTTAAATTTTATACGAAAACATTAACATTTTTTTGAAAAAACAAATAATTTACAGCTTATTTTCGTCCCACTGCTGGACACAGGTCTCCCCTCATTTCTGAGAGGGTTATATTTAAAAAAAAATATTGATAAAATAAATAGTCGTTACCTAAAATTGTAAAAGCGCCATATTATTAAATTCTACCCAGGTGAAACAGGAGCGGTTTACTACCATAATAATAATAATGGATTTCCGCAAAGTACATGTTTATTTATATTAACTAAGTATACTTTTTTCTTTAATGTAGTGTACTGTACTGGTTTCTGGCACTCCTAAGCAAAGATGTAAACTTTATTCAATAAGTGTTAGGGTATTTTTCACTTTTTTACAAATCATCATCACGCCTGCCTCAAGGAACGTCATAAAACACGGTGCTATCTGTGTTTTCATGTATTTAACGAAATTATCGAAAATCTTTCTAAGGCTTACTACTTATCTAGACAAATATATTTTTAATGACCAACAAACCGATACTTAACCCGATGGAAAGTGGTTTCTACATCCCATAGATGCCAGCACACAGAAAGATACCCAAGTTGTAGTCAGATGAAAAAGTAAATGATTTGTTTCACTCCTTGGCTGTACGAATTACGACGACGAAGCAAAAACTTTTTTGTATTGTAATACTTACACTATGCTACTCTCTCTATACTTATTTTTTAATTACTCTGCACTACAAAAATTTCGTATCGATACATCGATTTAGGATCGATTAACTAATAAAGTGAGTAAATATAATAAATTAACTTTTGTTTAACAAATATAATAAATAATAGAGTGATCAACGAGCTGATAGTCCTTATGATAGTACGAGACTATTACCGACTATGGACACCTGCAACCATCTTGGAAGATCACCGTTATCACCTATAAGATTATTTAGATCTTTACTTTCACCGCATTCACTTTCTATCACAAGTTGACCGTACATTCATTTGCCTCGTTTACTTCTATAAAGAATCCATGGGACAGTCCCAATGTAGAGCTATTTTTCGGGATCAGCTATCATAAAAGGAAAAACTTATAATTTCGACATAACTAAAATAGGCTGTGTTGCTATGAGGTTCAGACCGTCTGTTTCGCTGTGCCACAGCACCATAACTGCCATTGCTTTTACGTGGTAGAGCCACGCTGCTGCTATATTAGGGTTGTAGCGCGAATGGGTCGGCTCGATCGAGGAACGACCACGCTCTCACAGAATACCAGCGTAAATAGCAGCTTAATGCTACAGTGTTTCGTATGATGAGTGTAGAGAACCAAAGACTCTTTTTAATGGAAACGAGTTATTCTATCTTAGTCCTCAGGGATGACAAAGCATCTGCATTTTGATTCTTAATTGGCGAAAAATGTAGATGTCTATGGGACGCATCATCCGCTTACCATCAGGTGGACTGTGTGCTCGTTCGTTACCCTTGTTCTATTAATAAAAGGGTTCAGGGCTGAATAAACTAAATACGCCTAATCTGAAAAGCCTCTTATCTTGTTATTATTTTGTTATTTCACCCTTCAGATCACAGCAGTAGGTTTACCACTAGGTACTTGATGGCTGAAATGCATCCTTTTCTATCAAACTACGTATATATACATGGGTTTCATGATAGGTTAAAACGAGTATGTCTCTACGTTTGCGTGGTACGGTAGCAGTTGTCGGAAAAACATGATTATCATTTCATATAATACCCAAAACAACTGGATTATTTTGGGCATGTAATGTTGACAATTTGCTGATCTTCAACACAGTTGTTTTCTACAACATTAACTGTAAGTAGAAAACAACTGTTATCGAATAAGAATCAAAATACAGAACTGAGTAGTAATATCTCCATACTAGTAAAATGAGTTTAAATTTCTTTCGCTCGCCATATAAAAAAGTAAAGAAAATTAATAAATGAATGAATTGCTTATAGAGGCAGTACAACTTAATATCTAAGTCTTACAACATCGATACCTTTTCTGACAACCCGATGAAATTTAGACGCAAGCTAGGTCAGTTTCTCGAGTCAATGGTGTCTGATTCAAGTATGTATTACCTATTGTTTGATTTTTTAACATAAAAAATAAGAATTAAAATGTTTAAGTTTTCATTTGCTTAGTATTAACAAACCTATTTAAGTCTTATTTGCATATTTAAATAAAACTAGTTTTTACGGATTTTATCGCGTATATTTAACTTTTTAATTACCCGAATTTTCGAGCACTTTACACCACCCATGGTCACCTGGGAGACTGAGATGTTCAACGTCTAAATGTCATAGTTAACCGCGGTTACCATAGATTATTATTATTAATTTTTTTCCGATCTATGCAGTACGGACCTATAGTATCTTGATTGTCGGGTATTTAAAAAGTTAAATATACGCGATAAAATCCGTAAAAACTAGTATCATTTAAATGTGTAGTGTATATATATAAGACATCCTATTTGCATAGTTCACATTTGCATGCCGTGGCAGCCCATAATTAAGATGACACTTAGCTTTAGTTTGATATTCATGTCACTTTAAATTCCATGTATTAATGTTCGTCCTGTTGGTAGTTCTTTTAAATAAATAGAATAAGGTAAAACCTCTCAGAAATAAAGGCCTGTGCCCTGCAATGGGACGTAGGTATATAGGCCGTAACTTTCCTTTTTTACTTTTAACTACAAGTGATATTCTGTGCGAGCGTGTTCCTTTTTTGGTATTTCATATTACACTGCAACGTAGCTCTGCCATACCAAAAATAAAGCAAATTATTTTAATAAAACTTTAACTAAGGCCGTTTGTATAACGAACAATTTATAATTCACGTCATTAATTAATTTTCACAGGCATTTAAAGTTGTACAAAATACATGGAATTCATTTTATTTATTTATTTAATAATCAAAAGTTTCATTGAAGTTGTTAAAACTTAATTTGCTTATTTCCGCGTGTTCTAACAACATCAATATAATCGATTTCCGCAAAATAACGCCTGATTCTATTAATTATCAAAATATTTTAGTCTTGATTTGTACCATTAAACCAATAATTGTTTGTATTGGTACTCACGTTCGCTACTGAAACACTGTTTAACATTAAATAATTCGTCAATTTTCATTTCAATTTATTTATTTATCTACACTTTGTTGCACTTAAAGAAAAATATTGGAAAGGGCGGACTTAACGCCTTTTGGCATTCTGTCCCAGTCAACCCGGGAAATGTGGAAAGTATTATGATAGGTCCCAAAAAATAAAATGGACACACGGGAACATGGAAAAAACTACAGATAAACTTAAAAATAGTCCATTATTATGTATATTAACATAAATACAATGAACTTATATACTATAAAATTTTATACAGACACTCAATATATATATATCTATTGAGTGTCTATATATATATATATATATATATATATATATATATATATATATATATATGTATGTATTTAGATATTAGTTACTGAATTACTTATAGTAATTCAGTAACTAATATCAATAAATAATATAATAGTAATTGACCATAGTAACTACCATATGATATCTTCACAGTGTTTACGTTCCATTATTTTAAAGGTAGTCTTATTAGATTTTTTACTAACGTCAACGGCCAGAGTTCCAGAGTAGTGCAGCCTGAATGGTGAAGGATTTACCAACAAAGTTAGTAAAATGTAGTGGGATATTCAGTTTGTTGTTATACGAGGAACCCAAAGTTTTATCACGCATTGAGGAAATATACAGAAGTTTGCCCTTCGGATAAGGATTGGATGGATCATTTAAGATAGAGGAGGGAACGAGCATAAAAGTGTTTTAACAGTAACTGTTAATACATAGTTAATTATTTTTCTGTATAATTAATTGAATAGAACCGTACAAATTGCTTTAATCTATGTTGAATTTTGATGAGTATGATGATGATGATGATATAAGTGATCATTAACATTCTTTTAAAATATTTTAGAATACCTATTAAGATTTCAAATGAAAAGTCACGTATAACTTAGTCATCAAAATCAACGTTTGCTCTCAGTCGTCCATGTTTATGGCGGGTGTCCTTAATGTCATACTTAAAAACAACTATACATAGTAATCGAACCCGCAACCTGTATGACGACAGCGTGAACGCCGGCTAAAAATAAACACTCCTTCGCTCCTTGCGGTCAGTCCAATTTTCTTGGCATACGTCATCGCGTCCATCACGGTCGCTCCCCCAAATAAATGAAATTTAACAGAATGAGGGAAAAAAATCAATACGAACACTATTCACTGGATATCGGCCAGTATCGGAGCCCCTCTAATTTACTACAGCGATAAAAACAATGTGGCCTATGTGTGGACGCACGCACACCACTACGTCATATTAACTATTACAATATTCATACGTCATTATGAACGCGCCCTTATATAACGTTCGGTTCATCAATTATTCCAACATTGATTCGTAATGGCTTATACTTACGGGTATAGCAGACGTCAAATGTTCTGGAAGTTTAGCATCCTAGAGTCCAGGTCCGGCGAGGTCAACGAACCCGGCGAACACGCAGACAGACACGCAGTCCGCCATGTTGACTCAAACGTCAGTTCTCAAAAAATTTGAAAAAATCCGCGAACTGTCAAACTCGACGCGACCGCTCCAAAACTTGGTGCCGAAACTTAAAACGTCTTTAACTTGGGGTTTTTAAATCCTTCAAGTTTTAAAATTGTCGTAACTCCTATCTATAAACACTTTGTTGTATAAAATGGTATAAAAATATTAAAATTATGAACCGTGGAAAACTTGTAAATTAAAACGAAATATAAATATATATTAATAATAATAAAAACGTTCAAGCCGCTCCGAGTTCGAGCGCCTACTGACTTAAAATTTTTGGGTATAAAAACATGCTACAATAGCCTCCCACGGGATCACGCCTTCTTGATCCTTGCGGAACCAGGAAATTAACTTACATACTCTAATCTATCACATTAATATATATACATATATATATAAATATATATATATATATATATATATATATATATATATATATATATATATATATATATATATCAAATTAACGATCAAATAAAAGGAAATTAAATAAAGTAAATTACTTTTAGGCTTACTAAATGTAACTCGTGTACATAATATTTTTTGAGTATTATAATAACAACAATTTGATTCAAAAATAGTCTCAGATTCATAAAGGGATGAAGATGAAATTGTAGTAATTACCTTAAAATTGTGATATTTCTTAGTACACTCAAAAGACTTAAACATAAAAAATAAAGTAAGATCAAAACGTGTAAAAAAAATGATTTCTACATTCTTAACATGGTAAAGCCATGCTGCAGCTGCATTATAGCTGTAGCACGAAAGGGTCGGCTCGGCCGGGGAAGGACCACGCTGTCACAGATACCGGCGTAAAATACCAGCTCAATGCTAATGTATTTCATATGGTGAGTGTAAAGAACCGGAGACCGTTTTTACTTGAGGAACGAGGAATAGCATCTTAATGCTCGGGGTTGACAATCGCATCCAGGTTTTCATTATTCTTTAGATTTTCAAACGGGACTAGACACTTTCTTAAGTCTATCTCCAACAGTAGACATTAGGTAAGTCTATCTTGATAATTTTTGGAAAAATTAAAACCAACTTTAATGATTCTTGGAACTGAAAAATTGGAATTGATTAGCTCTATTTTTTTAAATCAGTTATAGGAATTAAAAATGATGAAGACATAAAATTTATTGATTAAATAACATTAGAAAAACTAATCATTCAGATAACCGCCGACACATTTTCAATTTTATGATTCTCATAATTAGTAGGTTTTTCTATATTTAAAGTATATTACTTATCATTTGGTAATTGCAAAACAAAGCAAAATTCTCAAATATCAAGATTGTAAAACCAGTGCGCTGACGCGCATGTGTGCGTGTGCGAGGGGGCTCGCGACGGTGGTGGGGTTTGGGGGAGTGCGGGTGAAATTTTTCGTTTTTCGCCCACTTTTCCGTCCCGCTCTAGTTTTTCCTCTCCCTCATTTTTTCTTCGCCCGCTTTCTTCCTAGTGCCCCACCACATGTGTGCTGTGTACAGTATAACCAAAATTAGAGAGAAGCTGCTTCGCTCCATTTCCGGTTTGAAAAATATTATTATTAATCATTTATTTACGATAATATCAATCAGTTTTGTATTATGTTTCTTATGTAAGATTAATAATGATATTTTTATTATAAACACATTTTATTTATACTAATATATTAACAGAATTCCTTTAAGCAAAATACGAATACCTAACCATAACCTAAATAATAGTAATTAATAATTGTGTGTAATAATATAAAAGTAACGTAGACTAAGCTAATAAGTAACATTATTATAGACTATTTGTGCGTCAGAAATAAATTGTCACTACTATTATTATAACAATTCACCAAATAGAATACACTTATTTAGAATAAGATACAATTTTTAAAGAAATATATAAAACTTGTGTTACACTTTTATGTAGTTGTTACAGAAATAAGGATCTTTCTAAAGTTTGTACGATATACAAAATTACATTACCGCAATTAACATTAGAAATTTTTAAAAATACGTAAAATAAATTCAACTATAAAGATTAATTTGGTTGAGCAATTCAAATTTTCATATTTATTAATTAAAATTAACATTTTTATTAATATGAAAGCTCTGCTTCTTTGCGGTGTACTATGTCGCGCGAGGGCGCCGCCCGCCCTCGCCCCCACAGCGCCTTATAACTCTACGGCGTGTTCCCCAAAGAAATCTTATTGTATTTTACATTTTTAATTATACATTTTAACATTTATTAAGCACACAATGAACTTATAAATAAGTAAATTAACTTATCTAGTACATAGTAAGTCTCAGTTCCTGAAGTTATTGGCTTGGAATTTGTTTAATCTGTCGAATCGACAGATAGCTGCTAAAGACTATCTATCGTGGAACAATAAAAAAACCTGGTGTTTCCATATACATCTATACATATACTTGAACTACACACATTAGTATAATACTTACGTGGTAGAATTTAGGAATGAGTATATAAAAACATCGTTTTTACATTATTTTAGTACATTATTTTGTCATATTAAAACATAATTTTTTGTAAAATATTAAACAAAGCTATTTGTAGGTTATGTAAAAAGTGACTAAGTTACAATTAAGATTATTTATAGATTTTATAGTAAAAACACGTTTTTACAAATAACTTAAAAAAATGAATGTACATATCGTGCTAGCTTAAGAGAATGCATCATCCATTTTCATTCATAAGAGCTGAAAAATATGGCAAAAAGATTTAATGGCTCTCAATTGAAGGTAGGATAACCATCTCCTTGGTGCTAAGAAGCTTAAAATATCCAGACCGTCGATGGGAAGCACTGTCACAAGGCAAAATATCTACGTGCTGTACTGAAATCATCAATCCACGTGTTAAGTAAGATGATTAAAGACGATTGACGAGACCCAGCTGTAGCTGTGGACGCGCTGATAAATAAATAATTTCTTCTTTAATAAAAATGGACACGAATATTTAAAAAAAAACCTAATTTGATCAGCATAATATTTTGATTAAGACTACTTTTACAGATCGTCGAACGTCGAGTATTATTAATAAAACAAATTAAACGCGATAAAATCTGTAAAAGTAGTTTTAATCAATTATATATGTTCGCGTAAATATAAGAAATCTTTATAATAATTTGAATTAATTTCTTATATTTTTATATTTATATCAGTATAATGTTGTACAATGATTTCTCAAATTTACACGAAAACCACATATTGAAATAAACTATTTTTACGGATTTTATTGCGTTTAATTTTACTTATTTTTTATTCATTATTTCACGTAAAATTAAACTCGACAAACCCGTAAAAATAGTTTTATTCTAAATCACTATTTTAATCAAAGCCACACTGTCATTAATTATTCTGTCCTTTCATTTAATTAGCAAATGTAAAATTAATTTAACACACAAATCACCAACTAACGGGCACAACTCCAAACAGCCTGTACCAAAACAGCAGAACTAGGAAACGAGGGGGTAAGTACACACGGCCCCACCACCCTCCAGGGGGTGTACATGGCAAATACGCGAAAGCAATAGGACTTTTAAAAATTCTCCAGAAATATGATTTATGTGTTGACGGCGAGAGCCTCCTTTCTCTTGCTTCAAGGACGGGGGCCTGATTCGATTTTTAAACCACCCGGGCTCTGGCCTTTTCAGTTTTTTATTCGACAAAAAAATAATATAGAATTCATATTGTTTTTCTTTTAAAACGGGGACGCTAAGCGGTGGCCTTCGTGAGGAATTTTAAATTCAAATTTCGAAGTAGGCTACGGCATCGATCTTTCTTTATATAACTAAAATTTCCTGTCTAAACGAAGAACTTCAAAATGGTGTAAGTAACAAATTAAAATACATATTAAAAAGTTATATTATATTGTTATAAACGTTTCTTGTTGCCTAGCCTAAAATCTAAATTGAAAGCAATATTTGGTGTTGTGAATGCAATATTTGGTGTTGTAATTAGTCACAAAGCTTTGCAGCGACATCATTCTACAAGGAAAACTGATGATCTAACTTACATCGGCTACCACGAAATCTTCTGATTCGACCAATTGAAAGGTTTCACCTAAACCTTGTAAATTATAGTGTCGCAAATGTACGCGTTAAATGTGACTCTCACTTTTTGTAATCGGCCCGTATTCGATAATCTCGATGTATGGCTAATGGTTTTTGAAGTTGAATTAGATGGGAAATTTAGTACGATTATAAAAACAATAAAGTCACGTTTTTGTAAAGTTACACCGATGAGGCTGCATGACTATTTAACATACTTATGTAATTTTTTTTTATAGAATGAGGGTGACAAACGAGCACTCAGTCCACCTGATGGTAAGTGGATGCTGTGATGCATAGACATCTACATTTATCCTTGATTAAGAATCATAACACAGATGCGTTGTCGCCCCTGAGGACTAAGATAGAACGCCTCGTTTCCAGTAGAATAGGGTCTTCGGATCTGTACACTCACCATACGAAACACAACAGTATTAAGCTACTATTTTACGCTGGTATTCTGTGAGAGCGTGGTCCTTCCCCGGTCGAGCCGACACATTCGTGCTGCAAGCACAATATGGCTGCAGCATGGCTCTACCAGTTATATATAGATACTTATCTAAAATGTAAAGTAAAAGAAGAATGATACGATGTAAAGAACTTTCACTTCGTACGTGTGTACATAATTACACACACAATTTTATTTTATTTTATAAAACTGTAAAGAATAACAAACTTACAGTTGATGTATGCGATGATATGATGGTAAGGTTTTTAACGTGGTAGAGCAAAGCTGCAGCTATATTATGTTTGTAGCACGAATGGGTAAGGTATACCTCAAAACCTGAAAACTAAGTTGTACAACCAGTGGGTGTTGCCAGTGATGACCGACGGAACCGAGACTTGGTCCTTCACTGCAGGCCGTATGAGGACCCTCAAAGTTTCTCAGCGAGCTATGGAGAGGGTTGTGCTCGGAGTTTCTCTGCGTGATAAACTTAGAAATGAGGATATCCGCAGTAGAACCAGAGTGACCGACATAGCCCAACGGATTAGTAAGCTGAAGTGGCGATGGGCCGGCCATATAGCTCGAAGGACCGACAACCGTTGGGGAAAAAGGTTCTCGAGTGGCAGCCTCGTACCGGAAGGCGAAGTGTAGGGTGATCCCCTACTAGATGGAATGACGACCCGGTAAGACATGCAAGAAGTCGACGGATGCAGGTGGCTCAGGACCGTGCTTTGTGGCATACCTTGGGGGAGGCCTATGTTCAGCAGTGGACTTGTGATGGGCTGTAATGATGATGACGATGATGAAAAATGTGTCGGCTCGACCGGGGAAGGGCCACCCTCTCACAGAATACCAGCGTAAAATAGCAGCGCAACACTGCTGTGTTTCGTATGGTGAGTGTAGAGGTCCGGAGACCCGTTTTTACTGGAAACGACAATTCCATCTCAGTCCTCAGTGGTGACAACGCATATGCATTTTGCTTCTTATCTTTTTAATCGAGGACAGGTGTAGATGTCTATGGACCACATTCACTCACCATCAGGTGGACTGTGTGCTCGTTTGTCACCCGTATTCTATAAAAAGGTAGGTACTGCAGTCCATGAGCGCCTGCACCAAACGTGGATACAGATGAGTTGTACGAGGGCGGCACTGAAAATTTCGGGAATCAAGGAAGTGACACAACATTACTATTTAAAAATGTATTTATTGCTTTTCGAAGTATTCTCCAAGAAATTTGACACATTTTTTCATACGATGGAACCAATCATTGAAGCAACCATTCCATTCGGAAGTTGGGGTCTCCAAAATGGCCGTTTTGTAGGCGTCCACAGCTTCTTCAGCTGATGAAAATCTCTGTCCACGCAATTTATTCTTTATTTTAGGGAAAGTATAGAAATCATTAGGGCTTAGGTCGGGGCTGTACGGCGGATAGTCTAATAATTCTGTTTTCTTGCTCTAAAAACTCTTTTGTTCTGTGTGCGGCGTGAGAACTCGCATTGTCGTGATGGAGGATGATGCGGCGGTTGCAGCTCTCTTTACGGAGTTCAGAAACGACGTGTGGCAAACAAATGCTAGCATACCATTCTGCATTAACAGTTCTTTATCCCTCAAGGGGAATAATCGTAACATGGCCGGTTTTGGAGACAAACGTGGCCATCATTTTTTTTTTTTGCAACACGTGACAACGTGAACGAACAATTTTTATTGGCTTTAACTCATTTTCGAACACCCAAACTCGTGACTGGCTTTTTGTTTCGGGTTCGTACGCGTATATCCAGGATTCCTCGCCTGATACGATATTGTATACAGCATTTGAGGATCCTGCGTGGAATCTTTCGAGAGTTCTGACGCACCAAGTAACGCGAACCACTTTTTGCTCTTCACAGAGCGAATGCGGTATCCATCGGGAAAACAACTTTTTTACTCCTAATTGTTCATGCAAGGTTATTTGTATTTGACTCATGCCGATGTCTAAAGTTGCCTGAATTTCGCGGTATGTCACATGTCGATCTTCCTCAATCAGCTTACGCACAGCATCAACGTTTTCTTGGGTGACTGCAGTTTTTGGACGACCTTGACGGGGATCATCACTGAGCTTGACACGTCCACGTTGAAATTCAGCAAACCAGCGATAAATTATGGTTTTGGAGGGGGCTTCATCACCAAATGCAGAAATCATTCAGTCAACACACGTTTCTGTGTTAAACCACTTCAAAAGTCACAATAAATCATCGCTCTTGAATTTTCTCGAGTCAATTCCATTTTCTCAACGACTAAACAAGTTTGACAAAACCTTGTGACAAGACCGAGAATCTTTTTTTTAAATAAATAAATGGTATTCGATTTTTAAAACCAAGGAGTTTTCAATTAAAAAGATTTTAATATGACAGGAACAGTGGAAATATTCCATTCTCGATACTTTTAGTGCAGCCTAGTAACCTCTGGGAACTAAGATGGAATACCTAACAGTCTGTTATTATACTGACTCTCCCCTCTATTCTCCCTTCTATTCTACTCTTTAGACTGGAACACCGCGGTACTAGCACTGCTTATTGGCGCCAAAAATAAGTTAGAGGGTGACCCCTACCCCGACGTCCTCCTATATTTTTTTCAAATTTATACTGGATGACCTTTTTACCGTCTGGAAAAAAAATAGGTTGTAACATGTGAACGGAGTAGGAGCCTATCGCATTGATATTTTACAAAAAATAAAAAATTTGAATTAAACGTTTGAAAAAAAATTTTTTTGAACAGTTACTTTGCCCTTTGCCCTTGAGCCTGTTACCCTGCAAAGTAACGAGGTCAAAGATAAAATTATTTTATTGCCCTTCGTAAAGTGGGGTCGATATGATTTGAATTTCGATAGATCTTAATTAATTTATATATTTAGTTCAAAATTATTGTTTTTATTTTTTGTAAAATGTCAGTGCCATAGACTCCGTTTACATGCTACACCCTATTTTTTCCCAGACGGTAAAAAAAGTCATCCAGTATAAGTTACTTAGATCAAAACTTAAAAACTGGTACATGTGAAATACGGAACTATTATTTTACCAAGGTTTGAACAGGCTATCACACGTAAGTAAAAGCACAAATATTATGATAACTACGTGTTCACGTGTCCACGCTGCAATTGATTATAATCGTAGCGCGAATCGGTCGGCTCGACCTAGTCGGGAATTCGCTCTCTCATATAACAAGCAGCTCAATGCTGCTGTGTTTAGTATGATGAGTATAGAGAACTGGAGAACATGTTAACTGAAAACGAGGCTTATCTTAGTCCTGAGGGGTGACAACGAGTCTGCATTTAGATACTTAATTGAAGATAAATGTATTCATATGTCTATGAACAGCATCACAGCATCCACTTACCATCAGGTGGCATTTGTGCTCGTTTGACATCCTTATTCTATAAAAATAAATTGATTTTACGCAGTTTTGGTTTTCGTTCAGTTCTCTCAATAGATACTGCAGTCTTCAGTCTTAAATCGACAGTTTACATTGAAGATCATCTGTTAATGATTTTTAGCCCTGAGCCTTTGATAATGTCTTTGATCAAAGTAAGGTACCACTAATGAGGCAAAAACTTTGAATACCTGAAGTACATGAAAATACTTCGGGTCTGTTGAGATACGAAAAATTGACAAATTTTGTGAAATGGAGTGCTGTGAGCTGACCTCTCCGGACCGCTTTAGTGTATACGATTCGCTTGAGTAACTTCAGCTACGCTGACGACATAGCACTTCTAAGTCCCTCAATCAAGAGACTAAGAAGGTGTTTGGTAATTTACGAACAATATGTGACGAATCATGACCTAAAGTATAGTATCAGAAAGATGATGATGATGGTATGTTTTATACGTGGTAAAGCCATGTTGCAGCTATATTGTGGTTGTAGCAGAATGGGTCGGCTCGACCGGGGAAGGACCACGCCCTCACAGAATACTAGCGTAAAATAGCAGCTTAATGCTGCTGTGCTTCGTATGGTGAGTGTAGAGATCCGAAGACCCGTTTTACTAGAATTGAGGCATTCCAGCTTAGTCCTCAGGGGTGACAACGGTATCTACACTTTGATTATTCTTCGAGGTTAAATGTCAATGTCTGGGCCACAGCATCTACTTAATATCAGGTGGATTATGAGCTCGTTCATCACGCTTATTCTATAAAAAAATGTTTTTGACATTAGCAAAACAGAGGTATTCCTTTGTTTTTTCGAAACGTAGTACCTATTGAAAAAGTGTACCTGTTCAGCTGCCTAAGGCATTTTCTGACCAAGGCTTTTTGTCATAACCTCTATATGAAAAGTGAAGAGAGG
Source organism: Parnassius smintheus behrii (assembly GCA_036936625.1). Lineage (NCBI taxonomy): Eukaryota > Metazoa > Arthropoda > Insecta > Lepidoptera > Papilionidae > Parnassius > Parnassius smintheus. Next base: position 5,472,518 of record JAUPFT010000030.1, on the reverse strand, counting down.
AGCCTGGCTGCTCGGTGAAATATGCCCGCACGCCGATTTGCGCTGCAGTCCTGAGACAAGGCTGAAATTGTAGAGAGTATATTCTCGATGCTTCTACACAAGTAGAGTTACACTTATCGCCCATTTTAAGTCCACTACTGAATGTAGGTATCCCCATTTTGCCAATTGACAAGCGGGTTATCAAGCACAGTTTTTTTTTTGGTCGTTATTAGAATACGCTGCTGCCCATCTCCTTACTTTTCCCTCTGTCTTCTCCTCCAACACCCACGCAATAACATGGGTAGTGGATCTTACACCGCTATTACATGGTAACCGTACGTTTATAACATGGTAGAGCCATGCTACAGCTATATTATAACTGCAGCAGGAATGGGTCGGCTCGACTGAAGAAGGACCACGCTCTCACAGAATACCAGCGTAAAATAGCAGCGTAACACTGCTGTGTTTCGTATGGTGAGTGTAGAGAACTGGAGATCTTATTCTTTAGGGGTGGCAACGCGTCTGTATTTTGATTCTTAATCGAGAATAGATGTAGATGTCTAAAGGCTACAGCATCCACTTAGTAAATAAAAAATGACTTTAATAATCTATATTGAATAAAAATCATCCATTCTATTCTACCATCAGGTGGACTATTTGCTCGTTTATCACCTCATTTTATTTTTAAAAAAACCGGCACAGGAACACCGTATACGACTTTAAACTTATTTGCAATTGGAGCACCGACTGTGTTTAGACTGATGTATGTGAGAACATTTTATTCTAATGCAAAGTTAAGTTTGTTTTCTTCAATCCGTCTTACCTTTTCGGTAGAGCATAGGTCGGTGCTCATCTTACTTATAAACTATGTTAGTTAAGTTACAGCCTATGTACGTCCCACTGCTGGGCACAGGCCTCCTCTCATTTTGGAGAGGGTTTTATGGCAAGGGAACGCCGCCGCGCTGTCCCAATGCGTGTTGGCTAATTTCACGTCTTTGGAATCTTTTTATTTCTTATTTCTCAGACATGCGATCACAATTTTTTCTATATGGATATGGAATCCATATAATATGGATTTGAGACGTGGTCCTTCACTGCTGGCCGTATGAAGACGCTCAAGGTCACTCAGCGAGCTATGGAGAGGGCAATGCTCGGGGTTTTGCTGCGGGATAAACTTAGAAATGAGGATATCCGCAGTAGAACCAGAGTGACCGACATAGCCCAACGGATTAGTAAGCTGAAATGGCAATGGGCCGGCCATATAGCTCGAAGAACTAATAACCTAAAAACAAATAAATTTGACAATTTTCACATTTGAAATAAAAACCTAATAAATTTGGTTGTCTGGAAGAAATTGCTATCAGCAATAAGACCGCCCATTGCATACTTCTTCTTCTTCTTTTCTTTTGTATATATAATTAGTAATTTTTTATATGGTGTGCAATAAAGAATATTAAATAAATAAAAATAAATAAATAACCGATGGAATGAAAAAATGGCAGCCTCGTATCGGCAGGCGAAGTAAAGGGCGTCCCCCCACTAGATGGAGTAATGACCTGTTAAGACATGCAGGAAGTCGATGGATGCAGGTGGCTCAGGACCGTGCTTTGTGGCATTTGGGGGCCTGTATTTAGTAGGACTTGTGAAGGGCTGTAATGATGCAGTAAGGTACTTACCTAATTGCCTACATTGTTATACATATGTAATGTATATTCCATTACAGTGGTAAAATCCCTCTGCTAAACATAGGCCTCCCCCATATTTGTCATGGCTGCCGCGCTTGGCAGATGGGTTGGCAACTGTTGGCAACAACGTTGTCAGAATCTCTCATTCGCCCCATACGATACTACTGGACAAAACGCGGTAGTGGATATTCTTACACCACTACTACGCTGTACATAATGTATATTATCTTTGCTATATTACGGCATTCGTGTATTGGTATTTAAAACGGGCAAAAATCGTCGAGACTCTCGGTTTCAAAATGGAACGGAACCCTCAGAGTGCACGTCCTACTCTATATTTTCCGGTGTTTTCAATTGAATTTACCAGGGTATAGCGTTACCAGGCGTCTGGATAAAGCCAGATACAGTGAGGCTTTTTGTTCGTGTAAGTTACGGTAAAGTTTAAGTTACGTCCCACTCTTTTTCGCGGAACTGACCGCCGCGCTGCCTCAATGCGTGTTAATGAACATTCACATGTCGTCGAAAGATTTTTATTCTTATTTCTCTGACATGCAGGTTTCCTCACGATGTTTTCCTTCACCGCCGAGCACGTGGTAAATCAGCAATTAAAATTGCAGTTATTGAAATTAATATTGTATGATTAATAATAAAGAAGACAGATTTATTCAATTTTATTGTTATTTCATATATTTATATATATATATATATATATATATATATATATATATATATATATATATATATATATTAAAGATAAATAAAAAGCATTGTTTCAAATTTAAAAAAATGTCATGTTATACTAAGACTAAAAAATTAAGCGTATCCGGACTTTTTAACAAAATGTCCGGCTAAACTCGGTGATCTGTCCGGCTTTTTGGTTTTAAGATCGGGCAACCCTACCGGGTAAGACGTGCAGGAAGTTTAAGGATGCTATTGACTCGGGAAGCAGAGCAGGGGAACAGCGTTTACAAAAGGAAAGAACAAGAAAGCAGTATAGACTGCTTTCTTTCTTCTTGGTCTCTCCTCTTCACAATCTCACTGCTAATCATAGGATTAGCAGTGAATTTGTGAAAAGGTACTGCAATGAGAATGAATTTTTTATAGAATAAGGGTGCAAACGAGCACACAGTCCACCTGATGGTCAGTGGATTTTGTAGCCCATAGATCCTATATTGTCATCTATCGTCGGTTAAAGGTTAAAGGTTCAGAATGCAGATGCGTTGTCACCCCTGAGGAATTAAATGAAGATGGATGGACCTTGTTTCAGCAAAAAAGGTTCATTCACCATATGATATACAGAAGCACTAGGCTAATATAGCTGTAGCTGGTTCTTCTACATGGGAAATGATAATGGTGATAATTTAATTATATTCAGTTTTATATTTAGAAGCAAGGTGTAATGTTTACTTTAAATAAGTAGAATTTAAACACCAAATAAATTATTTTCTTTATTTATTTATTTTTTCTTCCTTTCCATCAGATACTACTGACCGTTTAGTCTGACAGTGAACCAAGGCCATAATTAGTACTAGTATTAATCAAAATTATTATTTTTACCCAACTTGAAGAAAATAAAGAGATTCAATTGCATATTATATCTCCTTATTTTCTTTGATCTAAATTTCTTCGTGACAAAAACTAATGTCATATCAGATAGGCAGATAGAGAAAGATAATAAATAAATAATTAAACTCGTGATGTATACTGAAATTGAATACAAAAGTAAACGAATAATAAAAACACGTACGCATCGAAAGTATAACTTTCTGAACTCTGCTAACATTCCAGTACATTGGTACTGGAATTTTCTCCATCAGCGTCATTAAAAGGCCTCTTTCTTCGTATTTTTAACGGCTTAATAATCCAGACAGCTCCCGTAGGCGGAACGTTGTGTTTTCCTCATAAAATGATTCGCAGTAAACGTTACACATGTATTCAATAACTATTTCATATAATGATATAAGGTATTCCTTTAGGTAGTCGACATGATTAAACCTTGAACAAAAACCGCTTAGGAAAACTATTAATAAAATCATTTTGACTAATTTAATAGCTACTAAAATTGGTATATGCGATGCATAGTGTATCGATGAAACTCATATATAGTGTTTTGGATCAGAAAGCTGGTATCGGTAAGCGAAGTACAGGGTGGCAGTAAACTAGATGATTTTGATACGGCTAAATAAAGAGCCGCCTAGATTTTAAAATCGCTTTTCTGCCACTGCAACGCTGCCTTTACAAAATAGCGTCAATAGGTTGTGTTACCGTTAAAGCCTGTGGCGGCGCTGTCGGCGCGCCACAAGCAAAAACACGCCGAAGCCTATATCGCGCTATCAAAGTTGCGCATTATAAACACTATATATAGAACAGCTCCGAACTATCACACAGAGCGTTGGCCGCTCCCCGGGCAGAACACCTTGCCCGGCGGGAGATCTCCCCTTTCCCTACCACGGCCACAGTGGTGACCACCCGACGTGATCTGAACACACAACCAATAACCTTCGGAAACTACAACTTCAAGCCTTCGCCATTATCCTCATGAACCCCAACTATTCACGACTGAAAATCGTCGTCTGCAGTCTTTAGATCCTGCAAACCAGTCCAACATGTCTTCATCTCGATTCACCGCAGATTTATAAGGCAGACTTCTAGCACTTGCTCTGGCACATCGTTCTCACTGGCATCACTTGCCTTGCGTAGTACGGCATGCATTACACATCGGTATATTATTCGCACCGGTGTCGCTTGCCCTTACGCACACAGCATGCATTTCCACCGGCATTAAGGACGCACCGGCAATTTGACTGCACTGTCGAGCTCCGGTCTGAGCAGGAAGATGATGTGGCGGCGCTGGCCGCTGGCTGCTCCTCGTGCAGAACACCTTGCCCGGCGAGAGATCTCCCCTTTTCCTTCTACGGCCACAAGCCTATAAAGGACCACTGCTGAACTTAGACCACCCCCAAAGATTGCCTCATAGGGGAGACGTTAGACATAGTTACCAAGCAGTATTTTTATTTAATCGTTTTTAAGAAGACGCTGCTGCCCCTCTCTTGATGTTTCCCTCCGTCGTCTCTCACGACACCCATAGGATAATTAAGGGTAGTGGATATTCTTACTCTACTCATAGTTTGTGTAATTTATGTTAATATTTTGTAAATTCTGCATGTGACTTTTTTGCACATTTTAATTGAATTAATCAGAACTAAAATAACTAGAAAACTTACTTCGCTATTATTAAAACAACAATATTTATTTATTCTATATCATATTTATTAATTTATATACTTACATTATCATAGCACATACATATTTATATTATTAGACCTAGTCCTTCGACAATTGTAAGGTTTTTCCGCGAGACGGGTTCCCTCATGCGGAGAACAATGTATCAAATTACTGTAAACCTTCTTAGCGAAGATATATTTTTACTTTATTGCAAGTTTATACGTTATAATATGTTAAAAGTTTATAACCCCCGTTTTATTAAATGTATATTTTAAGCCCCTTTTTTATGCAAGTACGGGTATGCCGATCGAGAAAACCTAATAGTAAGTGAAAGATGTAGTCCATAAACATATCTTGTTTGTAGATAAATGTAGATGTCTATAGGTCACAGCATCCACTTGCCAACAGGTGGACTGTGTGCAGGTTTGCCACCCTAATCAAATTCATTATCATAGTCCCAAAAATATACACAGTTTATTTCTCAAAAAGTTAAAAAAGTTTATTAAAATTTTTTTTATAGAGGAGGGGATGAGCGAGCATGCGGCTCATGATCGTCGTCAATCCGAGGTATACGTGGTAAAGCCATACCACAGCTATATTATGGTTATATCATGAATGGATCGGCTCGACCAGGGAAGGATCAAGCTCTCACAGAATAACAAAACAACGACAAAATAACAGTTTTATGTTGCCTTGTTTCGTATGGTGAGTCTAGAGAACCGGACACCCTTTTTCTAGAGACGAGGCATTCCATCTTAGTCCTCAGGGCTGACAACGCATCTGTATTTTGATTCTTAACAGAGGATCGATGGAGATTTCTAAAGGCCACAGCTACCACTTACTATCAGGTGAATTGTGTGCTCGATTGTCGTTCCTATTCTATATTATAGAAAAATCACGTGGTAGAACACACGGAGTAGAAGTAAAACCTTCGAATGGTATCAAATATAAAAAAAATATTTCACACCAAAGTATTTATTTAATATAATTATTTTCAAACATAAGTTCGGCATTTCAAATGGGATAAAACTTTAATTTTATAGCTAATAATGGCAACCACTCCTATTTATAAATATTTCGAGCCAAAATTCAAATTTATAAATTAAATCAAAAGAATATTTTCTTTCTCTTAAAATTTCTTTGTAATTTTTTATTTATTTAACAAGTACACTTACAAGACACATATACGACAATCACGAAAACATACACATTTCTATACTCTCTGATATGTATATCAGTAACAAGTGTACATAATATTCACAGATTGAGTCGTGCAATTTCGGGTTAATTTGGAGTACAAATATCATCCAATCAATACAATGCAAATTAGAACTATTCAAATAAATTATGTACTTAATTAAGAAAAATCTAAACATAAAAAACAGGTTTAATTATTAAAAGAGAATATGGTAGATATTATACTCTCTTCAGGAGTATGTATATTTTTAATTTAATTAAAAGATATATTATATCGAAAGCGACGTATACTTCATTCTATATGTATAAAGTTGATTGTACAAAATTTTATTGATTCTTAAGGTGCATAAATCGGTAATATAATTAAAAGACTTATCTATACCCGTTATCTTAAAGACCCTTTCCGAGGATAAAACATACCGATACCTGGGTGTGTCACAGAACATCGGTGCCGATGAGGTAGGTATGAAAAAGTCAGATTGCGACGTGTTTTATCCGCGCTTGACAAAAGTGGAGAGAAAACTGGACTGTATAGAAAAATCCGTACTACCATGACGTCCCACAGGATGCATCATACGAGATCGTCGGTAATGAGGCAGTACTTGCCGCGAAAGCCTGGTGGGCGTGGCTTTTTAAGCTAGCTCACCGTACATAATCGTGAAGTGTGTGAAGTGAAGTGTTTACTTCCTGGCGAGATCGGATGATTCATTCTATAATGACCTCATTTCTTGTGATAAAGGACTTACCCCTCTATCCTTAGCCAACGAGCAATGGCAGGACTGAGAGCCTGATATTGTGCTGATGGACAGGACACAGTCAAGGATGTTTTTGGTCGACATTACCATTCCGTACGACGAGAACCTCGTGAAAGCCGAAACAGATATGCATACAAAATATCTGGACTTGTCTCACGAGATCACCGACATGTGGAGTGGTCTGCTGACCGAAATTATTCCTGTAATCGTTTCTGCAAATGCGCTAATCCCAGTTAGCCTCTCGGGTCATCTTAGGCGGCTAGGACTCCGTGATGGACCGCTCCGGGCTCAAATGCAGAAGACGGTGCTCCTCGGTACCGCCCGCAGCTTCCGCCGGTTTCTTTCCTTTTCCCCCTAATCCTTGGGCTTATGGTCTCCCCTGCCGAGGGCTTCAATCTGATTGTGCTTTTATTTATTTATGTATTATTTATTTATGTTAATATATTAAATATATATTTAGGTATATTTATCATTTCCTTTTATATATTTATTCAGCAAAACCAGATGAGAATACTCTATGAATAACCCAGATAATAATAGTTATAATTTCTTTATTTGCTCCCAACATGGTGTTTGTAGGTGGTACAACAAAATAAGTTCACATGTTTTGCTTATAATTAGCATGCAAATTTAAGTTTATGTTATTCCTTTTTTATTATGTTTAATTTGTTATATGTTTTTTAAGCACTTTCTTCGTAAAGCTCTCACTTACCTAGCGTCTGTTTGTCAATTCGCCTGAGGCTAACGAATATAATTTTTATTTAATTTTAAAATGTTTGATTTTTTACCGGGCCGGTTTTTATGTTTTATGATTGTTTTTTCTTTTTAATAAACCTCTTAAATATCGTATTACACTATTACTGTTGTTTTATTTTGGTAGAGTTAAGTAGCATTATTATGTAAAAAAGTAACCCTTTATTATAGGTACCAACCTAGTTTTAAAGTAAAATTGATAAATTTATAGTTAGGCTAGTCTGATTGTTCCTAGGTCGATGGACAGGAGCATAGCCACTGTCAACATCGACCAGTCAGAGAGCAGTGTGTTATTTGACGTATTTTAAATAAGCGTAAAATTAAAAGCTCTTATGTGATCGGTCGGACCGTTTAGAATCTTACGAATGGAAATCCGTTAGTTTATAAATTTACCACGATACGTCGCAAATTTATAAATTTGCAAAAATGTGGGCGTAAAATAATAGGTACAATTTATCTGTCGTTTAGAATTCTACGAAGGTATATAAATTTGCTAGGAAATTTATAAACTTGCGATTCTTGTTATTTTCCTGTGACATATACATTTCAGGTAACATTTATTTCGAAAACGGTCAAATACATTCATTAAAGTCAATGTTAACAAATCAATAATTATTAAAACCTAATAATGTCAATAAATTCTTCAATATAGAGAGTAAAGTAAAGTAAAAGTAAAGTTACAGCCTATATACCGTCCCACTGCTGGGCACAGGCCTCCCCTCATTTCTGAGAGGGTTTTAGGACAAGGAAGTGTCCGCCGCATGCGTATTGACGAACTTTACATGTCTTCGAAATATTATTTTTTTCACCGCTGAGGTTTTCTTTCACCGCCGAGCACGTGGTAAATCAGCACTTAAAATTGCAATTAACAATTTCATTGGTGCCGGCGGGGATTGAACCCGGGTTACTCGCGTTCTGTTATATTTACAGCGAGCGTTAACCATTTGAGCTACCACGCCTTATAGATATTATTTAAAGAGGTTTTTGATGTCATTGGGTATCTTATTATACACCTTAATACACATTGCTAAACAACTTTTTCTAAATTTAGCAGAAATCGGAATAACGCATAACACTAATCTATCAGGATTTCTTTTCCATCGAGAGTTTATATCTTTGGCTTTCTGGAAGAGCTCAGTATGACGTTTTACAAAGCAACTCATTTCAAAAATGTACATACAGTACGGGCAACGGAAGTAATCCCAGTCTCCAAAAAGATGCTCTACAAGACTTGCCCGGTGGAATCCCACATATGGCTCTGATGTTTTTTTTTGCGCTACAAATGCCCTTTGTCTCTCAGTACTATTCCCCCATACCATCACCCCATAACATAGAATTGAGGCTACATACGCGTGGTAAGTGGTAATATTGTTAGTATAGAATATTATCTATTTTTATCTGTTGTCACAATTGTTGATATGTCTATAATATAAACATAATTGAACCTAGCACACTTCCCTGAGGGATACCACACGTGTTATTTTTAGGGTAGAAGAACATATTACCAACTCACTATTTATGATTTTGTTAACAATGACGCTCTGACACCGATTCCTCAAGTAGGATGATAGCCACTGCAGTGTAGGTCCTAATTTAGGTAGGTAGGTCCAAATTATTCCAATCGTTTCAAGTTTATTTAACAAGAGGTCGTGGTCTATAAGAGATATAGATGTAAGATATAAAATCCATATTTAATGCTAGTTGAGAGGTGTATTCTCGTTGTTACCCATGATTACCTATACTATGCAGCAGTCATGATAACCTATACTCCTCCTTAAGAATCTGGCTTTCATATACAAAAACAATCAAATCAAATCTTGATTGGATTGGGTGACAAACGAACACACAATCCACCTGATGGTAAGTGTTTGCTGTGGCCTATAGAAATCTGCATCTATCCTAGATTACGAATCAAAATGCAGATGCGTTTTCACCCGTGAGGACTAAGATAGAATGCCTCGTTTCCAGTAAAAAGGTTCTCCAGTTCTCAACACTCACCATACAAAACACAGCAGTGTAATAGTGGTGATATGAGGTCCACTATTAACAGACTCCGAGTGGTTTAGTCGTGGAGAAATGAAACTACTATTTTATGTGCCGACGAGTGGTGTATGCAGTATAAAATATGGAATATGGAATATGGAATGAATTTTACGACGACCCAGCCTATATTTATATGTCCGGCTACGTCGTTAGTTAACCAATAGTTTTTTTTTTTTTGATGTTTCTGCTTCATGGCAATCTGCTTTCCAGCAATAAGCCACTAGTTTGTCTGATTTCTCAGTTTATGTTTTCCTCAAGAGTCATACTTGTATGAAACTTTTCACACGACTCTCTTGATGTCAGTTGGTAAATCTTTTATGTAGGCTCGGTACGTCACTTCTTTTTAGCCGGGTATGCTGAAGAGCGCCTTCTCCGCTCAGAGCGTGTGCCAGTTTGTTTACATGGGCAGTCAGCTTCTCCTGGTATTTCAGGCTGTTTTGAGCTACTTCCTGTCGAACTGTTTTTAGGCCGAGGTCGAGGTATATGTATCTATTACTTATACTACGAGGGATGCCAAACATTGTTCTCAGAGCTTTGGTCTGGAATCTCTCCAAGATATCTATATATTACTGTTGCTGGCCGTTCCCCACAGTTGTATCCCGTAAGTCCAGATTGGTTTTATGGTGGTTTTGTACACTAGCATCTTGCTGTTAGGATTTAGTTGTGATTTGCGTCCCAGTAACCAGTTCAGTGTCCACAGTTTTCCATCTAGTTGTTTGCGCTTTGTCCAAATGTGTTTTTGCCATGTAAGTTTCCTGTCTAGGTACATGCCCAAGTATTTTGCGTTATTTTCTTGAGGGATAACTTTGCAGTTTAGCGTTACCGGTGGACATGTTTCTCTCCTAAGAGTAAACGTTACATGTACCGATTTGCTCTCATTGGCTTTTATTCTCCAATGGTTCAGCCACCTCTCAACTTCTGTCAGGTGGTTTTGCAGCTGTGATGATGCCGTTTCTGGGTTGCTATGAGCCGACAGAAGCGCCGTATCATCAGCGTATGTCGCAGTCGTGGTGTAGTCAGTTGTTGGGATATCTGCTGTAAAAATGAGGTATAGTATAGGACCCAATATACTGCCCTGAGGGACACCTGATTTTAATTCGTGTACTTCTGAGAGATCATCGCCGTACTTCACTTGGTAGCATCTTTTATCTAAGTAGGATTTCAAAATTAGGAATAGACAATGTGGGAGATGCTTCTTTAGCTTGAACAGGAGGCCATCACGCCATACCTTATCAAACGCTTGGCTAACATCCAAAAAGACTGCAGAGCAATATAATTTGTTTTCGAGGCATCTGCTGATGGTGTCAACTATACGATGTACCTGTTCAATTGTCCCGTGTTTTTCCCGGAATCCAAATTGGTGGTTCGGTAATACTGTACTTAGATGTTCTTTCATTCTGTTAAGCAATATCCTCTCAAACAGTTTGCCAATAACTGGTAGCAGGCTGATAGGTCTGTATGAAGTAGCTTCGTGTGGGGGTTTACCGGGTTTTGGCACCATGACTACATGTGCAATTTTCCATTGCCCTGGGAAATGTTCAAGTCTTAACCTAGCATTAAAGATGTTAACTAATTTCATTATACCTTTATGAGGCAGGTTTTTAATGTGTTTTTAATGTGTAATGTGGCATCAATCAGGTCATAGCCAGGTGCTTTACCATCCTTGAGGTTCCTTATTTCTTCCACAATTTCTTTTGGGCTGGTACTTTTTAGTGGTAAACACATTTGATTCGCTGATTCGAGGTATTCTTTGATTTCCATAGTGTGTTCGGGATTGTTTTCAGGGAGTGGTTGGAAAACTGTTTTCAGATTGTAACGATCCCCCCCCCCCCCCTCTATTGTATTGTAAAATAAAAAATTTTATAATATTAAAAATATCCCCTTTTCAATAACATTATATATATGTGACCAGGATTAATAAACTATGTTTAGATCTTTCTAAAATGATCTCTCTAAAGGTTTAATAATAGGCCGTTTGTAATCTTTTGGCGTGATCGTCTTAGTTAGGACCCTTATTTACGTTGTGTTTGTTTGTAACTTAGTTCTTTTAGGTGTCTTTTGGAAGAATGAATATTCACTAGAGCAATTGAAAGCTGTTGGTAGTGCCTAATAAGCTAAGTGAACCCCGTTCACGAAGACAGGGCTCGAAAAAGGTTAAGAACATAAAACGTCCCTATTCCACTTGTATCAGGTTTACATTATTAATTTATTATTATTAATCCCTTCCCGCTTGGAAAAGGCTCACAATATATTTATACAAAAATACCCGATACAAGGGCTTCGCTCTCCTACATTTATTTAAAAAAAAATGTAGGGGAGGTACACGGCCCCACACACGCCGTGCACGGTGAGCGCCAACCATTTTGATGCACTCCCCCCGAAGGGAACGCTAATTTGGGAACTGGACCGTAGTCCACAGCAAAATAACTGGCGAACCAGTAAAAGAGGCTTGGCCCCTTGTTAGTGCGTAAGCACAAACATCGACCGAAGTCGCGCATGTCAATGCGTGTAAACGCCATACAGAATACGAACGAATCCAGCCACAGTGAATGTACGTCACACGGTTTAGGCAAATAGGCACACTGGCCGTAAACCCTCCGTGAGCGCCACCACCTGCCAGACCGCCGCTCCTGCAGACGTGATGTAAGTGTATGGCATCACCACCAATTGCATGATCAGCACGGCTACTAGCCGCAGGGCGTGTCATGAGACTACTGCTCACCTCAAGGGAATGGGGTCCCACGTTGTGCGGCTTTCGGCCGCAGCCTTGAGAGTCTCCTCAGATCCTCCCGCCAGCTACCACCCGCATGAGGTCGACACATATGCTCCACCAACCAATACAACGGCAGATATAGCCAAAAGGCAGTTATAAGATAAGAGTAATAATTCGCCATCAGAAAGGGTTTGTGTCACTGACGTTGAGTAAATGCATTTTCGATCATGTTTGTCTCACCCACCAACAAGTTGCCTTCAATCATTCAAAGGTGGGAAAGTTACAGAGAAATAATATTATGTTGTTATATAAAACATCGTGGAGGGCAGACAGTCTGCAGCCCCGCAATGAAGGGACCCGACTTGGGCAAAGCTACTTAGGTGTGAGTCAAACCAAGACGCAGAGAGCGCCATTGAGAATAGCGTCCCACCAAACAACCATCGCAGAGAAGTAATGCTGCAGAACGCAACAAGCATCAATACGACTATCGTCGGGCTTACACCATTCCAAGGTCCCCCATACATCCCAGCAAACATCACCACCCGTATACCTCCATCGACCAGAATCACAGAGAGCGTCGAATCAGGCGCAGCACACCCGTAGATCCATCACAAGACGCAATACCGCCAGTAGCAGTAAGCATCAATGCAACTATCATACGGATGGCGCCCCCTCACAACACACCCAACATGATCCCTATCGACTTTGGTAACAAAGTTGGTATTGTTGTTATATTAAAAATATCACCAACGTATCATAGTAGCACGCTACTAAGACGCCAATGAACAAAACTCCACGTATCATAGCGCTAATGCACTAAGACATGAAGTTGAGTATGCCTGTTACACTTAAAAGTGCTACCAAACACACTCAACATCCCCATCCGAAAGATAGACGACGCATCGCTATGCGCTACGACGCCGCCCACAAACGGTATGGGTGTGCGATGTCCACGGGAAAGCCGTATTGCTACAACAAACCCGCTTACCACCGACACTAAGATGTTAATTGTATACCTCCATCGACCAGAACAACAGGAATGCGTCGAATCAGGCGCAGCACACCCGCAGATCCATCACAAGACGCAATACCGCATGTAGCAGTAAGCATCAATGCAACTATCATACGGGCGGCGCACCCTCACAACACACCCACATGACTCCTATCGACTTTGGCAACAAAGTTAGTATTGTTGTTATATAAAAAAAAATATCACTGACGTATCATAGTAGCACGCTACTAAGACGTCAATGAACAAAACTCCACGTATCATAGCGCTAATGCACTAAGACATGAAGTTGAGTATGCCCGTTACACTTAAAAGTGCTACCAAACACACTCATCATCCCCATCCGAAAGATAGTCGACGCTTCGCTATGCGCTACTACGCCGCCCACAAACGGTATGGGTGTGCGATGTCCACAGGAAAGCCGTATTGCTACAACAAACCCGCTTACCACCGGCACTAAGATGATATGTCTAGGACACATCGGTTAGCGAGTCCAAGTTTACCTCGGACCAATTGCTCGTGAAGCAGCACACACGCCACCATAATATTCCTTTTCAAGTCCCTAATAAGGACTAGTCATTTTGCTACAGTACTAGGAGCAGTCAGTCACCCGACCACCCCATACAATGCTTATGCATCAAGGAGACCTCCTATAATATTGCTTTTGTATCATAGACCTTACTTTCATAAGTCATGTATATATAGGATTCGAACCCATGACCCTACTATTGTAATGCATATTAATCATAGAGACCTTCTATAGTATTGCTTTTGAATCATAGACCTTACTTTCATAAGTCATTCATATATAGGATTTGAACCCATGACCCTACTATTGTAATGCATATTAATCACAGAGACCTTCTATAGTATTGCTTTTGAATCATAGACCTTACTTTCATAAGTCATTCATATATAGGGTTCGAACCCACGACCCTACTATTGTAATGCAAATTCATCATGGAGACCTCCTATAGTATTGCTTTTGAATCATAGACCTTACTTTCATAAGTCATTCATATATAGGGTTCGAACCCACGACCCTACTATTGTAATGCAAATTCATCATGGAGACCTTCTATAGTATTGCTTTTGTATCATTGAGTTTAATATCATAAGTCCCTAATATAGGACTAGTCATTGTGCTACAGTACTTCAGGCAGTCAGGCTCCCGACCACCCCATATATATGTACAACTGCAGGTATGTATCTCCGGCACCTCATCCATACAAGACGTCTATACGTGAACACCTTCCATAACTTAGGAAAATTTTCTTTAATACATGAACTCCTTCAACAACTTAGAAAATTTCATCTATACGTGAACTCCTTCCACAACTTAGAAAAATTTTCTTTTATACACGAACACCTCCCATGACTTAAACAATTTTTAACAAATTTTCTAATTATCTTATAAACGTTATTTAACTTAATTTTATAATATTTTTTGACTTGTATTTCTATTATTTATTTTATTTTAAATATTTTTACAAGTTTTTTATAATAAATTTACTTATTACGAGAAACAATAATTTTGCCTTTAATTTGCTATGTTATTGGGATAATGTCTGAAATATATTAACTTTATGTTTATTAATTTAACTTTATTGCTTAATACATATGTTTTAAAACTATTTTTGACGCCCCTTTATATTGAATTTAATTATTAATAATAATATTGAGCCGTCACAATCCACCCCCAAATTTTATGTTAATGACCCACACAGTGGAGTCGTTGATATAAAATTTTACTATATTGAGAGCATATGCACTACACTCAAAATTTTGAACTTATGTGTATCTGTTCTTTCCTCTTTCAATCTGTTACAATTCAGTATATATTTTCACCCCACCTACCCCAGGGAATGGCCGCCGCCACACACCCCTTCAACCACATCTATCCAATTGCAATAAACCATAAATTGTTATCTTGCTAATTTTATTGTATATTATGTCGTTGATATAGTGGTTCTCTTTAGTTTTTGACTTACATTTTAAATCCTTAAAATATAATTTCAGCAATGTTATCTGATGCACAGTATTTTGATTATGAGTTGAAATCAGATGGCTACACACCCACAGGATAGATGTGATTGAGCCATTCACCCTGACCCAACTCCCCAAATTTATTCAATAAAAACATATTTTACAAAATTATCTTACAATCAATATTTACAGATAGTTATTAATAAAATCATTACAGCATTTTTCTTATTTTTAATTAATTTATGTCTTGCTCATAACTTTAATAATTTTAATCTATTTTTCAATAGGCCACCCACGGGACCAAATTATATTTCAGTATTTAATCTAGTATGTATATAAGCCAACCCTATTATTTAAAATATTTTAATAAATGAATAGCATTAAAATTTCCCCTAATTTCATTTGTTTCTGGGTTTGCTAAAGTATATACATTGTCAAATGGTACGGCTGCTATTATATATGGCCCTTCATACGCCAAATTAAATTTACTCATAACTTTGTTATCTGCATCTGATCTACTAGATCTTGAAACTTTTACTAAATCGCCAACATGATATGTCACTAATCTATTGCTCTTATCAAATTTTGTGTTTCTAATGCGGCTTGCCTCTTTTAAATTCTTACGCACTTGCTGTCTAATCTGTTCGACATTGTTTTTGATCTTACTATTAAATATTATCTTGTCGAAAGACATTTCATTAGACTCACCATAAAGAATCTCACATGGTGTAAATCCCGTACTATTGTGATATGAATTATTATACAATTCTTCTATTTTAGGCAATATTATTGCCCAATCTTTGTGGTTAGCATGACAAAGCGTCCTGAATAATCTGCTCAACTCTCTATTTACACGCTCTGTTGTATTTGGCCTAGGATTTCTTACTGTGGTATATATCGGTTTAATATTCAATTCTTTCATTGATCGTTTCCAATGATTACTTATAAACTGCTTCCCATTATCTGTCATTATTGCTTTGGGCTTTATAATCTCAACAAAATGCTTTACTTTCGTTACAACACACTTTGCTGTTGATTGTTTTAAAGGATATAATTTGATAAATTTACTAAATGAATCTTGTATAACAAATATGAAAGTGTACCCAAAGGTACCCGATGCCAATGGTCCATATAAGTCAGCCATAACCATGTCTCCGATATTTTCTGTTATTATAGATTTGCATGGACCCACATATGTTATATTACTTTTCTTTGATAACTGGCATAAATGACACACCCTTAATTGCTTTTTAATGTCTTTTGTTAATCCTTTCCAAAAGAATCTATCTCTCACATATTTAATTACTTTATAGGGCCCTTGATGTCCCATTTCTATATGTACTTGGTTTATAATATCTCGTCTCAAGGGTACAGGTAAATAAATTACTTCCTTTAAATTTGTTTTGTAATATAATATATTATTTCTCAAACTATAACGTTTCAGTTTATCATTTTGTTCTAATGTTGAAATATTTAGCGTCTTTAATTTTTCAATAATAGCCAACGACGCTGTATCTTGTGTTTGGTATACTGATATGCATTTTAACTTTTCTATCAACTCGTCATTCGGTTCACTTTCTGTATAAGCTATTTCTAAACTTTTATTTTTATCCTCTTGTATTAAATCA
The DNA here is from genome assembly GCA_036936625.1 of Parnassius smintheus behrii. Taxonomy (NCBI): domain Eukaryota; kingdom Metazoa; phylum Arthropoda; class Insecta; order Lepidoptera; family Papilionidae; genus Parnassius; species Parnassius smintheus. Next base: position 5,455,545 of record JAUPFT010000030.1, on the reverse strand, counting down.
CCATCAGGAGGGTAGCGTGATAGTACATCTGCAACAATATTGCATCTACCCGATATATGCTGTACTTCGTAATTAAATTGTTCTATATACAATATCCATCTAGTAACTCTGCCATTGAATAATTTCATATTATTAATAAACAATAATGCTTTATGATCAGTTAAAATTATTACTTTGCTGCCTCTTAAATACGTCTCGAACTTCTTTAAACAACTTATTACAGCATAAAACTCTTTTTCAGTGACAGACCAATTCAATTCAGAACCTTTTAAGGCTTTACTGTGATTGCCTAATATTCTCATTTCACTGTTATTATCTATCTGATAAAGTACTCCGGCCATACCCACACCGGAGCAGTCCGTTTGCAAATAATAAGGTTTACTAAAATCAGGGTGATGCAATTCTATTGTATTAATAAATTGTTGCTTTATAAAATCAAATGCCTTCTGTACCTTTTCGCTCCATTGGAACTTACGTCCCTTTTTTAATAATTCACAAAGAGGTATTATACATACACTATAATTCGGTATGAACCTTCAATAAAAATTGCAAAGCCCCAAAAATGCTCTCAATTGCTTAATCTTTTTGGGTGCTGGAAAATCTTGAATTGCGCGAATTTTATCGGGATCTGTCTTTATGCCTTTTGTTGAAATTATAAAACCCAGCATCTTAATTTCTTTACAAATAAATTCACATTTTTGCAAATTGCACGTTAAGCCAGCTTTGTTTAATTTACTTAAAACAATGTCAATGTGCTCCAAATGTTTATCTAATGTTCCTGATGTTATAATAGCTAAATCATCTAAGTAATTCACACAAAATTCTTGGACTTCTGGTCCCAATATTAAGCTCATGGCTCTACTAAAACTTCCTACCGATGTTTTTAATCCTTGTGGCAGAACATTATATACATATGACCTTCCATTGAATGTGAATCCAGTATATTTTCTACCATCTTTATTTATTGGAATTTGAAAATATGCATTATTTAAATCAATGGTAGTAATATAATTCGCTCCATGAAATGAATTCAAAACATCTAATTGTATTGGTGGCTTCTCTGTTTCTGCAACCATTTTCTTATTTATGCTTCTAGCATCTAATAAGACTCTAATTGTGCCATCCCTTTTAAGTGTGAATGTTAATGGGCTACTGTAAGGTGTCGATGCCCTTGTGATGATACCAGCTTGTTCCATCTCACTTAATTTCTCTTCCATTTTCGATCTATATGCATATGGAATCGGATAAGATCTAGTAACTATAGGTTCATCATCGATCATTTCAATTTTATGTTCGTAGCAATTCGCTCTACCCAACTTGCTCGAAAATATTTTCTTATGCTTTTCCAAAACCTTACTTAGCTTAGCTTTTTCGGAGGCCTCCAATTTTGATCCTATCTTTATATTTGTTAAAGGATCGTCAGTACTTTGTTCAACGCAATTGTTATATAATACTGAATTACAGTTATATTTAAACGGTATGAAGTAGTCTTTGTTTTTCAACTTAAATTCTATACCAATTGCCGTATTTCTAAAATCTATCAATATTTTATTTTTCTTGAGCCAGTCAAAGCCCAATATTAATGGTCTTATTAAATTATTAACAATTAAAGTTTGTGTTTCAAAGACTACTTCATCTATTTTTATAGGCAATATGATCATCTGTTGTATTTTTGTGCTGCGCTGCCCAACAGCACCTTTTATTTGCATTGCTTTAACTGGCATTACTGATATTTTGTGATTACCACTTTTAATTTGTAAAAATAAACTCTCTGAAATGCATGTAATATCGCTCCCAGTATCGAGAAGCGCATCAATTTCTTTATCAAATATTGAAACTTTAAGTTCAGACCTCATATTCCCTATAAATTCCTTTTGATATTTATCTTCGTCTTCCTCGAAAACAGTTTGCACGAATAACTCCGTTATGAGCAAATCTGATTTGGTTTTTAAAGTCTTAATTATACTATTTACATTATTGTTATAACCAAGTCCTTCTCTATTAAAAGTTGCTTTTAAAGAAATAGGTTTTTGCAAACCCCTATTACTTTTGCCAAGAGTTTGACCAGGTCTCCAACCCAGCTTTAATAATATATTTAATGCTTTGTTCCCTTGTACATTATAAGGGATCGAACCGGGAACTAGTTCGACCTCTATTGCTCTAAATTTGGCTCGGGAGCCGAAACATTTACTTGTTCGTTAGTGACTTGTATTTCATTCATTTCGTTAACCTCCTTTCTTCCTTCTTCAGGTTTCCGCCATGATTTATATGATTGCTGTATTTCTTTTTGTTTTCGCTCAGCTTTATTATTAAATTTTCGTTTTTTCTCAGTATTGTAAGGTTCACGATCTTCTTCTTGTTTATCAATGTCATCTAAATTTCTCAAGAAATCTGTTGTCTCAATTATTGTCTCAATTTTAGCTATTCTCCATAACTGCTGCACTGTTTTAGGATAATGTCTAATAACATCAGCAACTAATTGTTTTTCTGGTATCGGATATGATAATGTTTGTGCTTTTCCAATGACATAAAGAAAATAACCAACCATGGTGGGGTGCGTATATCTACTCCATTTATTTTGTACAAGGAATCTTCTTACTTTATTTTGTTCCTCTTCACCCCAAAATACTCTTAGAAAGTCTGCTTTAAAATCATCAAAAGTTGTCCAACGCACACTATTAATTCGAGCCCAATATTTGGCTTCACCTACTAAGCACTCTTGAGCTATTGATATTTCAAGTCCATTAGATGGGACTTTCTTTAAATAATTGGTGAGATCTTCTAAAAATGTTACTGGATGAGTATTCCCATTTTCAAATTTCGGCTTGTTTATTGTCACATTATGTATATTATATACAATATTCTGTTTAGGGTCAGTAACAAATGAGGTGTTCGCCCCGTACACCTCTTCTTGGTTTACTTTAATTTGGTGATCTTTCGTTTGATTGATAAACTTCTCTTCAAGATCTTTTATTTTACCCTCAAAGGTTTTCACTACATTCTTAATTAATTTTTGAAGTATTTTTAATTCATTTTTAGGCTTAGCCTTCACTAAATTTGAACTTTTCTTTGTTTTAGCCATTTTTATATTTTTATATTTTTCCAGTTTTTAGCACTGTTATGTCTTTCACTTATACAAATGTTACTGAGTACTTTTCACTTATTTCACTTTTTAGTTTATTTTGTCTTAGTTAACTATGCACACACCATCTATAACAAACAAAAATTATATTAATATTAAAGCCCCACCCCCAGACTCTCAACCACCCCCAGCAAACACCATCCTCCTAGACACCTCTCCATTTCACGGACAACAAATTGTAGGCATAATGCCTACTTCATAATTCTTATAAAGACGACCTTCTTTTTAAAATATATCCTGGTCACGGCACCAAATTGTAACGATCCCCCCCCCTCTATTGTATTGTAAAATAAAAAAATTTATAATATTAAAAATATCCCCTTTTCAATAACATTATATATATGTGACCAGGATTAATAAACTATGTTTAGATCTTTCTAAAATGATCTCTCTAAAGGTTTAATAATAGGCCGTTTGTAATCTTTTGGCGTGATCGTCTTAGTTAGGACCCTTATTTACGTTGTGTTTGTTTGTAACTTAGTTCTTTTAGGTGTCTTTTGGAAGAATGAATATTCACTAGAGCAATTGAAAGCTGTTGGTAGTGCCTAATAAGCTAAGTGAACCCCGTTCACGAAGACAGGGCTCGAAAAAGGTTAAGAACATAAAACGTCCCTATTCCACTTGTATCAGGTTTACATTATTAATTTATTATTATTAATCCCTTCCCGCTTGGAAAAGGCTCACAATATATTTATACAAAAATACCCGATACAAGGGCTTCGCTCTCCTACATTTATTTAAAAAAAAATGTAGGGGAGGTACACGGCCCCACACACGCCGTGCACGGTGAGCGCCAACCATTTTGATGCACTCCCCCCGAAGGGAACGCTAATTTGGGAACTGGACCGTAGTCCACAGCAAAATAACTGGCGAACCAGTAAAAGAGGCTTGGCCCCTTGTTAGTGCGTAAGCACAAACATCGACCGAAGTCGCGCATGTCAATGCGTGTAAACGCCATACAGAATACGAACGAATCCAGCCACAGTGAATGTACGTCACACGGTTTAGGCAAATAGGCACACTGGCCGTAAACCCTCCGTGAGCGCCACCACCTGCCAGACCGCCGCTCCTGCAGACGTGATGTAAGTGTATGGCATCACCACCAATTGCATGATCAGCACGGCTACTAGCCGCAGGGCGTGTCATGAGACTACTGCTCACCTCAAGGGAATGGGGTCCCACGTTGTGCGGCTTTCGGCCGCAGCCTTGAGAGTCTCCTCAGATCCTCCCGCCAGCTACCACCCGCATGAGGTCGACACATATGCTCCACCAACCAATACAACGGCAGATATAGCCAAAAGGCAGTTATAAAATAAGAGTAATAATTCGCCATCAGAAAGGGTTTGTGTCACTGACGTTGAGTAAATGCATTTTCGATCATGTTTGTCTCACCCACCAACAAGTTGCCTTCAATCATTCAAAGGTGGGAAAGTTACAGAGAAATAATATTATGTTGTTATATAAAACATCGTGGAGGGCAGACAGTCTGCAGCCCCGCAATGAAGGGACCCGACTTGGGCAAAGCTACTTAGGTGTGAGTCAAACCAAGACGCAGAGAGCGCCATTGAGAATAGCGTCCCACCAAACAACCATCGCAGAGAAGTAATGCTGCAGAACGCAACAAGCATCAATACGACTATCGTCGGGCTTACACCATTCCAAGGTCCCCCATACATCCCAGCAAACATCACCACCCGTATACCTCCATCGACCAGAATCACAGAGAGCGTCGAATCAGGCGCAGCACACCCGTAGATTCATCACAAGACGCAATACCGCCAGTAGCAGTAAGCATCAATGCAACTATCATACGGATGGCGCCCCCTCACAACACACCCAACATGATCCCTATCGACTTTGGTAACAAAGTTGGTATTGTTGTTATATTAAAAATATCACCAACGTATCATAGTAGCACGCTACTAAGACGCCAATGAACAAAACTCCACGTATCATAGCGCTAATGCACTAAGACATGAAGTTGAGTATGCCTGTTACACTTAAAAGTGCTACCAAACACACTCAACATCCCCATCCGAAAGATAGACGACGCATCGCTATGCGCTACGACGCCGCCCACAAACGGTATGGGTGTGCGATGTCCACGGGAAAGCCGTATTGCTACAACAAACCCGCTTACCACCGACACTAAGATGTTAATTGTATACCTCCATCGACCAGAACAACAGGAATGCGTCGAATCAGGCGCAGCACACCCGCAGATCCATCACAAGACGCAATACCGCATGTAGCAGTAAGCATCAATGCAACTATCATACGGGCGGCGCACCCTCACAACACACCCACATGACTCCTATCGACTTTGGCAACAAAGTTAGTATTGTTGTTATATAAAAAAAAATATCACTAACGTATCATAGTAGCACGCTACTAAGACGTCAATGAACAAAACTCCACGTATCATAGCGCTAATGCACTAAGACATGAAGTTGAGTATGCCCGTTACACTTAAAAGTGCTACCAAACACACTCATCATCCCCATCCGAAAGATAGACGACGCTTCGCTATGCGCTACTACGCCGCCCACAAACGGTATGGGTGTGCGATGTCCACAGGAAAGCCGTATTGCTACAACAAACCCGCTTACCACCGGCACTAAGATGATATGTCTAGGACACATCGGTTAGCGAGTCCAAGTTTACCTCGGACCAATTGCTCGTGAAGCAGCACACACGCCACCATAATATTCCTTTTCAAGTCCCTAATAAGGACTAGTCATTTTGCTACAGTACTAGGAGCAGTCAGTCACCCGACCACCCCATACAATGCTTATGCATCAAGGAGACCTCCTATAATATTGCTTTTGTATCATAGACCTTACTTTCATAAGTCATGTATATATAGGATTCGAACCCATGACCCTACTATTGTAATGCATATTAATCATAGAGACCTTCTATAGTATTGCTTTTGAATCATAGACCTTACTTTCATAAGTCATTCATATATAGGATTCGAACCCATGACCCTACTATTGTAATGCATATTAATAACAGAGACCTTCTATAGTATTGCTTTTGAATCATAGACCTTACTTTCATAAGTCATTCATATATAGGGTTCGAACCCACGACCCTACTATTGTAATGCAAATTCATCATGGAGACCTCCTATAGTATTGCTTTTGAATCATAGACCTTACTTTCATAAGTCATTCATATATAGGGTTCGAACCCACGACCCTACTATTGTAATGCAAATTCATCATGGAGACCTTCTATAGTATTGCTTTTGTATCATTGAGTTTAATATCATAAGTCCCTAATATAGGACTAGTCATTGTGCTACAGTACTTCAGGCAGTCAGGCTCCCGACCACCCCATATATATGTACAACTGCAGGTATGTATCTCCGGCACCTCATCCATACAAGACGTCTATACGTGAACACCTTCCATAACTTAGGAAAATTTTCTTTAATACATGAACTCCTTCAACAACTTAGAAAATTTCATCTATACGTGAACTCCTTCCACAACTTAGAAAAATTTTCTTTTATACACGAACACCTCCCATGACTTAAACAATTTTTAACAAATTTTCTAATTATCTTATAAACGTTATTTAACTTAATTTTATAATATTTTTTGACTTGTATTTCTATTATTTATTTTATTTTAAATATTTTTACAAGTTTTTTATAATAAATTTACTTATTACGAGAAACAATAATTTTGCCTTTAATTTGCTATGTTATTGGGATAATGTCTGAAATATATTAACTTTATGTTTATTAATTTAACTTTATTGCTTAATACATATGTTTTAAAACTATTTTTGACGCCCCTTTATATTGAATTTAATTATTAATAATAATATTGAGCCGTCACAAGATGTTCCGCAAAGATTGTTGCCTTTTCTTTATCTGATCTAGCCCATCCTCCTTTTTCATCATTGATAGGTGATATATGGTTTTTCGGGCGCTTTAGATTCTTCGTAGCCTTCCATAGTGAGTAGTTTGTGTCTCTCGTTGGATCTAGATTTGAGAGATAGTGTTGAATATTATCATTTTCTAGGGTGCTGATAAGAGCTTTAACTTCATTTGAATATCTATTGAATGCAGTTTTATCACTTGGATATCCCGTAGTATGCCAGATTTTTCTCAAACGTCGGCGCTCTTGTATTTTCTCTTTAATATCTTTTGGATATGAGTTATGTTTCAGAGGTTGTCCATTACCTGTCCTTTTTGGAGTTGCAGAATTGGCAGCAATGTGAATAGTCATATTAAGTTGTTCCAGTTGTCTTTCAAGTTCTTCTATTGTATTAATTTTGGTCTTTAGTTCTGTCTCTGTTGTGATTTTATTTTTATAGATTGTCCAGTCTGTAGTGTTCGAGTTGTATATCCTTAGGAGCGGTGCTACTAGATTAACTGTTGTAGTAACATTCAGTATAAATGGTGTGTGGTCAGATGTGAGATCTATTCGAGGTTCTATGTTTAAGTAGTTACTATCTATATTTTTAACAATAAAAAAGTCCAATAACTCTGGGATTCTTTGTCTGTCGGTGGGCCAATAGGTAGGTTCTCTGCCGGAGTGACATTCTAATTTCATCTCTACTGTGGCTTTACAAAGATGCCTTCCTCTAGTATTGTTCAGCCTAGATCCCCAATTTAAATGTTTTGAATTCCAGTCGCCAGCACATATAAATCTGTTACCCAGTGTAGAAAAATATTTCGCGAAGTCGTTGACAGATATAGTATGTTTTGGAGGACAATACACAGCGGAGAATATAGTTTCTAGTTTGCTGTCTACAAGTTTAATAGATGTTGCTTGTATTTTTTCTGTTCGGTATTCCTCTATGGGGTAGTGTTTGATATTATTTTTAATAATTACTGCTGTTCCTCCATGGCTGTTCCCAGTTGGATGATTGGTTGTGTATACTGTATAATTATTAAAGTTTATGTGTGTTTTCGGTGTGAATCTTGTTTCAGATATTAGTGCTATGTCAATCATCTCTGTTCTGAGAAAAGTCTCTAATTCTTGACGTCTTTCCGTCAAGCCGTTGGCGTTCCAAGTAACTACTCGGAGGTTTCGGGTCATGTTTTCACCAGGCTGCTGACTAGTTTGACCATGCGGTCCATCATTTTCTCCATGATTTTTTCCATCATTGTCACCATTGAATGTTGTAATTTTTCGAACATTATGTCCATTAAATCAGAAAAGTCAGCCAAGTCGTTCTTTGTGTTTTGCTGAGTATTTTGTTCTTTGGTTTTTGCTGCTTCTGAGTAGGTTTTAGTTAAGTTTTGATAATCTGTGCGGTTAGTCTTAGTACCCAGGTGGGGATCCAGGTTTTTGGTCTCTACATTGTTAGGCATTGGTTTTCCTTTTGACTTAGAATCTAATTTAAGAATTCTTTCCCTATACTGTTTGTACACTTTGCATCCTTTGTAGCTAGCGGGGTGTTTTTCATCACAGTTCGCGCAAGTAGCCTCAGTGTCTGGTTTTTTAGTACATGTTGTTGTAGGGTAAGCGCTACCGCATTTAACACAGCGATAGGGCCTAAAACATTGGTTCTTGGAATGCCCAAATCTCTGACATCTCTTGCACTGAATGATTTCCTTTTTCTTATATGGGGCTTCGAAGGAAATCTTCATGTTATTCAAGTATTTTACATCGAAAATCGCTTTATTGTTTGGCTTTAGTTCTAAATCGACATAAAATACAGGCAACGGTTCCTTTTTTTTTATAGAAGAGGGGGCAAACGAGCATGCGGCTCACCTGATGTTAAGTGACTACCGCCGCCCATGATCAACCGCAACACCAGGAGAATTGCGGGTGCGTTGCCGGCCCTTTAGAAAGGAGTAAGCTCTTTTCTTGAAGGTCCCCAGGTCGTATCGGTCCGGAAAAATCGCCGGTGATAAACTATTCCACAGAGAGGTTGTACGTGGAAGAAAACTCCTTGTGAAACGTACAGTGGTGGACCGCCAAGCATCCAGATGGTGTGGATGGTATCGGGACGTTTGCCGTGTCGTGCGTTCACGAAATTTGGCGGCTGATTAATCCGAACAATTCCACAGAGCACTCCCCGTGATAGATGCGATAAAATACGCAAAGAGATGCAACATCTCTTCGCAACGCCAGTGAATCGAGCCGATCGGAAAGCACTCGGTCGTCGACGATTCGAGCCGCTCTGCGCTGGATGCGGTCAAGTGGAAGGAGCTGGTACTGGGGAGCCCCAGCCCAGAGATGGGAACAGTATTCCATGTGCGGCCGAACCTGCGCCTTGTAAAGTTGCAGGCGGTGTGCCGGCATGAAATACTGTCCCGCTCTGCTGAGCACGCCAAGCTTTTTAGAGTCCAATTTGGCCTTCCCTTCCAAGTGACCACGAAACTGCACGTCACTCGATATGTCGACGCCGAGGATTCCGATACTGGCTGAGGCAACAAGGGGAGTGCCTTGAAACTGAAGGGATACGACAAAGGGGTTCTTTTTAGCGGTTAACGCGCAAACTTGTGTCTTCTGGGGGTTAAACTGGACTAGATTTAGTCGTCCCCAATCCGAGACTCTGTTCAGCAAAGACTCGACTTCAGACACAAGTTTGTCCCGGCACTCGGAGACGTTTTCCCGAGAAATATTGGCTCGGCCGGTGTAAAGAGCATCACCAGTGCAGTCATCTGCATAGCAATGATTGTTACGGGTATGCAACATATCATTGATATGCAGAAGAAACAGCGTTGGCGATAGCACGCAGCCCTGTGGAACACCAGCATTAATAGGCTTGCAATCGGAGCTTGCACCGTCTACAACGACCTTGATGCTCCGATCTGCAAGAAAGCTGGTGATCCAATCGCACAATTTCTCGGGAAGCCCATAGGAAGGGAGCTTCGAAAGAAGCGCTTTGTGCCAAACCCGATCGAAGGCCTTCGCAATGTCCAAACTAACGGCCAATGCCTCCCCCTTGAACTCTACTGCCTCCGCCCATCTGTGAGTGAGGTAGACCAGAAGATCACCAGCTGACCGACCACGGCGAAAACCGTATTGGCGGTCACTAATCAGCTGGTGATCCTCAAGGTACCTCATGAGCTGGCAGTTTACAATGGACTCCATTGTTTTGGAGAACAAGGAGGTGATGGCGATTGGCCGGTAGTTGGACGGGTCTGAGCGGTCGCCTTTTTTAGGGATCGGGTGGACGAAAGCCGTCTTCCATGATTTTGGGACTACGCCTAGGGAGTAGGAGTACCGGAAAAGACGCGTTAAAACCGGTGCCAACTCTGGAGCACACGTCCTCAGCACAATTGGGGGGATTCCGTCAGGCCCACTCGACTTGTGGATGTCCAGGGAGAGGAGTGCTTTGCGAACCGAGCGCTGTGTGAACTGCACTTCCGGCATGGAGCACTCACACCGCGGGATGGTCGGCGGCGTACTCCCCCCGTCATCGAGAGTCGAGTTAGACGCAAAGAAGGAGCCTAGAAGATCGGCTTTCTCCTTTGCAGTATGGGCCAGTGAGTCGTCCTCCCTGTGCAGAGATGGAAGAGATGGCTGACAGAAATTCCCCTGGACAGCCTTGGCGAGAGACCAGAATGCACGGGTTCCAGAAGGAAGGCGAACTAGTTTCTCGCCAATTCTGCCTATGTGCTCTGACTTTGCCTTGGCAATGACTTTGTATCTCGATGTCTGATGTTGACTATTTGTCTCACTTCATGTCCAATTTCATACAATTCTTTCGAGATTTCTGTGGTATTTTCTGATGCATGGAGTCCGCGTAGTACTACTCTGTATGCTCTCTCGCTTTTAAGCTGGTAAGTATAGTGTGAGATATTATTGGCAATGAAGTTCTCTCGAATCATTTTGTATGTCTGGATGTCTTTAGGTATAATTTTTATAACGTGTCCAGATCTGAGATCATGACCACAATGAGGTAAAGGTCGCTCTTTAGAAATTTGTTTAGTACATCCTTAAGAGAATTTACATTAATTACGCCAGTGACAAAGATGGGTTCTGGCTTTGGTACATATACTTTGTCTGTATTGTTGATTCTATCCGTAGATTCCGTATCAAGTAGTTCAAAACTATTACGTGTAGGGATCACAAAGTCTGGGGAATTTTTCTGTTTTTTATTCCCGTCGTTGATAATTGGACTTGTTTCTTTCCTTTTCTTTCTCCTGGTGGGAATTTCATCCCTTTGCCATTCGTCTGAGGTTATGTTGTCACTGTCAAATTGGGTCTCGGTCTGTGAATCCAGATTGTCTTTCTCTTGTTGCTCTCTATGTTGGTTGGAGCTATAGTCATTAAGCTTTGCTGGCAGAGAAGATGTCGAGTTGCTTCTGTTCCTAATAAACATGCTTTCATGCAAAGTTTGTTGGACCATGTTATTAGGGTTGGTCGGGTTTTTAGAAATTGGTACGGTTTGTTGATTTTTTGTAATTAATTGGTTCATTTTAGTCCCACGAGTAAGGCCGATATAACAGGTCGCTAGGGAGGTGACGCCTATTTTCCCTAGAAGGCTAATACAACGACGTTTGCCAGGTCCGTCGAAGTGGATCGTTTGCGACTGGTCTCCCACCGGCCATGCAGTCTCTTGGCACGAATCTCACCGTAGACTTGGGGTGATTTTTTATAGAAGTTGTCTTCTTCATAGTCCGGGCAATTAAGCCAAGACTACCGATCCTGTGAGCAGCGTTAACAGGGTTGCGGTTTGTGGGAGTCATTTCCTACTCTCACTGTTAGACCAAGCTGGTTAGGCTGGTTTGGTCGGGTTAATTAACCGCCGCCCGAGACCCGGCGTTGTTATTCATTTGGCACCACCCAGGGGGCACGTGTAGGGTAGTGGTTAGGTAGTTCCTACGGACGCGAATAACTATACCCCCCAGTTAACCAATAGTAACAGTTTTTATTTGCCTAGCCAATTACAGTACATACATTATGACCAATAAAGATTATTTAAAATACAACTATTATATACGTTCCATTTGCCGGCGTGAGACTCGTGTATATCTTCTCGTAGCTACGTCGCTGGACTGGGCTATAAAAGTAGTACAGGACGGCGCGCGCGCTGCGCCCTCCTTTCTGCCAAGGAGGGTCGCGTTCGTATACTGCTACAAAATCATAAAAAGTTAATGCTGTTAGGCTTTCTCCGCCAGTCAACCCATAGTTCTATTTTTGTGAAGTAATTGTGTTAATATAAATCCTTTATATTTTTATCTATCATAGCATCCAGCGGTTACCAAACAGACCCGCATCACATTGTGCTGTAAATAAAGACATATTTAATTAAATTATTATAACATTGAAATATAAGAAAAGCTAACAAAACTATTAAACCAGTCAGAAACCTCTAAGAATTGAGTTGTTAAATATTGTGACATCATGTGTCGAGCCTGGCCAACGGGCAATCACATTCATGAATCTCAAATCTGTATCACAGATGGCTTGGACATTTAAGGAAACGTAACCTTTACGATTCCTTAATTCTTCACCAATTACATGACCTGGAAGAAAACATAGTTAGTGTATCTTTTTATAGAATGAGAGTGACAAACTAGCATGCAGTTCACCTGGTGGTAAGAAGATGCTGATATAGACCTACATTTGTTCTACATTTAAGATTAAAATGTAGATGCATTGTCACGCCTGAGGACTATGAGAAAATACCTCTTTATCATATTTTACACAGCATATTTAACACTGGTATTCTGTGGGAGTGTAGTTCTTACCATTTCGAGCCATTCTATTTGTAGTACATGTTAAAGCGTAGCCATACCACATACCTAATATAGTAAAATAGTGTTTTATAAATGATATTTATGATAAGAAAACAAATTTAACCAAAAAAATATAAGGAAATACTCACATGGCGTTTGGATTCGTATATGAGTGCAATCAATCGCGGCAAGAACTACGAAATCCTTCAATACAATAGAATTTTTCAGCTCTTTGTTGGCGCACTAAAATGTATTCATCATAAAAGTTGCCAATTGCTGATGATATATCACGAACTATTCTGCTAGCTTTCAATATAGAGACTCCAACAAAGTCAGCTACAGAAATTAGCATCGTGCCTAATGCATAAAATCGTAGTGTTAATAAAAGTTAATGGAGTGGTGAAACTCCATTGACCTGAAAATTTAAAACCATTACTGAATACCTACGTGAGTTTAGGTTTACAATGTTTTGAAATTAAGTTGATTTGTGTTTAATTTAATGTTTTACATCATCTCCAAAACTATTTACCTTGTTGAGGTTACACGAATAAACGGCATCAATTTCATTAAAAGCGATGTGAAAGCAGGTTTGGATAACCTAAATCTAAACGTGAACTCCAGGCTCTGCATGTAGTTAACTCTTTTAATTTTTCGTGAAGAAGCGTGGTGTCTATCCTCAGCGTCGCTATCACTATCCCAATCGGATAACTGAGCCAGCACATCCAAATCACTGACATCACTATCACTAGAAAATATCGATATTTCCATTTTCTTTCTTTAGTAAAATCAACACTGTGACGAAATCCCCGGTATTTCTTGGATTGCAATCGTTTACACCGGTCAAAACAAATGTCAAAATGGACATATAGGTTATTAACATGCACAAACTGTCATTTTCGAACAGAGGCGAATCGTTATTCTGTGATCCGCTCTCTATAGGATAGATTGATTTTAAAGAATTTCATTTCAAAATTCATTGCACGGATCGTTTATTGGCACGCTTTACCCATAAAATGGATTAAAATACCAATCTAGGATAGCAAAAATTGGATCAGGATTGATTATTAATTTCGGGCGTTAGAGATCTCTCGTCAGATCGGTAAGCCAATCCATAAAGGCGGTGTTAAGTGGGTAAAAGTCTCCACATAACCACGCAGCCGGTTGCGTGGTATGCTATGAGCATTCACCGCCTCCCTCCCCCGCTTTCCGTAGGGTTGCCCATAATTGCTTCGGGCGCAAAAAAAAAATGCGTGCGCGCGTAGTCGGCGAGCGGCGGCGGCGTGGGACACAGCTCCGGAACAGCAAGAAGAAGCGAGCTGCGGCGTTGAAGAAACGGCTTCAAAATGGTCGACGGATACATAACGATAGCGGCGTGTGAAGACGATGTGGCACTGAATGATATTTGCGGCTGTTTCTTGTTTCTTTATTAGAACGTTAAATATATATACGTCAAACTATCTCGCATCGATATACAGCCCGCAGTATCTCAGTAGCCGGGGATAATTAGAAAATAAATGTTTTCTTCGCCTTCTGTGTTATGGTAGCAGCAGGGTATATATTAATTAAGGTTGATTAGCCTGGCTGCTACAGCAGCATTAAGCTACTATTTTACGCTGGTATTCTGTGAGAGCTTGTTCCTTTCCCGGTCGAGCCGACTCGTTCCTGTTAGAACTATACTACTAATATAATTGCAGCATGGCTCTACGACATTTCATAGATTAGCGTCTTTTAACAAACAAAAAACCTCTTCCACTTCATATTATTAGTGCAGATTCTATCTCATTCTCTCGCAGGTAAAATCATGTAGATGTATATGTTTGCCTTTTTTTTTAGTTTCACTTTTTTGTTTCAAATCATAATGATAATAAAGTTTCATTTCAAAAAAAATTGTTGACTCGACTTCAGACACACGTATACTCCGGTACTCGACGACATGTTACCTGCATTGATATGTAAAAGAAATAGCGTAGGCCAGACATGTGTCAATCATCAATTTCTCGTACTAACGTTAACGCTCCTCGAATCATTCTATTACACTTCGTCACACGTACCGGTGCATTTGGATCGATCATTCAAAAGGATCATTTCAGGTTCCAGTATCCTACACTAAAAACAATTCATTCATATCATTCGGGATTCGGTCGGTTTTCGACTCGTTCACGATTCACACCAATGACGATGAATTAAAAAGGTTCCGTCGATTGTTTGTTATTGGTTGTACCGGAACATTCAAAAACACATGAATTAACCATCAATACTTTTAAGAATACCTTACGCTAGCGTGGGCGATAGCACGCAGCCTTATGAACACCAACATTAATAGACTTGTAGTCGGAGCCTGCGCC
Source organism: Parnassius smintheus behrii (assembly GCA_036936625.1). Lineage (NCBI taxonomy): Eukaryota > Metazoa > Arthropoda > Insecta > Lepidoptera > Papilionidae > Parnassius > Parnassius smintheus. The sequence goes on along the minus strand of JAUPFT010000030.1, from coordinate 5,440,397 downwards.
GTCTACTACGAGCCTGATTTGAAAGAATCCTGGACTCTACTTCTACCGCCCATCTCCGATACAAGTAAACTAGAATACCACCAGCTAAAAGATTCTGACAGAAACCGTGTTGACGATTACTAAGCAGCTGGTGATACTGCTGCCTGCATGGTTCTTACCTTTATTATGACTACTACTGACTTTAACTAATTTGTTGACTTACCTTCTTAGCCTTTATATTCATACTACACCTACTACCTACTCACATACTTAACTACTTACTTAGACTGTAGTGAGTGTTTTGTACATAATATGCTGACTTAAACTTAATTATTTTGCATCAAGTCAAACCTCCGTGGTTTTTAGATGTTAATTAGACCTATATGTAATTATATAACCTGTATGTAATTTTTTTGATCTGATAAATAAATTTAAAAAAAAGTAATACTAAGTTTTCGTGGGGAACACTGAAAGTAAACTGATATAAATTTACTGCTTTTCAAATTTTCCCATTTGATGCTTCTTTACAATTGACCACTAAAATCATTAATGTAATACAGTCCTTAAGTTTCTTATTACTTTTGAAGATGTGCTGTGACTTACCAATCGAAAGTATTGATACGTCATTTTACTTCGAGGAATATTTCCATCCAATTACGTAGTTTCCAATAAGTTCTTTTTTTTTCTTTATTCGGTTTACAAAACTGAACATAATTACAACATGCTGACAGGTATTATATAGAACAAATATTTCCAAAATTGTATTCTTATATATATGTATACACAGCTTGCACAAAATTTATATGTAATAATTAACAATAAAGCTTAGTACCCTTAAAGTTATAATATATTAATGCTAAAGTAAATACCAAATTATATTAAGTCTAAATTAAATAACATACTTGGAATAAAATTACTTTAACATTTTGCCATTAAAATTTACAGGATTTATATACTTTTAATAAATTTTAAGTCGTCTCGTTCCCCTGTAAACAAAAATAAAATATATTACATTTTGAACACTGTTTTATTCTTATTATCGAAACGTTATTTCAATTATTTCGATATTAATGACAGACACTTTCATTTTATTTATGTGTATAGATTAAATCTTTTGAAGGTACGCTAGCCACTGACCTCTTAACGCTAACTAAATAAAAGCCGCGTTTGTAGAACTTAATAAAAGTATACAAATAACAGATCTTGTCTTGACATATTGTCTTACGGAGACTAGATTTCACCACCGTTGAAATATTGACTCATTTTAACTTCCGGTTATAGACTAGAAGAGAAAAGATACCAGAAGGATAATAAATACAAACAAAATATTTTTTATTGATATCGGTTACAAGTAATTATTTTAGCAGTGGTAAAAATAAAATAAAAAGAATGTTTTACTTTTACCACTGGTTTGGAAAATCCTTTGTCCTAGGAAGAACCAGCACGAATCATAGAAAAAATTATGCAATATGAACACAAGTTGTACTACAATTACTTACAAAACTTATTTAAGAAATAGCTTGGAAGCTATCACTTTATTACAAGAAGAAAATATTTTAAAATAATAGGAGCAATGTAGAGATAAGATATACAATTTATCGACGTCGTTCAAAAACTGATCAAATTGTTTTTTTTAAACACGTGTGTGTGTGTAAAACAACAATGGGACACCTAGCAGATATAGCGATTCCGCACTGACAGTTTTTATTCCTGGAGCGATATGATCGAAATTTTGAATTAAAGCAACTCTGTTAGAACACATTTATTGTTATTTGGTTCAAGACCAATATTTTAAAAATATAATTAAGATCACTGACGTCATCTGCTTTAACTCCCAGTGTACCGTGGTCCGGGTACCAGGCATTCAGCTTGTATTTCAAATTTGAAATAATAGTTTGAATTCCCACACTGAAAAAGCTGGCCCTAGTGGGTCACCCTGCTAAACACCGATAGCAGAATCAGTAATATGATTTTCATAAAACAGATTCGAATCTAATTATCTATCATAAATCATAAAATCTAACATTGCCAAACGTAATGATAAATTTTGGTGATATTGTTAGCTACTTCTTGCAGCAGGGTTACCCTATCGATAGAGTTAAAAGCATTTCTTAAGTCAACCACAAGAACATCAACAATCACAAGAACATCTGCATCAGAATTTGTTAAAAAAAGTACGCTCTGAATGTAACGCCGCTTCACAGCCACCTTTAGTGCCAAAGCCTAGTTGAGTAGACTGAAATGTTATCTTAATGTTAGAGATAATGCGCTCGCAAACTAATTTTGAAGTTAAGAAATTAAGTTTATTTTAAAAAACAAGGATTTTTTAATTAGTCATTTGTTTATTGATTAGCGTTATGTTTTCATCGTATTTTATTCTTTTTCGTCATCATTGATATGTTAAAAATTCCACTAATTATGGAATATGAGTGCCATCGTGGCAGCAACGTGGCACAAGCGGCACTCAACATCACCGACGTTTACGGAGCAAATACTACAAACGAACGCACCACCTGTTATTGGTTTGCCCACTTCTGTTCTAGAAATTTCGACCTAAAAGACGACGAAATAAAGGCGATTGGGAAAGCCGATAATACTCAATCTACGGCTAAATTAGCAGTAGCTTTCGACGTTAGCATCAAAACAATATCGGTTCATTTGCGTCAATTTGGCAAGGTAAGAAAGATTGACAAGTGGGTACCTCACAAACTAATGTATCGTCAGCGCGAAGTACGCGCCAAGACGTGCCTTGTACTGCTCAGAAGGAATTTTGAACCGCATTGTTACTTGCGATAAAAAATCAATTCTGGTTGACAATCGCAAGCGCTCAGCAAGTCGGGTGGATCCTCGTTCAGCACAGAAGCAATCCCCTAAACGAAAACTTACCCCCAAAAAAGTGATGGTTACTGTTCGGTGGTCTAGCGCCGGTGTGATACATTACAGTATCCTACCAAACGGGATGAGAATTACTGCAGATGTGTACTGTGAAGGACTGAACACAATGATGGAGAAGCTCCCACGTCACCAACCAACTTCGGTCATTCGCTCGTCCCCACTGCTCCTGCACTACAATGCGCGACCTTATACTGAACAACAGACGGTCTCCAAGTTACAAAAGCTGGGGTTGGACTTCTACTCTTGTTTCTGATTTCTTTAAGAATGCCATTAATAAACGGCCATTGCATTGGCAAAGATGCATCTATTGCATGGGTGATTGCTTTGATTAATAGAAATAAAATGTACAGAATAAAAATTAAGTTAAATTATTTCATTAAAAACGGCTATTTCATAGGTAAAGACCTAATATAATATTTGTGTGGGTTTTACTATAATTTTTTCAAGTCTGTTAATTAGTCTGTATTTCTGGCTTCATTTATAATATTACATCTCCATCTATCCTTGAATAGAAACGAAAGTGAAAATACAGACACCTGAGGACTGAGATGGAATGCCTCGTTTCCAGTAAAAAGGGTGTCCGGTTCTTTACACTCACTATACGAAACTTAAAAGCTGCTATTTTACATTGGTATTCTGTAAAAGCGTGGTCCTTCTCCGGTCGACCCGACCCGTTTTTGCTACAAACATAATATAATTCTGCAGTATGGCTCTACCACGTAAGAAAATGGCTAATGATATAAACCTATTTAAAAAAATATATTTTCCCGCATAAAAATTCTGATCCCTTAACGTACATGAACGCGGCGTAGAACGTCGTTCATTCGATCGAGTATATTATATTTTTGTAGGAAACACCCGCCCGTACTGTCGGCGCCAAGAGTGTCAGACAGAGCGACGGTATACGTTGAGACTAAACTCAAGAATATGCGTTATGTTATACACTACACCTCAATAGATAACCATATTACAAGTTCAGTACCAGAAGCTTGTTAGAAGGTAGAGCCACGTTGCAGCTGAATTATCGTTGTAGCCTGAATAGGTCGGCTCGACTAGGGAAAGACCACGCTCTCACAGAATACCAACGTAAAATAGCAGCTTAATGCTGTTGTGTTTCATATAGTGTGTTTAAGGAACCGTAGACTTTTTCTACTAGCAACGAGGCATCCCATCTTGACAACGCATCTGCATTTTGATTCTTAAAATCAAGGATAAATGTACGTACATTTATCAGACAGGTGAACTGAGTGTTATTTATCTCACCCATATTCTATATAAAAAAAAAGCCTAACCGTTTATAGTTATTCTATTTCACGATGAAAGTTTCGCCTTGATTGTAGTAGTGACGTGTACCGACAGGCGCGTTTGTGTGTGTAACTGCAATTCGTTCGACTCGCGATAGCGACTGAGCGCTCCCGAGGCCTACGCACACTAATACAATGCGTTTATGCACGGCTTACAACAACCAAAGTCAAACCTTCTTCGTGAAATAGAATAACTATAGTGGCGGTGTAAGAATATGAGACGACGGTGTAAGAATATATACGTAGTAGAGCTTAGAACATTCAACCCAATGAATGGTCTAAGTGGTGGAGCCACGCTGCAGTTATATTATGGTGGTAGCACGAACGGCTCAACCAAGGTAGGACCACGCTCTCACGGAATACCAGTGTAAAATAGCAGCGTAATACTGCAGTTTCGTATGGTAAGTGTAGAGATCCGGAGACCCTTTTCTACTGGAAACGAGACATTCCATTTGATTCTTAATCGAGGATAAATGTAGATGTCTATGGGCCACAGCATCCACTTACCATCAGGTGGACTGTGTGCTCGTTTGTTACCCCTATTCCATAAATAAGACGACAGAGGGCAGCTGAACCAGGAGATAACAGCTGAATAAAAATAAAAATCTGCGATTACCAATGCTTGCACTATAGCAAATATTCTCGCTATAAAGCAATCTATGGAGGAGGCCTTTGTTCAGCAGTGGACTTTTTATTGTAACGGTAATCGTCATTTTACAGATTTATCCGACAGATTCACCTGTCAGAGTGCCTGCATGTAGCGGATCAAGCACAATTTCGCGTGCACTGCTCTGTTCCCTCGATAGCGTAGCGACCAAAGTAAAGTCAAATGTATTTGTGTAATGTAATGTTTCTTTGTTTGATTGCAAAAACATTTTATCAAGCTTTCTATTTGCTATAATAGGAAATAAATCTACAGTGCCTCAAAAACATAATGCTATACAGGATTTAACTCATAAAACAAAATATACTTTCAATAGAAAAGTTATGAGAGATATGGCATTATTCAATTCGTACATTACTTACAGTAGACTCTTTGAGTACCACTTTTACGAATGTACAGTGATTTAGTCGAATATTCGGCCAAATACGAATATTCGGTAAAGCTGCCGAATATGCCGAATACCAGATATGAAACGAATATTCGGCCCATATTTAGCTTATTATGCAATACCCGGCCTTTGCGGAGAAGGTTCGGAATAAGTAATCTAGGGAAATGGTGAAGGAAAATTACTTAAAAAATCTCAAACATTCTGTCCTTTTTTCTTTTAAATTCAGAATGAGTGGTAATGAATTATTTTAACTGATTTTACTGCGTACGCACACATTCGCAAAAGTCGATCGGTAGGCAAAAACATTGTTGCCCATAAATCACATTCAAATTTGGAATTACTTCAAATAAAAGAAGAATAACATATTATTATTTACCCCTTTATTTACTCATATTTTCAAATCGGATTCGGTTTATCATTATTTAATATTTGAAATTAAGTTTAAAATTTGACAAAATTTTGAAAAATAACCCTGTGTAATTAAATTGGAAGTTTAATAGAAATAGAAACATTTCGATTCAACGTAGATTATAAATAATACTTATTGAAAGTCACTCTTACGTGAAGAACCAGCAAGAAACCCAGCTGATTTTTTTTAAATAACTGTTTACAAACTTAAATCTTACACAATTAACAACACACAAATTACAAATAGCTTGGTAGCGATCACCTCATTTCCACAGTTTATTATCATCCATAAATGCCCTAACATTATAATAACCCTTTTTATACATAAAGCGTTTTGCAACAAGGGCGGGTAGATGTTGAAATGAAATAAAACAAGCTATGTGTGAGGTATTAACAAAATTCTTTTTTTATTTGAAATCATTGCCATTAAGTGTGAAATATAACATCTTTCAAATGCCCACCCCGGCATTTTACAGTGACACTGATCCAAGTGGTCCAATTTTCAATGACTCTTCTGCATAGATCCGGCTGAATTTGAGCGATGGCCTGTGTTATGTTAGGCATCGGTCGATTGTAGTTTGCTTGCATAGACCTGCGACTTTAAGGAGGATGCACTATCGCCCGGTAAACATCACATGGATTAGTGTCGTCCCATATATGGCAATTCTGCTTGTAAGCACATCCATTCATCCAAAAATACGACTCGTCTCTAGAGATGATTTTTCGGTCAAAATTGGAATCCTCTTCCAAACGATTCGAAGCCCAGTCAGCTAACAAACGGTGTTGTCTATGGTCATGAAATTTCAGCTCCTGGGTCAGTTGGGCCTTGTACTGGTGTAGGCCTAAGTCCCGACGCAAAATTCGCCAATGTACAGTCCGCGAAAGGCCGAGTTCTTGGGCACAGCGAGGAATCGACTGCCTCGGGTTCTGCTGTACACTTTCACGAACCGCGACAATGTTCTCGGCCGATCTTGCTTTCCTTGAACTTGTTGGCTGATTGTTTACCGAACCGGTCGTTTCGAATTTGGCTATCATACGTTCATTCGTATCATACGAAGAGTCGACTGCAAAGGGCTATCACGTCTACCGTAAAATGGGCGCAATGGGCGCAACGTTCACACTAACAAACACTCATTTTGATAATAAAGTTTTAACATTTGAACGTGCTGTTCAATCGTGTAACTTGCGATGGTGATTGCGCATAAGTAACTTAATAATAAACAAAAGATTTGATAGATGACATCTATCGAATCTTTTTTACAAAACGAAATGGCCACCACGGTCCGCCAAAATTTTTTATTTTGAACTTTGCGGAGATTAAATTGTAAGTATAAAGCGGCCCCTCACTAGATGGAGTGACGACTTGATAAGGCAGCTGCATGCACCTACCTGGACGCAGATGGATCAGGACTAGGTGATGGTAAGGACAGGATTATTAGATGATTATTTTGGTCTGACTCGGGATTTTAAACCGAAGTTCTCATAATCAGCAATGTGTTCACTAGAAATGTGTTCAACGATGCCGTTGGTGTCTATTAGTGTAATACATATATAAACATAAACACTCACGCCTGTCACCCAGAGGGGTAGGCAGATACTGTGGACTTTCATTTGGCACGATCCTGACACACCTCTCTCGCCTCCTTTACATCCGTAGGTATATCTACGCATACACGCTCGTCGGTTAAGGGTACTCCTAATGTGGCCAATTTTAAAATATAAATAAATATCGCCAATTTGTTCGATAAACCCTCATCTAGGGGGTCCCTTCCCAACTCTGCAGTTCACATCTGCCATATAAATTTGCTTTGATCTTGAATAGTGATATTTCCTCGTTCATTCTTTCCACTTGACTAACCCACCGAACCAATCCTTTTATAATCCAGGTTACAACATCATCTTGCAAACCACATTTTTTTCTTATCACACAATTTCTCACCCTGTCATTCAGATTCAGCCCTAGCATACTTCTTAATGGCCGTATATCTACATTTCGTGTTTCTTAATGTAATACTGATATTATATAATATCGTTAGTGTGGGTTTATTTTTTATAGGATAAGGGTGACAAACGAGCACACAGTCCACCTGATGGTTAGTGGATGCTGTGGCCCATAGACATCTACAATTAACCTCGATTAAGAATCAAAACGCAGATGCGTTGTCAGCCCTGAGGAATAACGGTTGCAGCTTGGCTGTACCACGTATAAACACTAATAGATACAAACTAGGCAAAGTCAGCGCGGGTCGCTAGTGTACCTAAACAATTTAAGCTAAAGGAAGCCTTACGGCCTTGACACAAAAAGTATTTTATCTTAAACACAACGATAGCACATTAGCGTGAAGTGGCGGTGTAAGAAAATAAAGTACCCCATATCATCCATGGCTTTCGTAAGATACGACAGAAGAAACAAATCAGGAGACGATCCACGTCTTCCTCGCCAATCGTGGCTGCTGTGACAAATCCTAATAGATAAGTAAGCTATGAGGAGGCTTATTTTCAGCTGTAGGCTTTAAAAGGCTGTTATGGTAAGGTTAAACATAGTACCCAGTTGACCGAGCTTTGCTCGGTATTTTTCGCTCGGTTTTTTTTAATTCGTGTGTTTTGGAAATCATATTTAGATACAAATTACATACTGATGAAATACGAATAATATTTTTTGATCTTAGCGACATAATAGAAAAAACTGAACTGGTTATTTGAATAAAAAATCATGAGTGCAATTAGTTTAATTTAAATTTTCGTGTTTTTAAAAAATACTAAAAAAAGGGCTCGAAAAAATAGATTTTCTCAAAAAAGAAAGGAACTTGAAAAAAAAAAAAGTCGGTCGGTCGGTCTGGGCTCGAAGCATGGCATTACGATTTTGTGACCACCCAATATACTAATTAAGCTATTCGTAATCATTAATAAACTGCTAAAATTTACCTTCTTATTCTGACGATATTGTAGCAGTTTTTCATTGCCTAAAAACAGGGACAAAAAGACATTTTCTAAAAATAAATCCCAGCTAGATCGATTTATTGACCCCGAAATTCCCTGCACACAACATTTTATGAAAATCGTTGGAGCCGTTTCCGAGATTTCGATTATATATACAAGAATTGCTCGTTTAAAGGTATAGGATATAGGATAACGATAATCAATCTGTTCTGGTGTTGTTTTCAAAAGGATACCAAATATGGGGCGGTAAAGACAGACGTATGAAAAAAAATCTTCAGGCTTAGATTTGTTTACACGCCCTTATTATTCGCAGATGATGGGTATCCCCGAAATATAGGCCACTGGGAATATATTTTAAAATGAACCAAATAAGCGTCTCGGGACAAAAAGGGTGACGTTTATAGCTTGGGGCCTTGAGAACAGCGGGGCGTAACGAATGTTTTACTTGACTTTAACAGCTTCTGTGCTATGTTAAGAAAATTTTAATTTAAATCATCTACGTAAATAAGCCTTAAAAAATATTTTAAATATAGATAGAAATAAACCAAAATGATTCCAAAAATGTCTCCCATTGCTGAATTTGGTACGAAACGCTCGAAATGCTGAATGTTTTTAAATGCTGTCGAATATTTTTAAAATGATATTGATAGGTAGAGCGCCTTTTTTCCTAGGAGTCAGAGGTGAAAAAGGTCGAACGAAAATAGGACTTTTAGCTCTTTCGGTCACTTTAATATTATTAACTATATATGGATAGAGTCATACTGCCGTGTAATATAACTGCAGCATGAATGGTCAGCTTGACCAGGGGAAGATATAGCACAGAATACCAGCGTGAAATAGCAGCGTAATGCTGCTGTGTTTTGTATATTGAATGGCGAAACCGAAGACTGGTAACTCACTGGTAACAACTTATTCCATCTTGTTAAGGGTGACAAAGGAACTGCACTTTGATTCTTAATAGAGGATAATAATATCTAATAATGTCCCCCAGACCGAAATTCCGTTATGGTGGCCAATCTCATCGGAGACCAACTGCCTTCTCAAAATAGAATTAAGCACATGTGGCCTCTCCATTTCCTCAATCATTCACTGTCCGATAGGACGGCAATTCAACACGTTCGAAGGGAAATCCGGCGCATGAACAATACGCTTCACGTTCTTTCCGAGGCACAGGTATGAAATATCGCCAACTTTCTGACTCCGAGCTTCTACTGAGAATTTCATGACAGAAGAACTTAACTTTTACTTTATCTTATAGAAATTTGGGGTAATGCTGCTAAAACTAAGATACAGGAACTTCAAAGACCCTTTTTACTGGAAAAGAGGCATTCCATCTTAGTCCTCACGGGTGACAACGCATCTGCATTTTGATTTGTAATCGAGGATAGATGTAGATGTCTATGGGCCGCAGCAACCGCTTACCATCAGGTGGACTGTGTGCCCGTTTGTCACCCTATCCTATAAAATATAATAAATAAATAAATAAATTCAAAGAATACAAAATAAAATCATAAATACTTTTTCACTATTCCTATTTAACAGCAACTTCTAAAATTTTAAAAGAAACATAACTTATGAACGTTCAACAACTACATATATATATATATATATATATATATATATATATATATATATATATATATATATATATATATAATACTTGCATTATAATTAGGAAAATACTGGATATAACCATCCATACTAACTTGTCTTTTGTAAAAAAATCCCAAATTTATAAATGCTGTCTTCGACGACCTAGCTTACTTGTACTACCAAAGGTACGAACAAACTACGCGAAAAAAAAGCATTACCTTTGAAGGAGCACAGATCTATAATAAATTGCCTTGTAATATAAAAAATGTAAGCTCATTTAGTAGTTTTAAGTCTCAGTTATAAGAATATTAATTATACAAAATTATTTTCATGTAAGTGGCATTGTTTGTCTTTTTTGAAAATAAAATTTCTTTAAGCTCTTAATTGATTTAGACAGACCTGCTTACAGTCATTAGACTAACAGAGCAGTCACAGTATAATTATTTTAATCGAGGATAGATGTTTGTTTATCAAATTTAAATCCCAAACTGATTTTTTTTCATTAATAGCCTCTAAGCATCACTTTTCCCATACCTCGTAGACTGTGTGATCAAGACAGCTAAGACATTCTGATAGAAGAATTTAATTTTACGTCCTTAAAACAAAAATGACTCAAAGTTAAGATTACCTGAAACATAATTAACTATTAACATTCAAACTGCTTCGTTTTTTTTTTTTGTTAGGCCCTCCTTTCTAGATGTTTGTAACGGTGGGGGCGGAGGGCCGTGACGTTGGAAATAAAAAATAACTAAGATTAAATGCGATAAAATCCTTTAAAAATGTTTTTGTTTCAAATGCATAATAATATGTTTGAAAGTTTTACCTCAAATAAATGAATATTGGTAGTAAATCGCATATTTAATGGCCACCTACATACATTTCCTTTACCATAAATTCGAAATTATCTGAACAAACGCCTCTGATGACTTTACATTCTAAGAGTAAAACTCAAATATGCTGGTATAACAAACCATCATAACATAATTGAGCCTTCTGTACAGACTGTATCCAAAAATCATAAATGGAAGAAGGTTGTAAGGAGGCTTTTGCCCTGCAGTAGAACGAAATAAGTAAAAAATAAAAAATAAACAAGCTGTAGATACATCACGTTCGCAGAGAATACCAGCGTAAAATAGCAGCATAATGCTTCTGCGTTTCATGTTGTGAGTGTAGAGAACCCGAGACCCTTTTTACTGGAAACGAGGCATTACATCTTAGTTCTCAGGAGTGACAACGTCTAAAATCTTCATTTTGGATTCTTAATCGAGACTTTATGTAGTGTATATAAACCACATCATCTACTTAAGATCACGTGTATTATGTACACGGATATTACTTTTATAAATAATAAAAATTATCTTCTAAAAAGTAAAAAGTGAATATTCGTCGTGGAGATGTATGATATATGTACTTTTTTTTAATAGAATTAGGGTGACAAACGAGCACACAGTCCACCTGATGGTATGTGGTGTGGCCCACAGACATCCACATTTAACGTCAATTGAGGATAAAAACGCAAATGCGTTGTCACCCCTGAAGACTAAGATGGAATGCCTCGATTCCAATAAAACAGGTCTCCGGTTCTCTACACTCACCATACGAAACACAGCAGCATTATGCTGCTATTTTACGCTGGTATTCTGTGAGAGCGTGGTCTACCCCGGTCGCGCCGACCCTTCTGTGCTGTGAACCATAATATGGCTGCAGCGTGGCTCCACCACGTATAAACGTACGTAAACGACCTCAGCTTTTCGAATTTTTCATATATAAATTAGTTTGTACAATCGAACACAATCGAATCGAAAACCTTTTTTGAAGTCGGTTGATAAAAATATAATTATCGTGTAGTGATCCCGAATCGTTGTCTTAAGTGTCCGACGGTGTAGCGACGGCCTAATAATACCCATGTCGTGTGAAAACGACCTCAATCGATCAAAACGTTCAGAAATTACACGATCACTAACAGACGATTAATCGTGGTAGAGTCACGCTGCAGTTATATTACGTTTGTAGCACGAATGGGTCGGTTCGACTGTGGTAGAACCACGCTCTCACAGAATTTCCAGCCTAAAATAGCAGCTTAATGCTGCTGTGTTTCGTATGGTGAGTGCAGAGACCCGGAGATCCATTTTACTGGAAACGCGGCATTCCATCTTAGTAATCGGTGGTAACAACGCATCTGCATTTTGATTCTTATTTGAGGATAAATTTAGATGTCTGTGGGCCACAGCATCATACCGTCAGGTGGATTGTGTGCTCGTTGTCACAGAATACTATTTAAAAAATTGCATAGAAGCCATCCGTGCGAGCTTCAGCAAACATTTCCGATAAGCTACAAAAGCGAGGTAGCCACAAGAGTGTCCTAAAGTTGTATTTATGTGTCCTAAAGTTGTATAAAACCTTCTGTGTTTTTTTTATAAAATAAGGGTGACAAACGTGCACATAGTCCATCTGATGGTAAGTGGATGCTGTGGCCCATAGACATCCACATTTATCCTCGATTAAGAATCATAAATACATAACACAGATTGATTGTCACCCCTGAGGACTAAGATGAAATGCCTCGTTTCCAGTAAAAAAGGATCTCTGGATCTCTACACTCACCATACGAAACACAGCAGTATTAAGCTACTATTTCACGCTGGTATTCTATGAGAGCGTGGTCCTTCCCCGATCGAGCCGACCAATTCGTGCTACAACTATACTACTAATATAACTGCAGCATGGCTCTACCACGTATAAAATTTCAGTTATTACATATTCAGTTTAGTTCAGTTATTTTATTTCAGTTATTAACAGGAAGATGCTGCTCCTCATCTCCCGCTTCATTTCCTTCGGTCGCCTCTTACGACTCAATAATACGTAGTAGTGGATTCTCTACACTTAACACAAAAAATGTGAATTAATTATCCCGCTAAAATTTAAAAATAAAGCAATTGAAACGGCATGCTGACGAATTTCCGCGCTCACGTCGCAATGTAGCATTTCTTTCTACAAAACTATCTTTAGCTCCCCCTCCCCTCACCTCCCCTCCCCTGTACTTGTGTGCGTAGAGAAATTCTACCCACACTGAGCCACCCCCCGCTTTCACGGTTCTAATTTTTGGGGAATTTGGGGCATATTCGTAAATATGAAATGGAAAAAATATTTCGCGGTAAATCGTATTTTGAACTTTATTGCGTTGCTGTAAAGTATCATTTCTAATGAGTTTTTCGCCGAAAAAAAATTACTTCATATGTCGTCCTTAAGACGGAGCACCGCGCGCTTCGTATGTGTGTTGCGGGCAAAGTTGAAGTGGAGTGGGTGTTGGTGAAATATTTCTATTTCTTTATATTTATTAGTCAAAGAAAACGAATCTAAAGTCAAAATAGGCTGGTCATGTAGCTATATAGATAACCGATGATGAAGAAAGATTCTAGAGTAATAGTCTCGTAAAAGGATGCGGAGTGTAGGACTGCCCCCACTAGATGGAGTGATGACCTAGTAAAATATGCAGAAAGTTATTAGACGCAGGTAGGCTATTTTCAGTGGTAAAACTGTAAAGGCCTTTTATGATGATGAGGGTGATAATAATTAATAAAACGTTCTGCGGATTTCTTTAAACATTTATTTACCATATAAACAGACATAACCTAAATCTGAATCTCCTATGTTTCGGAATTAGATAATAATGCGTTAAGTCTTAACAAAATCACTGATTTGAAAGTGATAAACAGATAATTATAACTTATCGTGATAGTGGATATTCTTACACCGTCATTACACTTTTGTACATGTACAGTCATTTTTATTAAGTAATAATTTTACAAAGCTAACAAAGGACTTATTTTAAAAACAAATAGATTGACTTTATAAAAACTCTCTTTTTCAACAGTTTTACAAATCTATCATATAATTTAACATCAAAACTGGTAGGTTATGAATATACATTTATACATGCAATAAAGCTATCAAGGGTCTACATCTATTAGTCATCATTTTGAAAATCCTCTATCCATAATCAAAACCGAAGAAGTTATAAAAAAAAATACTTATCAGCCTCAACACGACTCCATTCTTTCATTGTCGCATCAGCCGGCGTTATATAGCCGTTGCCTATATGAATGGGTAGAGTTGTATAATATTTTCCTATATGTTACTTCCATCATTTATTCTTTATTACTATATATCCTAACAACTATTCATAGCGAACTCAGTGTTTGTCTCTGTCGGTGTGTGCGAGTGCGATGTATTATCTACATATATTATGACGAGTATAAAGGGCAAAAGGGAGAAACTCAATTAAACATTTTCCTTAATCAAAAGCGAAGGGAGATTTGCCAGTTGCTATTATTATTTATTTTTTCGTTATTCTGTTTCGAGTAATCTGTACGTGAAATGTTATATGGCGTTCAAATGCTGAACAGGCGGACGTCATGCTTAACGTATAAGAGAGCATATTTTATCTCGAAGTTAATGAAGAATGTCGTTTCATCTGATAAATTTTTTTTGGAGTGAGGGTGATTAACGAGCACACAGTCCACCTGATGGCAAGTGGATGCTGTGGCTCACAGACATATCTACATGAATAAAAATGCAGATGGATTGTCACCCCTGACGTCTAATATGAAATGCCTCGTTTCCTGTTAAAAGGGTTTTCGGTTCTTCACACTCACCATACGAAACACAGCAGTATTAACCTGCTATTTTGCGCTGGTATTCTGTGAGAGCATGGTTCTACTCCTGTCGAGCTTGCCTATTTACGCCACAACAATGATATCGCTGCAGCATGACTCTATCACGTAAGAAAAAAAACGATCTCATTCTCAATGATCTGATAAATGACTGACTATCCCAAATTACTGTACCTAAATATAGACTGGTCCCATACTGTTTTAATTAAGCCTGACAAACAAGCGCAAAGTGCACCTATCCTACCTTATATCTATCCTCATATAAAAACCAAATAGCAGACGTAAATAGTGACTATTACACACACAGCTGGAATTTTACGTGGTAGAGCCACGCCGCTCCTACGTTACGGTTGTAGCACGAATAGATCGGCTCGAACGTGGTAGGACAACGCTTCCACAAAATACCAGCGTAAAATAGCAACTAAATACTGCTCTTTTTCGTATACTGATTGTAGAGAACCGGAGACCCTTGTTACTGGAAACGTGATATTCCAACTTAGTAGTGGCGACAACGCATCTACATTTTGATTCTTAATCGAAGATCTCGGAAGTCCATGGGCCACAGCATCCGCTTACCATCGGGTGGACTGTGTGGTCGTTTTTTCACAATAAAATGTCTTCGGTCTCCTCATTCGACATACGAAACATTTACGAACAGCTGCTATTTTAAGGTGTATTTTAGGGTTATGTGAGCATGGTCTTTCCCCGGTTGAGCTAACCCATTTGTGCTGTAGCGATAATAAAGTATTAACGTGACATTAACACATAAAGAGTGTATTCAAATATACTAAAACAAATAATGCTAACTTAAGAGGGCTATATTCAGCAATTGACTGTTTTAATCGTTTTTTAGATAATCACTAAAGTATTTTAAGGTAAGGTAATCACTTAATCTAAAAAGTTATCACTATAGATTTTTCAGGTAAGGTAAGATAAATATTCGCTATATCTTAAGAGCTATTACAATAGTTTTTTTAACGTAAGGTAAGGTAAATAATCACTGTATCTTAAAAGCTACCCCTATAGTGATTAACAAACAGTAACTAAGGCGAAGGCCTGGTAACCTGTAACTAAGATGGAGGCGTGGTAACCTGTAACTAAGATGGAGGCGTTGTAACCTGTTTTGATAACCTACTTCAGGCACCAGTGACCCGCAGACATTGTTGTTATAATAACTATTAATGAAACCTAGTATTAGGGAATTTGTAGTTATATGATGAAAAAATAAAAAAAATATGTTTCATTTTTGTTTTCATTGACAAGGCTTATGTTTCGATCAGAGAGAGCTTAGATTAATTTAGCAGCAGTAATTGCGATTAAAATGAGGCGTTACAAAACAAAACAAAAAAAATCTTAAAAAATAACATAATAAAAATTGAACGCTGTAAAAAACAAAACTAAAAAGTATAATATCGGTCCGTGGAGTTCATGTGCGGTGACGTTCCTAAAAGAACTATATCCGCGACTGACCGTCGCTGCTGGGGATAAGAAGGCTGGTTACTTTCTCGCTCAAAGGCTAAGTAAAGCCATTCAGCAAGAAAACCCAGCCAGGGTTCTTGGCACGATACTACGGGAAGTAGGACTTTATGACAATTCAAGTTGTTACTTTTAATTTTTCTTTATTGTGTATATTTCGGAGTTACAAATAAATGACAGCTTCTGAAGTTGGTGGTAAGACATAGTTTAAAGAAGAATTAAAAGCCCCGCCTTCAGAAGCTATGATGTGACTTTTTTATTCTCTTTATTTCGTTTAAAATAGGCTATTACTTCGTATAAAAAGTTTAAGTGTTGGCCCCTTTAAATAAACTGATGAATATCACAAGTTTCTTTTAAAAACACTGCTTCAGTGCAATTTAGCGGAATTTACATATTAATGTTTTTATTTCCTCGAACGTGGAGTTTTCCTCATACCCGCCGCCGAATACATCTTAGCTAACAATTTATTGCTACGGAGATTGAACTCACTGACTTATTTAATATTACTATTTGGTCACATGAATTTCTTACGTTAACATAATAAGTATTTTTAATAGTAATAAGTATATATTAATTGTAAGTATATAATTATATCTTACATATTGTAATATCTAAAAGTTTTAAGTACCATCCAGGGCCTTTGTAGTTAGAACATTTTTCTGTTCTATAGAAACTGGCATTGCATATTTAGTTCCACAACTCTCCAAAGGACAGCGCTGGAGTACGTTTACGTTCGGAAGTGCATTGTTTTAGATAATTAAATCAAATTAAATGATCGTGTCACATTGACTAAATCGACGTGTAAATAATGTGAATTTAGATATTTTCACCAGAAAATGAGTTAAACAACTAATTTTATTAAGATTTAGCTGCTTTAAGTCTAGTTTATTCGTTTAATTGGAAGATGGAATATTGGTGTTTTAATTTCTAAACGTGACCACCCTCTACCACCATTTTGTTTGTTTTTGAATTTGACATTGGCGTTTTGTTTTTCTGACGTAAATATTGTGCTTTGAATGTTTTGAATTTTTGATATTTTTCCTTATTTATTTTCTTACGACTTTGCTGTTCTTGGAATTCGATTATCTTTGCTTAATATAGTGGCCCATGCACGTGAAAGGGACTTCGATTATCTTTCCTTCGGACATAGTTCGTATAATTTAGTGATGGCCGCGGATAAAATTTGCTGTGTTTCAGGCTGTACTAAGAGCTGTGAGTAAATATATTATTTCTTCTTTCTATTTTATATATAAGTCAGTGTCACCTTGGGCAACAATGTGATACCTAGCGCAGACGCAGGTATCCCAAGAGTTCTGCATCACTTTTCCACCCTTAGAGCCAATACCTTGCTATGTATACTTACATACATAAAAAATGGGGGGGGGGGGTTCCGGCACTTAATTCTTTTAGTGGGAGGTTCCTACTCCTCCCCCCATCTACCCGTCCACTCGGAGACCAATAATTCGTGCAGCAGATTACTAAAGAATTACCCTTATAACACTACTACTTATACTACTGTCATTACACTTTTCAAAAACGCTTCTAAAATATTAATTTTTTTTCTAGGTGAAGATGGCTATATACTTCACAAATTTCCAAACTCTACAAAAGATTCAACACGCTTTTGTACACGGGTTCAAGCAGTTGGTGGAAACTTTCTGTGCTTAGATGATATGCATGTGTTTAAGTACCGAAGAATTTGTCATACACCTTTTGAATCCAAGTACTGGACCGGAGTAAAATGTTAAGTAATATTGCAATACCAGCATTGCATATGAGACGTTAGTAAAAATTTGCATTAACATTGTAATGATCTATTCATAATATTATGAATGTTAAAGTTAATATGGAAGTTCGTTCCTCAAATAATTAATTTTACTATCAAACATGAATAATTGAATGTATAAATTTTGAATCATTGTTAAACTATGTTCTGCAATACTAATTTTCAACTTCCATGTTGATGAAATATTATGTATGACATATAAAGCCATTTTATGGAAAGTTTGTTATTTCTTATTAACAGTTTGATTCAAATGATAATAAAAAGCTTATAAATTAAGGCTTTTTCAAAGCTCATATGAATATCAAAATCTACACCAGTTTATAAATATTAAACTTGCTCAGAGTACAACTGGGAAGAAACATGAGTTTATGTTATAATAACAAATATATAGTGATCTAAAGATCTTTTCCAGTACTAATGAGAATATATATTGCACCAACATACTATATTGTTCAATGTTTAATTATTTTTTAATCATATTGTCCTTTAGTATCTATTTAAAGTTATGATGATCTTCAATTTGATATCCATTCTTTCATTTCATTCAATCTTAGAATATCATATTTAAAGTTTAGATGCCCAAATTTGTGCAGT
Organism: Parnassius smintheus behrii; assembly: GCA_036936625.1. NCBI lineage: Eukaryota > Metazoa > Arthropoda > Insecta > Lepidoptera > Papilionidae > Parnassius > Parnassius smintheus. The sequence goes on along the minus strand of JAUPFT010000030.1, from coordinate 5,421,697 downwards.
ATTCATAAGAAACAGAACAAAAAAGTTAGTATTTCATTTGGTCTTATTACCAAACTTAATTAATCACAAGAGAAGTTACTTGATTTGCCTCCGTCTTTGTAAAATTCGACATTGCTGTAAGATCCATAATTTACATTATAGTATGCATATTTTTCACAGGTGTTGTTCTATTGTACAACTAATACTAATAATAAACTTCCATTTTAATAAAATGGAATGTGTAACTTTTAGCTTCATTTTTATTTGTTTTATTTTGTTATGCTACTTGTGGTATTTGTTGTTTGATATTGTCTGTTGGAAGATGTTGGTAGTCCTTCAGCCTTAGTCGTTCAAATTCTACATGGCTAATATGTGTATGCTGTAATTTTTTGCTGATTGGTAGTAGAGGAATTAATCTTTGCAATTAATAAACCCAAGCAGGTTAGAATTTTTATTAGAGCCATCAGTTCACATTTCTCTTTGTACTATTCTTAAGTTGTCAATATATTTCAAGTACAATATAATCATTCATTGTATATATTGATTTTACAGGTGCTGTTGCTAAGATATCACCCTTAGCTGAAGTTACAAATAAAAATAATACTTTTAAAACACGTTATACACAAGAAATTGCTTCAACATCAAGTTATGTGCAAGAGACAACTACTGCTCAAACATCCAGTAAGTTAAAATTGATAATATATTATTTATAAATAAAAATTATTGTATAAATTAAATTGAGGATAATATATTGTAAATTAATTTTATTTAAAAAAAGTCCCACTTGGTTTTGTGCTGGTTCTGGTAAAGCTTTAATATCAAGTTGCTTTAATAGGGGGTTGTGGGGCGGGGGGAAGGGAGGTGGAGAGGGATAGATTCGTCCCCCAGCTGTCCCCCCACCATGAGATGCATGGTATTTTTATATTAAATGTTAAAGACCAAAACTTTATAAAATAATTTATAAGAAAAATCACCTTAATAGGTAGTCGGGGAGGGGGCGTGACCCCTCTTCACCGAAGCAATACCAAAGTTAAGTTGATGGAGCCCCCGTTATTTCTGGGTGGTTTATGAAAAAATAACCAAAAATCTTTCTAACCAAACCTATCTGGGTTGGTGTGCCCCAAGTCCCAAGCTTGCTTTGCTCGCTCTTGTACCAAATAAAACACCAAAATGTTAACTTTAATAATTACTTTAAGAAGCACGAATGTAGAATAAATGCTGTAGAAATGCGGTCTTTAAGGAATATGCTAGGGTTGAATCTGAATGACAGGGTGAGAAATTGCGTGATAAGAGATAAATGTGGTATGCAAGATGATGTTGTGACCAGGATTAAGAAAGGAATGCTTCGGTGGTTTGGTCACGTAGAAAGAATGAATGAGGAAAGAGTGACAAAGCAAATTTATATGGCAGATGTGAACGGCCGAGTCGGGAAGGGACGCCCTAGAAAAAAGTTTATCGACCAAGTTGGCGATATTTTGAAAATGGGCCACGTTAGAAGTACCCTTAACCGACGAGCATGTATGCGTAGATATATGGATGTAAAGGAGGCGAAAGAGGTATGTCAGGATCGTGCCAAATGGAAGTCCGTAGTCTCTGCCTACCCCTCTGGGTGACAGGCGTGAGTGTTTATGTTTTTTTTTTTACTTCAATAAGTAAACATATTTTATCACTTTTGCCATTATATTTCATCATGTTTCGCCTGCACAAGTACTCCACTATTGCATTATTAAAATATACAATATCTTAAAAACGGTTAAGTTTCGTGTATGGTGTTTCATAGTCGAAAAAGTCGGTAATGATGCAAACTACAACCCCTTAAATGATCTAAGTCGACTTAACCTGTAACCCTTTCATATTGTATATTTCAATATTTATCTACTATGTTCCAAATTATGATTCAAAATGCAATCAACTTACTACAATTAAATTTATTTTTACTAAACTATAGTACAAATTTTCTTGGTCTATATAAATTTAATGTTTTGTCATTTTAATTTCAGGCTTGAAGGTGACTGTACAGGAACGGGAGGCAGGTGCTCTTCAATGATTGATTTATTGAACGTTTGTTGGTTATATTTAAGTCGTCTTATTGCTAACAGTGTGTATCAGGTAATAATCAAAATTTAAACAGACAGATCTTATAACTAATTGCACGACGTGCTGTGATTGTTTGCCAACAATGACGAGCTCTGATTCGTAGATAAAAGTTTGGTGTTCCAAACTTTTATCTACGAAATCAAAAAGACTCAAATTAGTACAAGAATTACAATGTTAAAAAAGAAACTTAAAAGCTTGAATATAGCAAATGAGAAATAAGAAAGTATGAAGAAAGAACAAAAAGACTGAAGAAGAAAATGAATCTATTAGAAAATACTACTTTCTTGAAAGCTAAAAAACTAAATTTACAGATTCTATCGCGTTTATTTACCTGATTTTACTTATTTTTAATTCCCGACGTTTCGGGTGCTTTACAGCACCCATGGTCACGGGGTGGACTGTAACGTCGTGAACTGAAACGTCGGGAATTAAAAATAAGTAAAATCAGGTAAATAAACGCGATAGAATCTGTAAATTTAGTTTTATTCAATGTATAGTGTTCGCGTAAATTTAAGAAATCATTAAGCATTTAAAAGTTTTACCTCAATGGCAACAGTTTTTACGATGCTACAATTTCGAGAATGTGAACACAAAAGGGACAGACAATTCACACCTGATGAAAAAGTGATGGCATTACATTTTTTTAACATGGGCCAAGAGCCTACAGAATGCTGCAAAAGATATTTGTTCTGCCATCACCTTTCACCTTAAGCAGGATGGTATCTAAGGCCAATATTAAGCCTGGTATAAATGAAAACATATTTTACCAGCTTAAGAAGCAAGCATCTATCTCAAATGAAAGCCAATGATAAATTGTGTACACTGGTTTTTGATGAAATGGCCTTAACACCACATATTGGTTATGACAGGAAAAATGACAAGATTACTGGTTTACACAATGATTTCTTATATTTACGCGAACACTACACATTGAAATAATACTAGTTTTTACGGATTTTATCGCGTATATTTATTATATAAATATCCGACGTTTCGAGCGCTTTACAGCACCGGATCGTCGGGTATTTATAGTTAAATATACGCGATAAAATCCGTAAAAACTAGTATTATTTCAATTAATGGTTTAGTTGACAATGGTGATGTAGTGAGGACTGAACTTAGAATAGAGGTATTCTAAAAACTATAAACAGCCGATATCATATTCATTTTGTGCTTGCAGTACAAAAAAAGCTGAATTAGCCTTAATGATTAAAAGAAATATAAGAAAATTGAAGGGGTCTGGCTTTAAAATCCTTGCTACTGTATGTGACCAGGGAACATCAAATGTTAGTGCCAAGTGGAACATAGTAGATAAATATTGAAATATGGTGGTAGATAAATATTGAATATACAAGGTAACATAATAGGTAAAATAATAGGAAAAACTTTGTTTCATAGCATATATGCTCCGAATTATGTTTTAGACACTTTTTATAAAATCTTTGATTAAAGGAATTAAGCAAAAGTGACTAAATTCAGTCAGTCAATCATACCTGCAGTATCTTTGCTCTCATTGGGGTAATTAATAATGTTTTGAAAACAAATCAAAACAAAGTTGTTAAAGACAAATATTTATTTAACATTAATTATTAATATGTTTCAGTTGTAAAGTTTTATTTGCAACCTAATCCACGTTGGTTAAAATTCGTGCTTTACTCTTAATTTTAGGTATTTTATCAGGTTACACTTATGTCTGCTTACTTATCCATCATCCAGTAGTTCGTTTTCTCCCGCATCAACATCTAAGAGCAATTATAAAAAAAAATGAATATACAGGGTAACCCTGTATATATATTTCAATATAAATTATATTGGTTAATTCGACTTAGATCCTTTAGGGGGTTGTAATTTGCATCATTACCGACTATTACGACTATGAAACACCATACATCAAACCTAACCGTTTTCAAGATATTGGATACTTAAGTTTTTTTTTTTTATAAAAATTGTCAACTTTTTGTCTATTGTACTATTTTTTTGTAATTTGTGCATCTTATTTTATTTTTCTTATAACTTTTGTGTAGTAGATAAGTTGCTTTATTATTTTAAATACCAAGATCTTAGGTAAATAAACTAAATTTTATGTTATTTTATTTCGATTAATTTACTTTGTATACTGTCATTACTGTCTACTGTGTACTTATAATTACTGTTGGATTTATTAATTTAAAAATGTTACTTTGATGAAATATATTGATTGATCGACATTTATTTATTTATTTCTGAAATTGTGTAGATTGCTTCGTTCTTAATTTTTTTTACTGGTTATGGGTGTAAATTACCTGAATAAAGATGATTATTATTTTTAAATTGAGTTTTCTTTTTTATGATTTACCTATGATTACATAATTCTGCAACTAACTAGTTTTGTGCCTATATGCACAAAACTAGTTAGTTGCTGAATTATGTGATCTTGTAAAATTAATTAAAAATAATCAGTACACCACGGATGGGGCTGTACTATATAAAGAATATCGTCCGTTTAGTTCGACAACTCCACTATAGATGTCTCTGTACCACGGAATCGACTAGCAACTCTATTCCAGGTATATATAATGTACTCTGTGGTACCATCAAACTTGAAGTGGGTTTGTAGTGAAGTGGTGACATCTAGTGGCAGAAAAATAATAAATTACACTTCTAACACAAACTAAAACAAATGCGTTAAGTGACGTAAGATGGCGCACTCAGAGGCAAATATTTTGTATGATAACTGCCATCTACAGGTTGCAATAAAAAGATCAAAAGTACCGATAAAAATTATGGGGTTTATTGTATGCACATAATCAGTGTATGGCCACCCACGACCTCCATATGGAGTGTACAGACGGTAAAGGTAAAGGTAAAGTGGTAAGTAGTACAGACTGTGTATTAAAAAGTGTAGAAAACTTCAATCAAGTAGAAAACCGTTAAATAAAGGTGGCGCCACTATATATACGTGGTAAATTTTAAAGAACGCGCCGAAAAATATTAATGGGATAGACGACTTTTCGAGGTTATATTAACTAAATAAAATTATTTCGGATTTAAGACGTTTCCCCTAGCGAAAGACCTTGAGCGTTCGGTCCTATACAATTAACACGCTCTCGCTACAATATATCGCGTAAAAATACGCCAGAATATTTGGAATTATTTCAATTAAAAAATCTTTTTAATTGAATCTTTTAATTAAGAATCAAAATGCAGATGCGTTGTCACCCCTGAGGATGAAGATGGAATGTCTCTATTCCACTAAAAAAAGGGTCTCCCGATCTCTATACTCACTATATGAAATACAGCACCATTAATGCTGTGTTTCGTATGACCAGAGACCCTTTTACTGATAACGAGGCATTTCATCTTAGTCCTCACGGACAACGCATCTGCATTTTGATTCGTAATCGAGGATATACGTAGATGTTTATTTGCCACAGCAACCATTTACCATCAGGTAGATTGTCTGCACGTTTATCACCCTTATCCTATAAAAAAATGCTTTCTTTAATAAATTAAGTTACAAAGTGACGTAAAGTTAAATAATTAATTAATAAAGTTATAATAAATTTCGCTAGATACTATTTTACGTTGGTATTATGTGTGCATGTCTGAGAAATTAAAAAAATATTTCGAAAAACTCGCATTGGTGCGCGGCGGATATGTCCTTGCCCTAATGCTTTCTTAGAAAGTAGGCCAGTGTCCGGTATATATATTACGTACATTTGTGTTACTTCAACGCATCAAAGGCCATGGATGTAAGTGTTTATTCTATTGACAAGCTTACTTTTCTTTCTGTTATTTTCTTACGTGTGTATGATTTAGTGTTAACAAATTATATTTAAATATTATGTGTGTGTGTATGATTAAGCCGTGGTAGCTCAGATGGTTAGCGCAAAATGTAAATTTCACAGTACGCGACCCGGGTTCGATCCTCGCCGGCACCAATTAAATTGTTAATTGCAATTTTAAGTGCTGATTTACCACGTGCTCAGCGGTGAAGGAAAACATCGTGAGGAAACCTGCATGTCTAAAAAAATTTCGAAGGCATGTGAAGTTTGCCAACACGCATTGAGGTAGCGCAGCGAACAATTACTAATTAATACGTGGTAGAGCCATGCTGCAATTATATTAGTAGTATAGTTGTAGCACAAATGGGTCGGCTCGACCGGGGAAGGACCACGCTCTCACAGAATACCAGCGTGAAATAGTAGCTTAATGCTGCTGTATTTCGTATGGTGAGTGTAGAGAACCGGAGACCCTTTTTACTGGAAATGAGGCATTCCATCTCAGTCCTCACGGGTGACAACGCATCTGCATTTTGATTTGTAATGGAAGATAGATGTAGATGTCTATGGGCCGCAGCAACCACTTACCATCAGGAGGACTGTGTGCTCGTTTGTCACCCTATTCTATAAAAAAAAAAAAAAATTCCTAGCCCTAAAACCCTCTCAGAAATGAGAGGAGGCCTATGTTCAACAGTGGACTTTAATAGGTTGTAACTTTAACTTTTTTAACTTTTATGATTAAGTGTTAACAAATTGATATTAACATGATAACTGTGTTATTGCAGAAATCATTGAGCTTCGATGAAAATACCTATAAACAGTATTACTACTCGCCACTCTCCCCTCAAGAAGAGAGTGATGACATCGTCATTAATAATAACACATGCGATGGTGGAAAAAGAAAATCGCATTCGATTGATCATTTTTTTGAAGCTGAATCAAAAATAAAAAAGAGGAAGCTTTTATCATCAACCGTAGCACGAGCCGCTAGAGATGGTGTATCATACATTTCTACTAATTCTGACGACGGAGACCAAGCGACGCATCTCATCAAAATTGAAATGTACGATATGAAGAAGCTATCCAAGATTCCAACCACTGATCATTGGAAACATGCTTCCACGAGGATTAAATATTACGTAAAGACTTATAAGGATAGCATCTACGACAACACAAACGCCCTCGTATACAATATTACAAAGATAATAGCAGAAAGTGAAAAAGTTAAAAAATACTTTTTAACAATGACAGTCATTAGCTGATCATTAGTGAATGTGATTCTGTTTACTTAAATTACTTCCGTGTACTCATTATATTCTATTTCTAATCCTTTGTTAGACTAAAATATCGGACATTATTTGAAATTTGGGTATCAGTTGATCTACCAACACTGAACTGTTACTTACTCTGCTACCTATTTTCTTCTTTACTATAAGGATGGCAAACTTCAGTGAAGTGTGCACCAGTGCTTTCTTCTCCACAACCATGGAAGAGAATACGGAACTATTCAACAGCGAATTAAATCAGGAGTTGTCTAAAGTTTGTGATGAAATGGAGAAGGATCAACTGTTCGATTCATCGTATGACGATGAGTTGTATAATCACTGTGCGATGGTTGAAACACAGTTTAAGTAAGTAAAATAAACATTCATTTCGATCATAATTTACACAATGTCTTGTACAGTTTTTAATAAATTTAAACATTTTAGTAGTCAACCACTACAACTTGGAAGAGGAACGAAGCGAACGCGCAGCAAAGAACCCAAGATCATCAAAAAACCAACAACGGAAGCAGAAGCGCCTACCTCTGCAGGGAACAGTATCAATGACGATGATCAAGTGGAATGTCTAACGTGTCATATATTTATCAAGAAACGGTATTTAGCTAATCATTTTAAAAGTAATGTTCACAAAAATAATCTTTTAAATTCACATAATTCTTTATCAAACGTTAGTGTTATTGAATCCGCTTTTGGAAATAGGATTTTAACTTATAAAATCAAGAGTAGAGTAGATAGTTCGACATTGGTAAATTTTGAAACTCCTGAACTATTTTTAAATTCTATTAAAGATGATATTTTATTTTTAATACAAGAGTGTATTCATCAACACATAATTTTTAAAGTAAACTTCATATTGCATGCTGATTTTGTTCAACAAACTAAAGATATTCATGATACGTTCGATTTTCAAACGCTTAACTATATTATTTGTCAAGGAGATGACTTAAATATTTTTTTTCATCTTTAAATGATACAATTACTACTAAAATTAGTGCATTTGAAAAAAAGATAGTGGATGGAGTCTAAAAAACATAAAATCTATAGACATGAATGTTAATAAATTTAACCCCCTACGCGGTACTTCATACATAGATCTTCCTCGTGACATAAAATTAAAAAAGGCTGTTATAAATGTAAAAAGCAAGGATTATTTTTGTTTTAAATGGGCGTTACTCTCGGCGTTATATCCCGTAAACAAAGACGCGGATCGTGTATCATCGTACGTTAAACATGCAAATAAACTTAAATTTGATGGTATTTCCTTTCCAGTTAAAATTTCTGACATAGCAAAAGTAGAGAAATTAAATGATATTAGTATTAATGTTTTTGGGTGAGAATATAATAAAGAAAAACGATGTAATTCTATAGTAGGTCCATTATTTTTAACAAAGTGTAAAGATAGACATATCAATTTGTTATTTTTTTCCAAGGATACAAAAAAATCATTATTGTTACATAAAAAATTTATCGCGGTTAGTTAGTAAACAAATTTCAAAAGACGGTCACATCATGTACATTTGCGAAGCATGTCTACTTCACTTTCCATCTCAGGAAAGTTTAAATAACCATGAACAATACGATTGTGCCCACATTTGTACAGAATTACCAAACAGTGAAACTTTAAAAAAAAAGAATTGGTTTGGTCAACCTATTTCAAATGATAAAATTAAATTTGATAGTTATGAAAAAAAGTTGAAGATACCATTCGTAGTTTATGCTGATTTTGAAGCATTTTTAAAACCAATAGAATCATGTTCTAACGATCCTTCCAAACCTTTCACACACAATATTCAGAAACATGAAGTACATAGTTTTGGTTATTATATAAAATGTTCATATGATGATAAATTATCAAAATATGTAACATATTGCGGACCCAACTGTGCACAAGTGTTTACGGAAAGTTTATCTAACAATCTCAAAGAAATAAATAGACTTAAAAAATATCCTCCACTTCCGCTAACAAATGAAGACAAAAACCAAATTTCAAATGCAACCATTTGTCATATTTGTGAAACAGAGTTAGCAGAACATTTTTATGATTTTGATTGGTACACCGGTAGTTTTATAGGTGTTGCTCACGAATCATGTAGCTCGAAGTTCAGAAAACCTCGTTATATACCAATATTTTTACACAACCTTAGTCGCTATGATGCTCATTTTATTGTTCACGCGTTAAACTTTTGTGATGGTGAAGTCGAAGTTATCCCTCAAAATAAAGAAAAATATATATCCTTTTCCAAAAAATTAAAAATGAATAACCACGAAATTATATTAAGATTCATAGATTCATTTAAGTTTTTATCATGTAAATTAGAAGAATTGGCCAAAAATCTCAGTAATGATCAATTTCAAGAATTACGTAGAAATTATCCTAATGATGAAGATTTCTTTCGTTTAAAACGGAAAGGCGTTTATCCATATGAACTTATGACTAATTATGATAGTTTAAGCCTAACATCGCTCCCCGAACAAAAATTTTTTTATAGCTCGCTCACAGATTCCCATATTTCAAATGATGATTACAATCATGCTAAAGATGTTTGGGAACACTTTGGGTGTTGTAATATGCTAGATTATTCAAACCTGTATTTAAAAACAGACGTTTTACTTTTAACCGATGTATTTGAAAACTTTAGAAAGTTATGTATTAATACTTATGATTTAGACCCTGCCCATTATTACACAGCACCCGGTTTAAGTTGGGATGCAATGTTAAAATATACAAAAATAGAATTAGAACTTTTAACAGATTATGAGAAAATTGCATTTATTAGATCAGGTATCAGGGGTGGTGTATCTCAATGTAGTAATCGTTATGCTAGAGCTAATAACAAATATATGGGGGATTATGATGCAGGGAAACCAAATTCATATATCATATATTTTGATGCCAACAATTTATATGGTTGGGCTATGTCTCAATGTCTTCCTATTGGTGGATTCGAATGGGTAAATCCGAATACAGAATTTAATGTGTCTGAGACATCGAACTTCAGTTTTATTTTTCTAAAATAAAACCGAAGTTGATTTGGAATATCCAGATGAACTTCATGGTTTACATTCGGACTTTCCTTTATGCCCCGAAAACATTTGTGCAGGCAATATTAATGAAAATAAACTAGTCCCAAATTTAAATAATAAAGATAAATATGTAATTCATTACAGAAATTTAAATCCGTGCATAGAAATGGGGGTTAAATTAACTAAAATTCATAGAGTTTTAAAATTTAAACAGTCTCGCTGGTTGAAGATGTACATAGATCTAAACACAAAATTAAGAACGTTAGCAAAATCAGATTTCGAAAAAGATTTTTATAAATTAATGAATAATTCAGTCTTCGGTAAGACTATGGAGAATATTGAAAAAAGGGTTAACATAAAATTAGTTACACACTGGGAGAACCAGGGCAAAGCTTTAGGTGCTCAAGATCTAATCGCTAAACCACAATTTCATAGTCTTTCAGTATTTTCGGAAAACCTAGTTGCGGTTCAGTTGCGAAAAACAAAGTTAATATATAACAAACCAATTTATTTAGGGTTTTGCATTTTAGATATTTCAAAAACATTAATGTATGATTTTAATTATAACTATATGGTTAAAAAGTTTAGTAAAATCAAATTATTGTATACAGATACGGATAGTTTAATATATCATATATTTACAGATGATTTTTACTCTGATATAAAACCTGACCTTTCATCATACTTTGATACCTCAGCTTATGATACAAATAATATATTTGAATATCCAAAATTAAATAAAAAGAAATTATTTATATATAGGTTTTTTTAAAGATGAAAATAATGGTAAAATCATGAAAGAATTTGTGGGTTTACGATCCAAAATGTACGCTTTTAACTTAGAGAATAAGACTATAGCCAAGGCAAAAGGGGTAAATAAATGTATCACTAAAAAGATGACCATGGATAATTATAAGTCTTCTCTATTTAATAAAAAAGTGCAATATTATAGTATGCTTAGATTTAAATCAATTAAACACACAATTTTTACACAAAAATTAAATAAGATTGGTTTATCATATAATGACACAAAGAGGCATATTTTAGATAATAATATTGAAACATTAGCTTGGGGTCATTATAAACTGCGTTAAGTGTTGATAGTTTTTAGTTTTATGTCTGCATGTATATAAAATTTGTATTGATTGTAAAATAATGATAATAGTATAATATGACGTAGAGTTTATTAGATATTTAATCGTTGTTTTATTGTAAATAATTTAAGTTAATTGTTGTTTATATTTGCGTGTGTGTGTGTGTGCATTTATTTGAGGTTGAGTTGATTGTAAAATTATGATGTACTAATTGTGTTAGAAATAGTATACAGATCATTCTGTTTTATATAATGTTTGCAATATATATTAATTGTTAACACCAACACTTTCATTTTTTATTTCACCCCTTAGAACTTTAGACGTGTGTAATGTTTCACTTTATCCACCCGTTTACTGCTATTGTGGCGGGGCCAAGTGGATGTGGGAAGTCAAATTTTGTAACAAATTTCATAAAATCAGTTACAGAATTATGTAATTGTGATTTTAATCAGATCACATGGTGCTTTGATGAAATGCAACCTTTATATAATTAACCAAATGTTAACTACCATCAAGGAATTCCAAACGTTAATATGTTTGACGGTGAAAACCCACATCTTGTTATTATTGATGATCTAATGAGAGAGTCCGATGGAAGAATTGTGGATATATTTACAAAAGGTAGTCAACACAGGAATCTTAGTGTATTTTATTTAACACAAAATTTATTTCATCAGGGTAAAGGGCAAAGAGACATATCCTTAAACTCAAGTTATATAATATATTTTAAAAACCCTCGAGATAAAACTCAAATAAGATATTTAGCACGACAAGTGTCACCAGATAACCCAAAATTTATTGAAGATGCCTACAGGGATGCAACTCTAGAGGCGCATGGATATTTAATGGTAGATTTAAAACAGAATACCAATGATTTTTGTCGTATCAAGACAAATGTCTTCCCATTTAATGGTCTCTGTACAGTCTACGTCCCCACAAAAGAGTTTAAATACACCAAGAATCAAACATTTCAAATCATTGCTAAATGATGCATCGTCGACTCACAACGCATAAACATTTGCTAAACGCTTTGCATACACTTAAACCAAAATATCAAAGAGCATTACTTAAAACGTGTGATGAAGAAGAAATTAACTGTATTTGTGAGTGTATTCATAACGTTTTACAAGGAAAAGTACCTCTTAAAGATCAAGATAAACAAAAATTGAATAAACACAAAAATATACTCCGTCAACTAGTGCGTAAGTGTAAACATAAACTAAGAAAAAATATAATTATACAAAAAGGAGGGGCTTTCTTACCAATAATATTAGGTGCAATATTGAGTGGATTAGTGAGTGGACTAGTCAGTTAACATGGAAAATGCAAAGAAAATGATACTTATCGAACCTGGATTGATTGAAAAATTAAAACAAGAAAATAAGGTTAATAGTAGTTTATCTCGATTAGATATTGAAATGCAAAATATTATGAATAGTAAGACGGAAGACCGAAAGAAATGGATGTTATATTTACAAACACTGCAAAGATACCTTCATTTTACCGAAGAGGATCGTCAACCACTCAGATTACCAATTTATTCTGATACATCTAATGAAGATTTAAAAGAGTCTAAAATTGGTTTTAAAAATAAAGATAGTGATCTAAAAACTTCAGTTGATGCTGAATCTTTGTTGGAGCAGAATCGATCCATTAAAAGTAAAGAAAATGTTGAAAATCGACTTTACACACCAGCTCAAATACTCAGTTTAATACCAAAAACTTATACTCTATCTTATACTTATAATAAAAAAGGACAGTTATTATTAAACTTATTTGAAACAAGTAAAGGTAAAATACATTGGGATAATGAAGGTACAGTCATAATTGATAATGAAAAAATTCCTGGAAGTAATATTGTTGATTTAATAAATGATTCACTAAGACCCTTAAAAAGAAGTGATCCAGTAGGGTGGGATAGATTTGCTGAAGCATTAAAAGATATTAAAGTACCACTTACTTATATTGGAAATCCAAAGAGATGTGAGTTTATTAACCAACTTCAAGCAAAAGATCTAAACAAACCCTCTGAGATTGAATTTCAAGAGTTTTCTACACCGAGCAGTAGAGATAAAAAGTCTACAACTAAAATACGTAAAAGGCTTGAGTGGGAAAAATGGACCCCGTACTAGAAGAAATTAACAGGATTTATTATGATCCATCGAATCCCGGTTTTGGTAGTATTGATAAATTATCAAAAGCCATGAATAAAAAGCAAGTAAAGGAATGGTTAAAATCACAAGAAACATACACATTACATAAACCCATTCGAAAAAAATTCCCGCGTAATAGGTACATTCTATCAAATATTAATGAACTGTGGCAAGCTGACTTAAGTGATATGCGAACTTATTCTCAATATAATGACGGTTTCAAGTATATACTTTGTGTTATTGATGTATTTAGTAAATATGCTTTTGCAAGACCAATGAAAAATAAAAACTCAGAAACAACTAAAGAATGTTTTGAAAGTATATTTACTGAAAGTAATTTAACACCTACTCACATACAATCTGATAAAGGTACAGAATTTGTTTCAAAAGATGTACAAAAATACTTTAAATCCAGAAAGATTAATTACTATACCACTAACAATCCTGACATTAAGGCCAGTATCGTTGAACGATTTCAAAGAACACTAAAAATGAAAATGTGGCGTTATTTCACTCATAATAATACTTATAGATATGTAGATATTTTACAAGAATTAATATACTCTTATAATCACAGCTTTCACTCTAGTATTAAGATGTGCCCATGTGATGTAAATTCCAACAATATTATGACAGTTTGGACTAATCTTTATGATAGACGGTCAAACAAACTTTCTTTAGAAAATCCTAAACCAAATTTCAATGTGGGTGATTATGTTCGAATAACTAAATATAAACATGTTTTCCAAAAAGGATATGAATCAAATTGGAGTGATGAAATATTTATTATATCTTCAATAATTGATAGATCTCCATGGGTTGTTTATACAATAACAGATTTACAAAATGAACCAATAGTTGGTACTTTTTATGAAAGAGAATTACAGAAAATCACTTACAACCCCACCTCACAATATAAAATAGATAAAATAATTGACACTCGTTACTCAGGTAACAGAAAAGAAGTATTAGTTAAGTGGAAAGGTTATCCAGATAAATTTAACAGTTGGATTTTAGCTTCTAGTTTAAAAGAAATATGAATAAAGAAAGTTTTTATTTAACTTTGCTCAGCAATAGTTCAATGGAATACTTTCCTGATAACAAGACCACAAATTTTTCAACGAAATTACCGAAAGCTATTAAATTAGAAGGTAAATGGTCGGTTGGAGTTGTCGAGTTTCAATATCCATGTACCATGTTTACTGTTCAAGATCATGAAAATGTTATATACATTACAAAATCTATGTTAATGCCTAATGAAGATAAACCATCCACAGTGTACTACAAAAAACATATTCCAGCTACCAACTATGATAACGTTGAGCATATTTTAAGAGTGTTAAATGGTATCGGAGAGAACTTGAAATTTCGCTATGATGAAATAACAAAATTTGTGTCTATTTCTGTTTTGGATAAAAATATAACATCCGTAACATTATCACCCAAATTAAGTTTACAACTAGGTTATGAACCAAATAAAAATCTCCTAGAGAGAAATTTTGGAAAGTGTCCTGCTAATTTACACTTAGGGTTACCATCTCAAATCTTTCTATATTGCGACATTATCGATCCTCAGATTGTGGGTGATGTTATGACTCCTTTACTAAGAGTCATTTCATAAGATCCTACAAAATACATTTATGGTGCAAAGAAAATGCAAATGTTTTCTCTCAACCTCACTACTTACCTGTTATGCGAAGAGAGTTCGATACGCTGGAAATAGTTATAAGATCGAGCACAGGACAAAAAATACCATTCCAGTTTGGAACTGTGTGTATTAAACTACATTTCCGAAAATTATAATAATGAATTCTCTTCGTGATCATCATAAATGTCCATATGAAAATTATTATACACATCAAGCTGGGTCAGGAGTTGAAGTAATTTATAAGGGTGCACCATACCAATGCAGTCATGGTATTGGGAGCTTCTTAGGGGGGTTATTTAGATCGGTTTTACCTTTACTATCAAGTGGTGCTCGAGTGATTGGTAAGGAGGCATTAAGCGCTGGAGTAGGACTTTTATCGGATATGGTTCAAGCGCGTCCTATGGAAGCCTCAATAAAAGATCGTCTAAAGCAAGTTAGTATGAATTTAAAACGAAAGGCTCATGAGAAAATTGATCAATTTAACATGACAGGATCTGGGTATAAAACTAAAAGAAAACGATTGACCTCGTTCATTCCATCATTAACTGCTAAAGTGAAAGCTGCGAAAAAACTTGGTCTAAAACCAAAAAATAACAAAGATATATTTTCAAATTAAATATGTCTTTCCTTCATAATCATTCTTGCGAGTGCGTTTAGTCAGAATTGGATTTGTTTGCACTACCGTCTACACAAACTAGCATTTAAAATGGATTGTGGATTCATTATAAACCAATTTTATCTCTTGGTGATGATGGACCTATCGAGTTTCAAGTTCCTGGGACAGGCGATGACTACATAGATTTGTCTCATACATTACTCCACATAAAGGCAAAAGTATTGAATCAAGATTCAACTAACTTGATATCTACTACAATAGTAGCACCCGTAAATAATTGGCTGCATTCAATTTTTAGTCAACTTGATGTTTATTTAAACCAAAAACTTGTATCACCACCTAATAATACCTATGCGTATCGAGCATACATGGAAACCCTTTTAAACTATGCTCCTGCTGCTAAACAATCTCATCTTACTTGTAGTCTTTGGTATGATGATACAGCAGGAAAAATGGATTCTACGGATGGAAAAAACATAGGATTTGTTAAAAGACAGGAATTGATTAGTGAAAGTAAGGAAATAGAAATGATTGGTCATCTTCACGGTGACATTTTCAACCAAGATAAATTTTAAATTAATGGAGTTGAAATGAGTGTTAAATTGGTTCGATCGAGAGAGAGCTTTAATTTAATTGCTGGGTCAAACGATGTAAAGTTTAAAGTTTGCATTACGGACGCAACTCTTATTGTTCGACGAGCACGAATTAATCCAAGTGTATTACTCGCACATCAAAAAGTTTTAGCTTCTACCACTGCTAAATATCATATTACTCGAGCTGAAGTAAATGTTTTAACAATTCCATCGGGTGTTCAAGGAAAAACTCTTGATAATATATTTTTAGGGCAGGTACCCAAAAGATGTATAATTGGATTTGTGAACAATTCTGCATTTAATGGTTCCCTTACTAAAAATCCATTTAACTTTGAAAACTATGGTATTAATTCTTTCAGCTTATATATTGATGGTCAACAAATACCTTCAAAAGCTTTGCAACCATCTTTTAATAATAGCATATTTACATCAGCATATCATACTTTATCCTCGGGAACAGGTATTCACTTTCTTAATGAAGGAAATGGAATCTCTTGTGAACAGTATGCCAAAGGTTACTGTCTATTAGCATTTGACTTAACTCCTGATTTATCAGCCAACTCATCAGCTCATTGGAATCTCATAAAGCATGGTAGTGTAAGATTAGAAGTACGATTTGAATCCTCACTAATACAAACAATTAACTGTATAGTTTATGCTGAGTTTGATAATATTATTGAGATAGATAAAAACAGAAATGTTACTGTAGACTATAGTAGTTGAGGTTATAATATGTGTTGTGTGTTAGATTTTATGAGTTATGTGTAATGCATTTTGTGTGTATGTAACTATGTGAAACGTTTTAAAATTAAATAAAACAAATTGTATGCAATATAATATTTTTTATTTCTTTATTAATATTCTATTTAATCTAATACAAAACTCTGTTCGAGTTTAAATTTTACATAAGCACACTGACTAAATCACTGAACATGCTGCTGCCAAGGATCATCATCATCTTCCCAATCTTTTAAACCACCACCACAATGGAAACACTTGGTCCTGTCTGCATGGCCAGTATAAAAGAAACCGGCTTCTGCAAGATCTTCAGGTTTCTGTTGCATAACGAGAGGCCAGTTTTCGAAACTGAGCAACCGGCTAGATTTTGAACCGAAGAATGGATATTCAGCTCTTGAGTACTGCATATTCTTCTCGTTTTCTTCTCCACTCAGTGTTGTAGTTTTGTTATTCAATGATGTGTTCTGTACACGTATGCCACACTCATCTCTTCCTTCTGCTCTTCTCTTCCTGTAATTTAAGTAAACAGAATCACATTCACTAATGATCAGCTAATGACTGTCATTGTTAAAAAGTATTTTTTAACTTTTTCACTTTCTGCTATTCTCTTTGTAATATTGTATACGAGGGCGTTTGTGTTGTCGTAGATGCTATCCTTATAAGTCTTTACGTAATATTTAATCCTCGTGGAAGCATGTTTCCAATGATCAGTGGTTGGAATCTTGGATAGCTTCTTCATATCGTACATTTCAATTTTGATGAGATGCGTCGCTTGATCTCCGTCGTCAGAATTAGTAGAAATGTATGATACACCATCTCTAGCGGCTCGTGCTACGGTTGATGATAACAGCTTCCTCTTTTTTATTTTTGATTCAGCTTCAAAAAAATGATCAATCGATTGCGATTTTCTTTTTCCACCATCGCATGTGTTATTATTAATGACGATGTCATCACTCTCTTCTTGAGGGGAGAGTGGCGAGTAGTAATACTGTTTATAGGTATTTTCATCGAAGCTCAATGATTTCTGCAATAACACAGTTATCATGTTAATATCAATTTGTTAACACTTAATCATAAAAGTTAAAAAAGTTAAAGTTACAACCTATTAAAGTCCACTGTTGAACATAGGCCTCCTCTCATTTCTGAGAGGGTTTTAGGGCTAGGAAATGTTCGCTGCGCTACCTCAATGCGTGTTGGCAAACTTCACATGCCTTCGAAATTTTTTTAGACATGCAGGTTTCCTCACGATGTTTTCCTTCACCGCTGAGCACGTGGTAAATCAGCACTTAAAATTGCAATTAACAATTTAATTGGTGCCGGCGAGGATCGAACCCGGGTTGCTTACTGTGAAATTTACATTTTGCGCTAACCATCTGAGCTACCACGGATTAATCATACACACACACATAATATTTAAATATAATTTGTTAACACTAAATCATACACACGTAAGAAAATAACAGAAAGAAAAGTAAGCTTGTCAATAGAATAAACACTTACATCCATGGCCTTTGATGCGTTGAAGTAACACAAATGTAGTATTGATAGATCCACTGCGGTCAAACCACCATACACTAACTCCATGACTGCAGTTGCTTGGTCTTATATAGTACCAGTGAGTAATAATTCTAATCTAAAGAATTTCTGCAGTAGAATTGATAGTAACTTTATGCGTCAACAAGCTTATCTCACATTCTGTTGCTTATCTCGACATTCCTTCGTCCTTCCTGTGTCGTGTCTTGTTCAGTGTATTGATGACTCAAATATGTTTTGTATAACACAAAGAATGCAATTTAATATTCAGAAATCACTATAATTGATCATTCCTATATTAGTCATTGAGTAGGTTGGTACTGTAATAATCTACTAATAGCAGTAATATTATGGATACACTAGATGTACAACAACATCTGAAAAAGATTCACCCCACTCTAGAAAATTATGTTTATGCTGCCAATAAACTACCCATGTACACCCACGTACCAACGTATATAATATGCAATTTGGATACAGACGATAAACCAGGGTCACATTGGGTAGCTTTATATATCGATACGAATGACGTCGGTCAATATTTTGATTCATTCGGACGGGCACCTGTACGATATCATCTAGAGTTTTTTAAAAGAAATTGTAAAAGATGGAACTGGAATGTTGATAGGATTCAGAATGAGTGGACTTCAGTTTGTGGCGAATATTGCTTAATGTATTTGCTATATAAGTTTCAGGGATGTTCAATGCATAGTTTTACGAGTATATTTACAGGGAACACATTGTACAACGATATTTTAGTGGATGAGATGTTTCACTCTTATTTTATAGATAATAAGTAATAAGATTTTGTATTTTATAAATAAAAAATTTAACAAAATTGGGTAATGTGTTTTATTAGTGAGTCAGATTAGTGTAGATAGGAATAAAGGAGTATAATACAATAGCACCAAGCTGAGGAAGAATAGATAATGACGGTATTGAACGAACAATAGATAAGTAGATAAGAACCATGGAGCACTAATGACGGTGGAGGCCCACACCGGATATCAATTAGATATGAGTTAATTGATCTGCACATCTCCGGAACCGTGCATCCTACGTAAAAATGGATGGAAGATTCGTGATCAGAGCATGCCAAAACTCTTTTTTTTTTAGGATCGTGAGTCGACGAACGTCGTACTTGTACCACTTCTGACTCAGTGCGCCAGAACTAGTACAACGTAACTACTAGTGCGCCAGAACTGGTACAACGTAACTACTAACGCCGCACATTTTACGAAGAGATCGCATCTCCACTGCATTCAACTTGCTTTTATGCTTCTTCTGGCATACCCAGGTTTCGCTGCCATATAACAAAGTAGGTACCAACACTGCGTTATGTATTGCAAGGCATGCACTCTTCACTACGCCTTGCCTTTTGACTAACGCATTCAGGGCACCAATGACTTTGTTCCCGGCAACGATACGCCTGTCCGCATTTAAATCACATCTTCCATCCCGGCTGAAAGCACTCCCCAAGTATACAGTTTCATTTACCTGTTCTCCTATAAAAAAAAACAATTATTGCTGCCGCAAATAGATAGGCAAATAGGCACTCGACGAAGCATTATACTGCAATGGAATAACCACTAGTAACATTAAAAATAACTGTGGAATATTCTACTAAAATACTGAAACTCGAATAGAGAATATAAGACACATTGATGAACAAAACGAAAAAGTATAATAATTTTTAAGATTTTATTTTTATTTTTATGAAGTACGTACGAGATTTTATGGCTGTAGCACGAAAGAGTATCAACCTAGGACGGACCACGCTCGCACATAATACCAGCGTGTTTTGTATAGTGATTGACGAGTACCCAAGAGCCTTTTTACTGATAAGTAACGAGGCAAGATTTTAATATTAAATCGAGGATAGATGTGGGTGTATATGGTACAAAACATCCACTACCCATAGGTTTGACTATCTGCTCCTTTTTCACCCTTTCATCTATAAAAACAATGTTCTCGTACCTATTACAACTAAGCTCTCCAGTCTGTGATGAACTGTGAAATCGTGCTGAGTCACAATTATCTGAACTAAGCCTGATAATTAGATATTCTGTATCCGTATTTTGAGGTATTTTGTGATACGTTAATTACGAAAGTATATTCTAAGTCTATGCGTTATTAGTACGTAGCTTGGACAAAGTATCACACATTTATCTAAGGTCCATAGTCTCGATATAGAGAATAGAGATCATGAAAATAAAGTAGGTAATAAAAAGTAACATCTTAATTATTAATCTGTTTGATATTCTGACATATTTGAAATTGTCACAACTAGCAAAATCATATAAAGAGCACAAATCAAATCTAGGAGGGATGCATAAAAAGCGATGATCTTATCTATTTACGACATTAAATTGTGAATATAATTGATAGACATAACATTGTCAATGTTAAAACTTAAAATTTAAATGATAAACAGTGAAAATGTGAAAGAAGAATGGATGCCATGCCCGAAAATTGAAACAGATTGGCCCGGTTTAACATTTATTTACCCGTTGGATGAAATAATAATTGCGAAAAAAACTGATGTCTTACATAAAGTTATTGGCGGTGGCGGAAAGGGGTTTTACTACACTATCTTTAACAACAAACACCAAAAAGTGTTTATAGCCGTCCAAGAATCACATAAGAAAAAACACAGCCTCAAAATTTTTAATTATTACGGCAACGAAGTCATTGAAGTAAGAAAACCTTGCGGTCTGTGTTTGAACAGAGTTTTAATTTGGGCTCCGCCCGGAAATTTTGTGGGTTCCGTAGAGAAAATATTTACTTGTTGTCCTAAAACGTTTCTTGTGAAGAACAGCCAAGGTGACATCGTATTAAAGATAAAAGCTTGCAAATGTTTCAAATTTGAATACGACATTTTAGCGAACGGCAAGAAAATCGGAAAAATGCGAAATAAACATCATAAAAGAAATGTGTTCAAGGAAAATGTCGCTGCATCATTTCCAGCAGAAATGGATATTGGTTACAAAGCAGTTTTGATCGGAGCATGCTTTTTAATAAATTTTTTAAGTTGATGCTTTTGATTCAAATAAAATTATTGCAGCTACAAAACGTTTTGTACAAAATAGATTGTTTACACTTTATCTTTCTTTTGTAAACAAAAACGTATAATTCATTATAAAGGAAAGTAGCCAAATATGAATTTACAAATTATTTTCAATGGTAATTGTGACAACTCTTTATATATAAAGTAGGTACTCTGTGAATCCGTCATTTTTATTCATGTTCTTCAGAGAGTAATAGAGTTCTGTATTTCATGTCCACTTGACTAAATGCCACACATAACATTAAAAATTAAATTTTTTTTTAATTTTACGGGTTTATTTTACAATAACCGGTTAGGTTCAAAATAAGTATTATGTATAGGCAAATGATAAACGAAGAATTTATTTAAAAAAAATCTCATACATTCTGCCTTTTTTATTTTTTAAATTCAAAATGCGTGGTTATGCATTATTTTAACTGATTCTACTGCGCACGCACAAATTCGTATTGTTGCCTATAAATCATATTCAATTTGGGATTATTTCAAATAAAAATAGAAGTTACTCGTTTTTTTCAAAAACTGCAACAACGATATATCGTTACTTATATATTTGAACTTAAGTTTAAAATTCGGCTACTCTTTGAAAAATAACCCTGTATAATTAAGTCTGAAATTGTAAAGCATCATTCAAATTATATTATTTATATTCAGCTTAGTCAGGACGGTTTTTAAAAATTTATTACAACCGTAAGAAAAAAGTAAAGAAAAAACATTTAAACGAGAAAAAAAATCAACATTTTGTATTTCAACCAAACCAAAGTACCTATGCAAAATTTGTTTCATATCTATCAACAGATTTTAAATATTAAATACAAAAATTTCAAGGCGATTGATTCAAGCCGCTTTAGATGAGGAAAATATTAACTAGTTTTCAAAAAAGCATAGTGATTAATTACTATATATACTATATATATAGTGTGATATGTATAGTAATGTGTGTGTATATATGGTGTGTGTGATATATATTATAGAGTGAGTGGTAGCTCAAGAAACTAGTGCTCACATAGTGCAAGCAACCCAAGTTTCTTCCCAGCAGTGGGAAGTATATACGCTGTAACACAGCCTATATACATCCTCAGGCACAGGCCTCCTTTCATTTCTGAGAGGTTTTATGACAAGGAAGTGTCCGCCGCGCTGCCCCAATGTGTGTTGGCTAACTTCACAATCACTTAGAAATAATTTTTTTCTTATTACTCAGACATACAGGTTTCCTTACGATGTTTTCCTTCACCCCCAAGCACGTGGTAATTCAGCATTTAAAATCGCAATTAACAATTTCATTGGTGCCGGCAGGGATCGAACCCCGGTTGCTCGCGTACTGTGAAATTTACAGCGAGCGCTAACCATCTGAGCTATCACGGCTCTCACAATGTTTTACGCATGGAGTATAAGAGGGGACACCCATCTCATATGGGAGAATCACAGTTGAAAAACTGTCCATCTGTAAGCAGTAAATAACAGTTCAAAAACTCTCCACAACAGCGCTGGAATAGCTAGATGGAGGTTATGAAATAAACTTAACGGTTGTCCACGGAGTGAAGTATGCTGGGTTGAGAAGTTGAGAAATTTAATATTTGTGGTGACTAGAGTAGTTGATGACTGCGGTATTTAAAAACTCTACTACTCACGTTGTCTATAATAATTTAGTAAATATAACCTGGAAAAAGTCGCCATGAAACATATTGAGAGTGATTTTGAAAATTAAAATTTTGAAAACAATTGAATAATTATTGTAAAAAAGGATTATGATGTTCTATGCAATAAAAGGTTATAAAACGTTCTTTAAGATTTACCCTCTAGCTACAGTTACGCCACCATTATTTTCCTACGGACACTTTTTAATACAGAGACGGTTCTCCTTGGTTTTACGGTTATTAAATATTTTAAGAAATAGGTAGGTACATAGAAATGTTTATATTGATAGGTATGTGCTATTTCGCCCATTAGTAATAAAAAAGTGGGCAGTAATTATGAGGACACATCATGTAATGAAAAGAAAAACGCAACTCGCCTTTTCTCAGATAAAAAATTGTAAAATGTAAAAAAAAATTGCGTTAAAAGCTCCATCTAAATTTTGTAGAAGTTTGTATATTATATAGAATCTGGGCCGCATGTAGGCCCAGCTTTTAGACGTAGAATAGTTGAAAAAGTGTCCATCTGTAAACGGTAAATAACAGTTCAAAAACTCTTCACAACAGCGCTGGAGTAGCTACTGGGATGAAATGAACTTAGCAGTTGTCGACGTTTTGAAGTGTGCTTCTAAACTGCCCAGTAACTCTAGAATCTAAAATAATTTTGTTTAGTAAATATCACCTCGAAAAATTCGTCTATCCCGCTAATAATTTTCGGCACGTTCCTTAAAATTTTACCCGTAGCTATAGTGGCGCCACCCTTATTTAACGGTTTTTTTATAGACACTTTTTAACACAGTTTGTACTTATCATCTAGTTATTGTATTTTCAGTAAACTCCAATAGATGACGCTGTATTATATATTTTTCAAGACCTGCATGCCAAGAAACCTTTCTCGTATAAAAGAATTCACGGATGGATATAAAAGCCTTTCGTTTTCTCTTATATTATATGTTCAGCAGTAGATTTGTAATCGTTTGTAACGCTGATGATGATGACGGTGGTTGTTGTTAAGGTTGTGTTTTGTTATATTTACACGGCACTATAAAAGCGTTCCTAGTATCGTTTACAACTCAACTGGACACCTAGCGAACGTAATATAAACTATTCAAACACATAACTCATTTTTAAGTTGATAGTATTTCGGCTAAATGTTAACAGGTAGCGCTGTTCGTAATTTAGTCTTTGACATTCATCCAAGATCTAAAATACATAATAATACTAAAACAAATAATAATACTAATTTCGAAATCGCCTATTATGATATCTCTTTTTTATAATTTTTATAAATACATTATGATCTATACCATCTTAAATAACCTACTTATGAAGTAATAATAATTCAATGAATCTACTATAATGTTTTTTATACTTATAACGCGTATAATATTGAAAACATGGCATCTATTGTGTAAATAATTAGTCATCTATTATTTAAGTAATTATTTACACGACATACAAGTTTTTATCAAAACTCTAATGTTGTCTACCTACCTATAAACTCCGTGACCTAAACAGTTACATTTAAAAAGTCATCCACGATTTTCCATCCTTTTCTCCAAATTTCTGTAGGAGCACGCCGGAAAAATAAAATTTTTTTGTTAAATAAATCATTAAAGTCCTCAAATGACAAAGATGACATTTACAAAAAGAGAACATAATATTATTACGCTCAAATTGAATTCCTGTTTTTTTAAGTCAGTTAAAAATTGCGCTTTCTTGTCTCTGTTCGTTCACAGAATAAATAATGGTAGGTACCTACCAAGTAGTTCGGTGTTCGTTTTCATCATTTCATTTCATTTCTTTTACTCATGTCTCTCTGGATTACGAATCTTAAGTCACCAAAATCCAAAAGAAATACTTACTCATAATTGTATTAAGTATGGACTTATTCTCAACAAATATGTCAGTTCGTAAACATTTTATAATAATAAGATTTTAATTTGTATTATTTGAGTAATCCAGCGGTTTATATTATGTTAGCTTTATTGACAGCACCGGAACATTCATCAATGGATATATTATGTCCTCGGACAACCTCTTAATAATAAGCAAAAGTACCTAACTATAATAAGTTTAAATGCAATAGAAATACTCTGCCAAAGCTTTCAAAATAAGCTTAAGTCTCCTGTAACGAGGTGTCGACTATTCTCTCATAGATGGAGTGGAACTGGAAGTGAATTATTTCAAGTAATTCAAGATGTCGCAAACGGCACTATAACAAATTTCGTGTTTGCTAAATTTTAAATTATAGATTAGCCAAGAGTATAGCAACAAACGTATATTTTTTGAAAATGTCAGCTATCTGTAGTCGAATGATATGAATCTATTTGCAAAATAAAAAAAACATCTATCCCAATGCACTTGTCTGTACTAATAATCTACGACTTCAGTATGACTACATTTTACATCACAACCATGTAGTGTAGAGTCTACACTCCGTGATCACATCTGCCCTATATACTCAGATGAAGTGTATGTGAGCCCATACATAGTATATTATCAAAGAGATTTAAATATATATATATATATATATATATATATATATATATATATATATATATATACATATATATATATATATATAAACACTATAAAGCGGACATTGGGAACATTTTACAAAAGCTTTACAAAAGCTGTGACCACGCGCATGTATTACACCCTCTAGCGAATTAACAACCGACCGAGAGGTCAATCGACGGATTCAACTCGGCTGGGCAGCGTTCAGGAAATTACGACACATCTTCTCGTCAGGTATACCTCAATCTCTGAAAACTAAAGTGTATAACCAGTGCGTGTTGCCAGTGATGACTTACGGATCTGAGACGTGGTCCTTCACTGCTGGCCGTATTAGGACGCTCAAGGTTGCTCAGCGAGCTATGGAGAGGGCTATGCTCGGAGTTT
The DNA here is from genome assembly GCA_036936625.1 of Parnassius smintheus behrii. Taxonomy (NCBI): domain Eukaryota; kingdom Metazoa; phylum Arthropoda; class Insecta; order Lepidoptera; family Papilionidae; genus Parnassius; species Parnassius smintheus. Next base: position 5,395,576 of record JAUPFT010000030.1, on the reverse strand, counting down.
CTCTGCGTGATAGACTCAGAAATGAGGATATCCGCAGTAAAACCAGAGTGACCGACAAAGCCCAACGGATTAGTAAGCTGAAGTGGCAATGGGCCAGCCATATAGCTCGAAGAACCGATAATCGATGGGGAAGAAAGGTTCTCGAGAGGCAGCCTCGTACCGGTAGGCGTAGTGTAGGGCGACCCTCCATTAGATGGAGTGACGACCTGGTAAGACATGCAGGAAGTCGATGGATGCTGGTGGCTCAGGACCGTGCTTTGTGGCATTACTTGGGGGAGGCCTATGTTCAGCAGTGGACTTGTGAAGGGCTGTTATGATGATGATGATGATACGTGGCTTGACATTAAAACTATTAAAAAGCTATTTAAAAGATAGAGTCCAAATAACAGCAATTGAAAAATTTGACAAAGTCAGTAAAACTTTTGAAGAAGTACGGTCCAAGCCAATTAAAATGACACTAGGCTTGCCACAAGGAAGTATTTTGGGCCCTTTGTTATTCTTAATTTATGTGAATGACTTGCCAAATATCACTGACAATGAATGTGTTATGTTTGCAGATGATGCAACTATCTTTATACCTGATACTCAAATGAATTTTGAAAATAATATAAATAAAACTTTAAAAATAACAGTTGAATGGCTGAAACAAATTAATTTAAACGTTAATCTAACAAAAACTAAAATAATTCAATTCAAAAATTACAAAACAAATTCTTTAAATTTAAATATAGCAGATATAGACACCCAAATAGAAATAGTTAACAACATTAAATTTCTTGGAGTCACCATAGACTGTCATTTAAATTGGAAATCTCATATTGAAAAAATAAACAAAAAAATCTCTAGCTACAGGTACGCATTATCCATATTAGCAGAAACAACCTGCGTTGATGTATCAAGGTCTGCATATTTCGGCCAGGTATACCCTCTATTAGTTTACGGTATTATTTTCTGAGGTAATTCTACAAACGTGCAGTCAACATTTATTCCGCAAAGCGATGTCTGCGGGTCATTTATAATGTGTACTCAGATGAAACTCTAAGAAATGTATTCGAAGAAAAAGTCATTTTCACTCTCACTAATATTTATATTTTAGAAATATCACTTTTATCAAACATAATGGCAACTATTTTTAGATTAAATCTAACGGGAATTCAGGTCCAATACGCAGTAAATATAACCATAATTTATGTACACCTACAATAAATAATTATATGTATTATAAGAGCACCTTTTGCACAGGTATTAAAATATTTAATCATCTGCCACCTCATATAAAAGCCATGGACTTGCCAAAATTTAAAATGCAACTAAAAATAGTAGTAGTAAAAATATTTTTTATAATTTAAATGAATATTTTAATACCAAATAATTTAAATTAAGTTTTGTTTCTTAATTATTGCATACCCGATATGGGTAAACCGTGTAACATTTAATTGCAATGTCACCCGCAATTTGTTGTACACAGTTTATTGGCAACAAAAAAAAAATTCTGATTCTACGCGGGCTCCGCCCACTCCCCCGTTCTATTATGTACGTATTATAGTATTCTATGGCCGTCGCCGTAGCCATCATGCAAAATAATCTCTGATAAAATTTTGTCCTTACAATCGAGACATATTTACTTTACATATCAAGTAGCAAAAAAAAAGGCACACTAGTCGTTCCGTATGTCACAGTCACAGTATTTAACTGATACATTTTCACTGGTTCAGATGAGTCGTGACGCCAGAGTATGAGCTTGTAGTGTCCATAGGGTGTACGACAATTTGTCTATACATTTTAATAAATAATAAAAGAGATTGATCCGGCAAATGTCTATATAATGCAAGAGTTAAAGTTACAGCCGATATACGTCCCACTTTTGAGCACAAGGCTCCTCTCATTATTGAGAGGGGTTTTGGAGCAAAGAAGTGTCCACCGCGCTGCCCAATGCGTGTTGGCGAACTTCACATATCTCTCAACACATTTTTTTCTTATTTCTCAGACATTAAGGTTTCGTTACGATGTTTTCTTTTACCGCCGAGCATGTGGTAAATCATTATTATTATTATATTAAAATTGCAATTAACAATTTTATTGGTGCCGGCGGGAATCGACCCGGGTTGCTCGCTTAAGCCGAAGGTACAACGAATAACCAGGTGGTAATTAGTGACCAATAAAATTACCGTGAATAGTACAGCACAAACATAGAATGTTATAATTAAAAAATAATACTATCTGAGGCCAATGGTTGCTAACAAAATTCATCAGGCGTCCACAAAAACATTATGTCACAAATTAATAAGAAACATGTATAAATTTTGTTGATGTTTTATTTATTTACATGAGATAACATTTCATTAATATATATAATATAATAGTATATTATTAATGGCTGGAAGGAAAACATATTACTTTTTTAAAGTTTTTAATAGATGGCGCTGTTTTAATATAGGTAGGTACAATGTAGACCTCATCTGTATCGCTGCGATTTATGACTTCTTACAACTTGTATTTATATATTTAAAATGCTTTATAAATAAATATAAAGCACATTTTAAATACTCTAAGTGATCTCCATAATGGCTAATTGAATCATTGGTAACCATAAAAATAAACTTTAATGAAAAGGGTTCTGTTACGTCACTACCCCCCACCGCCATACAAATATAATATTTCCTCAATCTTTGTATAGCAATTATTTCCCAAGAAAAATTTACAATATATTATAAACGACACTTTTAGCAACAGGTATATTTTATGGTACATTTTGGAAAGAAAGCTAACTTAAATGCCAAAGAACGTAACAAAATAATATTCAGAATAAATAATTCGTAAAAAGTTAAATAGTATTAATTCGCAAATTGATTATTCCCGTATGTGCACTACTTAATATTAATTAAAAATTTAGTGATAATTTTCATTAGAATATATTTTATTTACAAGTAAAATTACTAATAAAATGCCATAATATAATTATTATTCTGTAGCTTTCAAAAAAATCGGTTTTAACCAACTGTAATGAGGTGTCGACTATTCTCTCATAGATGGAGTGAAATGTTTCAAGTAATTCAAGATGGAAGATGGCGCAGTACAGATACATACACCAGGGTGCGGCAACGTACGTAGATACGTAGGTACACATTTTAAAAAGTACAGTTCTCTGTGGTTCAAAGATATAAAACTATCACAGAAACTATGGTTGGCTTGACCAGGGAAGTACCTCTCCATAGCTCGCTCTGAAAATTTTTAAAAAAATCTATTACTGGTACGCGTTGAAAGAGATAGCATTCTCTGTCTACGCTGGAATGTGTCCAACGTCATTTGTCTCTTTCATATATGGCATCGAACTCTTTTCTGTAGGCTGTAAAGTATTGCCATAAGTTTTGTTTCAATTTACCCCATAAAGCTAAATAATACGATTACATGATTTGTATGTAATATTTATAATAAGCTTTTAATATGAAAAATAAAAATATAAAAAATGAGCGCAACATATTTAATTCATATACCCTTTCAACAAAGTTAGAAATTACATATCATACCAGTCACAAAACAAAATTTATCACATAGTTGCTTGCGCGTATAAAATTAAATTAACTGAAATTACTATAAAACTCTAAAATCTCTCCTCTTTCAGTCACCGAAACTATGTCATCTATGTCTTATAGAATGTAAACCTTTCAACATAATATGACTGTTAAATAAGATTTAAAATTTTGACTACTGTTTAAGTAGAGTTTGGTCCACTCAATCTTGTGATCTCGTTTAAAGGATAGGAGAATCAGCACAATGGCTGGCTGTGCTGATTCTCCTATCCTTTAAACGAGGCATTCCATCTTAGCCTTCAATTGTAATAGATTTTAAATTTTATTTGAATTGAGTGAAAACGTATCATTGGTGAACTACATTAACTAGTTAGTCTCTCATACTGTTGTAAAAAAGAGATAATCTTATACTACATAGGCCTATACAGAAATATAAAAAATCTTCATATTTGTAAAGCTGGGTGTATTTATAATTATCTTTAAAATACAAAAAGTAAATGTCCTCAAAAGTTGGCAAAATTTCTGCGTCTGGTATAACAGCTGACCTATTTCATTACGGTAATAAAACGCTCGACTCTCATTGGCTGTCGTCGTCGTTTCTAGAACGTTCCTGAAATCAAACGATTTGATTGGATGTTTCTTGAAACGCCTCGACTTTTCTAGATTTCGATTCGTTCAATATAAAAGCGCGACGGCGGCCGCGGGAAGTCAGTATAATTTGAAATACGATACAAGAAAGACGAAGAGGAGAGTTCGGTGTTTACCGAAGTTAATTTACAAGCGCTATATTGTTGACGTATTTATATTTATTAGTGAGGAGTTTAAAGTTAAAAAGAGAAAAAAATGCCAGCTATTGGAATCGATCTAGGAACGACGTACTCGTGTGTTGGAGTGTGGCAACATGGCAACGTGGAGATCATCGCGAACGACCAAGGCAACAGGACTACACCATCCTACGTAGCGTTCACCGACACGGAGCGACTCATCGGCGATGCGGCGAAGAACCAGGTGGCCCTCAACCCCAGCAACACAGTGTTCGACGCCAAAAGGTTAATCGGGCGCAAATTCGACGACCCAAAGATCCAGCAAGACATGAAGCATTGGCCATTCAAAGTGGTCAACGACTGCGGGAAGCCCAAAATTCAAGTGGAGTTCAAAGGTGAGACGAAGACGTTCGCGCCGGAGGAGATCAGCAGCATGGTGCTGACGAAGATGAAGGAGACGGCGGAGGCGTACCTCGGCACCACGGTGCGGGACGCCGTCATCACCGTGCCGGCGTACTTCAACGACTCGCAGCGTCAGGCCACGAAGGACGCGGGCGCCATCGCCGGGCTGAATGTGTTGCGCATCATCAACGAGCCCACGGCTGCTGCTCTGGCTTACGGCTTGGACAAGAACTTGAAAGGGGAGCGCAACGTGTTGATCTTCGATCTCGGCGGTGGTACTTTCGACGTGTCGATCCTGACTATCGACGAAGGCTCTCTGTTCGAAGTGAAGGCGACGGCCGGCGACACGCACCTGGGAGGCGAGGACTTCGACAACAGACTCGTGAACCATCTCGCGGACGAGTTCAAGCGCAAGTACAAGAAGGACCTGCGTTCGAACCCGCGCGCCATGCGTCGCCTCCGCACCGCCGCCGAGCGCGCCAAGCGCACGCTGTCGTCTAGCACCGAGGCCACCATTGAGATCGACGCGCTCTATGAAGGCATCGACTTCTACACGCGCGTCTCCCGCGCTCGCTTCGAGGAGCTCAACGCGGATTTGTTCCGAAACACCTTGCAGCCAGTTGAAAAGGCGCTTAAGGACGCAAAATTGGATAGGAGCCAGATCCACGATGTCGTGCTCGTAGGCGGTTCCACTCGCATTCCAAAAGTGCAAAGTTTGCTTCAGAATTTCTTCTGTGGCAAGAAGCTGAACTTATCTATCAACCCAGACGAAGCAGTTGCGTATGGCGCTGCCGTGCAAGCCGCCATCCTCAGTGGAGAATCTCATTCAAAGATTCAGGATGTATTGCTGGTGGACGTAGCTCCTTTGTCTCTCGGTATCGAGACAGCCGGGGGCGTAATGACCAAAATCATCGAACGCAACTCGAAGATTCCTTGCAAACAGTCTCAAACCTTCACCACATACTCTGACAACCAGCCAGCAGTTACGATACAAGTCTATGAAGGTGAGCGTGCGATGACCAAGGACAACAATCTGCTGGGCACGTTCGATTTGACCGGCATCCCACCAGCGCCGCGCGGCGTCCCCAAAATCGACGTCACCTTCGACATGGACGCTAACGGTATCCTGAACGTCTCGGCCAAAGAAAACAGCACGGGTCGCAGCAAGAACATCGTGATCAAGAATAACAAGGGACGCTTGTCACAGGCCGAAATCGACCGCATGTTGTCCGAAGCCGAGCGCTACAAAGAAGAGGACGAGAAGCAGCGGCAGAGGGTCGCCGCCCGCAACCAGTTGGAGACGTACGTGTTCAGCGTGAAGCAGGCGCTAGACGACGCGGGAGACAAGCTGAGCGAGTCTGACAAGAGCACGGCGCGCCGGGAGTGTGACGATGCACTCAAGTGGCTGGACAACAACACCCTCGCAGACCAGGAGGAGTACGAACACAGGCTGAAGGAGCTGCAGCGAGTGTGCTCGCCCATCATGAGCAAGATGCACGGTGCGGGTGGTGGCATGCCAGGAAGAATGCCTGGAGGTATGCCCGGGGGTATGCCCGGGGGTATGCGCGGAGGTATGCCCGGAGGTATGCCCGGAGGTATGCCCGGAGGTATGCCCGGAGGTATGCCCGGAGGTATGCCCGGAGGTATGCCCGGAGGTATGCCCGGAGGTATGCCCGGAGGTATGCCCGGAGGTATGCCCGGAGGTATGCCCGGAGGTATGCCTGGAGGTATGCCCGGAGGTATGCCCGGAGGTATGCCCGGAGGTATGCCCGGGGGTATGCCTAGAGGTATGCCCGGAGGTATGCCTGGGGGCATGCCTGGTGGTATGCCTTTTGGTATGCCCGGTGGTGTGCCATTTGGTATGCCTGGTGGTATGCCTGGAAGTATGCCTGGTGGCCAGCACAATGGTCCCACAGTGGAGGAAATGGATTAACAGTCTAGTCAAAGATTCCTATTAAAAGTGTGAAATGTAAATATTTGTATATATAGAATAAGTATGTACTCTCGTATTAAAAACATAAGACTGATAATTTATTTTAAATGATCATCGTCTGCTCAGTAAATAAATAATAGATTAAGTAATTTACTACTGTCTTTCATTGCTCTTCCTTTTAATTCAATACTTCTTAGTATAATTTATATCGGTGGGTCAAAGAGCGGTATTACATTTTCAGGCGCTGAAATGTGATGTTTTTTATATAGAATATGGATCACCCATATTCTAAACGATGACACAGTCCACCTAATATCGTAAGTGGATCACTCCTGAGAACAACATAAATGAGTGAATTCGCAATATAGTTTACAGGAACCGTAATCGCATACAGTTTTTAATAAATGATTAAGAAATCTGAAAGTGAATTCCAATTGCTCAGTTTAATCCACCCTGCGAGCATTGGTAGGACACAAAAATTATATCCCCCGATTAAATCCACTGACAAGAGATAAAATTATCTTATCACTATAGTATAATCCCGTTTGACATAACGAGTAGACATATATCCCCCGTCCGTAGCATGGGGCCCAAGGAAAGAGAAAAAATTATTCCTTTTTGACATTTGAAAGGGACAATTTTATTTAAGTTTTGTTTATCTTTAAACCATTTTAATACAAAAAAGATGTTTCGAGTCTATCGCAACTAAGTACATTTTTGTACCAGAAATTGAAAAACAAGAGAGAAAATTACATCGGCGATCGATACGTGATCAGAGTAGGTATAAGTTTATTTCAAATAGGATGGCAGGATTCCACTTGAGACTTAGCAATTACAGCTGTAATGTTAATCTATTGTTGTGTGATTATTTTATTGCTTTAACACTTGAAGTTAAGCATCTGTTGATAATACTGAACCAGTATAGCTGGAATGACGAATTTTGGTACTTGAACATTAAAACAAACTAAATTGTAGATAAAAAACCTTTATCACTTTTAACTTAACTATTTTAAATACTTATAACAACTTGTTAATATTTTGTTTAACCAATCACTCTGAAGAACATTCATCGGTATCTGTGTCCTCACACGTATTTATTATAAATGGTTGTATCCGATCCCTCGAAAATTCGTTTTCCACTCTTATGACATGGTCACAAACATTCTTCCAAAAAATGGGATTTGTAGAATTTATTACGTTTCGTACACTTTGGATTACAACGTTTACCCCTAGAACATGGAGCTTTAGTTGTACAACTTGGTGAATTGTCTGTGTATCCTTTTTTTAGAGTATCGTGAGTGTCAAACCATGTTTCGTCTAAATATATTATATTTTTTCCTGCCGATCTTCGTAAACGTATTTCATTAATAAATTTTTCCCTTAGTAATAAAAGTCGGGGACTTTCCATTACAGTTCTTCTTTCATCTAATTTTCCATACTTGAATCCAAGTTTTTTTAATAGTCTCCAGAGTGTAGTTTCTGAATATTCAAAACCAGCTTCACTTCTCATCAATGATTGATAAATCTCACGTAATGTTGGAATCTCATTGTTGAGGTAAAAATTGTAAATAGTCCTCCTCACATGTTCCTCTGTAAAATTATCAATTCTTTTAAAACTTATCTTGGTCCGTTTACGAGGAAGATGATTAGATTCTGCTGACACTATTCTACAAACAGTTCTTATAGGCACGTTTGTTAATTCCGATGTCTCTTTAATCACTCCCTTATCACCCATGTGTTTCAAAAGCTTATTGTAAACACTCAAAACTATGTCTTGAGCGTCTGAACTTAAATGTCTTTTTCTACGCTGAACACTATTTTCATCACTTGTAGATGCACTATTTGATATTTCCCATGGTCGAAACATGTTCATTTGTACGTCTGTGTAATAACGAAGTAACAAGACGACTGAATTTTTGACAACAATGTCATTGTGTATTTAACAAAAGCATCAAAACTTGTTTGCTGCCACAAAAATACCACGTCAGGATAAGGTCTTCCCAGGTATCGGTTGTAAATACCACTTCTTTTGTTATCTCCTAATGACCGCTTCAAGTACAATCCTGCCATGCTATTTGAAATGAACTATACCTACTTAATCTATTGGAATTCCCCGACAACGAATTTCTACGCCAGTTTCGGATGCTCAAAGATTTTGTTATATGTATTTGTGTAAATAACTCTAAATAACTCTCTTTAAAGCTTATTTAATTTTGTGGATGGACTACCAGTGCATATTAAAGTAAGTATCTATTACAACCACCTTGTGCAAAAACATCGTATATGTGCAATCAATACATGTGGCTAATTATCTTAATATTTTTTCCAGGTAGGTAGTTTACATCTTTCAGTCTCTTGGCAGATGGTAGTTACCAGAGAGGTCCGAGTCGAGACCATGGAATGGCTGTTGTTCAAACAACAAATAATCAGCAAATACTTGACCTAAGTTGTTGGGGTCATCATTAGAATGTGGGGAACAATATACTTTAATTAGCCTCTTGTGTAGGTAAATACAAGTTTCAGTGCATCTACTTCTTTCATTTTATTTTTGACTAATACTGAAGTGAATATCATTTACGGGCATATAACGAGCAAGGGAAAATGTAGCTAGAGGATACCTAGCAGAGCATGGTCTGCCAGATATTCTTAGGGCTATTGACTGCACCCATGTTGATATATTTCACCTACCATCCCAGACTGGGGTTTAGTACAAGAAAAGGGTGGTCTACAATTATTTTCTAAATTGTTCAACTGGTAATAGCAAACAAGTTTTTTCTAGTATTATATTCATCTAATATTCCCCTTTCCCCCAGAAATAACTGTAATGCATATGTGCCACAATAGCCTTACAGGTGGTCCCATGAGACTATAGTCATCCCGGTTAAAGATTCTACAACTTTTCAGATTGTAGTCACCACCTAAACATTGGCTAATAGTCTCAATAGCTCAATGCCGTGAGTGCTAATTACATGGGTTGTGTCAACAATACCCAAGGCGAGTTATTGGTCAAGTCATATTTAATGATAATATAATAGGTCTATACTATATTTTAGGTAAGTATAATGTTTTAAAATAAAGTTATCAAACTTAGTCAAGTTGCAATTCAAAGATTTAAATTAAGAAATATGTTAATTCTTTAACAAAGCTTGTGTTGTATAATATTAGGAATACAAATAACACAAGACTCATGATCTTAAAACTATTTATTCTTTGTTTTGTTTGAAATCATTACATTTTCATTCTTCATGCTTCATCATTTTCAATTAAAATTAAATCTTTGTGACTTGGAGTAGACATCAATTTTGATGTATTTTGTAATTTTCTTATAATGGCAGTGATTTCTGGGATAAGATTTTTTTAATTTCCTCAAGAGGTTACACCACCTCCAAAGGGTCCGTATTGTCCAATGTCCAATGTCCAGGTTCACAATTTGACTTAATTCTAGACACATATTTTTTAACAAATGCAATCACGAGCGAAGTACCTAATACAGATTGCCTGCGATTTGATACAAGCAATGTATACTTAACTTAAATATTATACAAAAGAAAATAAACAAAGAATTAAAATAATAGAAAAAATAAAAGCACGGCAAAATTATGCTCAAACATACATATAATTATTATTATAAATGACATATTGTTTAACAAAAATTATTAACAGTTTAGCGATATAATAAACAAAAGGTAAAGAAAATATAAGTTAATGTAAATCAACTTAACCTTAAAACAAAACAAATTAAAATATAAATAAAAACATAGGTAATTAATATAATATTTCTAGTTTGCACACTGTCTATATAAATTTTAATTTACTTAGTCCCTAGTCACTACAGTAAGATATTGTAACATTTAATGTATTGTACATTATTAAAGGAAAGGCATGAAATAATAATTTAAACATTTATGTTAATAATAAGTATTAAAAGAGAGAAAAAAAAAGGTAATTATATACAAAAAAGAACTTATCAGCTTTATAAAGTCTACTAAAATTACTTAAAAATATAAAGTGGATATATTACCTACACTTCACTTATTTCTTATACCTATGGGATATTAAAACTAATATTAGCGTTGAGAAGTAAAATTTGTAACATCGAAAGAATGCAAAATTAAAATAGGATAATAAAAAAGTGGACCTTATAGCTATACTAAACAACGTGTAGAGATGATAAAACAAATATAGAATAAAACAGGTTGGGCATGAAAAAAGTTAAGAGAAGAAAAAAAATATAAAATGGATATAAATCAATGTATTAAAGTGAACGACAATTTCAATTTTTTTTGAGTTAGTGCTTAGTTTAGTTAGCCACTACACGTAAAACAAACTTATCACGGAATGGCGAAAAGGGATATGTTATACAAAAAAAAATCACTTTAAAAAACTGCTAATCTAAACAATTTGAAATTTCAGTTTCACCCACAGTAAGGGTAGTAGTAGTAGTAAAGTATTTAGTCCTCCATATACAAAAAAAAATGAAGGGGGGTCGTCACTCACAAGTAGGGTTGCCTACTTTTTTTGACAAAAAAAACGTAAAAGTGATTTGGATAGGAAAAAAGTGAAGTATTAGGAAGAAAAAAAGTATTTTTCAAATTTTATGTTTTTATTGCTTTAAACACGTATTTTTGTGTGCTTTAAGCACATGCTAACAAATTTTATTGTCTTTAAATGTTACAAAGTTTGTTTGACAATCAACGTTTAAATTTAAATAGGGTGAGTGGGGGGAAGATCGAACGGTTTTTTGATGAGATGAGCAGTGTTGTGTTTGACGTCTTGTAGAACTGTACATATTAACTTAAGCTAAAATTATACCTATAGTGAATAAAGTACAAAGAGCATATTTTTATGTCATATCGATAAATCTCTGTTATATTTATTCGAAAGCAAAAAAAAAATTAATTGCAATGTTTTTATCGAAAGAAAAAAGCATGGGGAAAGATGAAAGGGTGGTGGGGAAAGATCGAAGTAGTTTCTAAAATCGTTCAAATTAATGTCAGACGATATTGACGGTCAGTAGGCTACAATTTTAATTGTCCTGACACTTCAGAACCGTCTTTAGTATCAAAATACCTTCAAATAACACAGATAACCCAAATTATTTGTTTTTTATATTTCAATCTTGCCCCGCTGGGGAAAGATTGAACTAGAGGTTCTCAAACTTTTCACTTTACTTAGATAAGATTATACAGAAAATGAAAGATATCAATCATATAAAATCTTTTATTGTAAATGCCAAGATAATTTTAAACACAATTACGTACCTACATGTACCTTTTACCATTTTCGTCAACAAAATATGTAGCACAAAACGTAAAAAATTAAATATTTCAAAATCAAACAGCTAACCAATAAATAAAATCTTAGAAAAATTTTAGCAAAAAGTTCAGAAAATATCCTTTTAGGCACTTTAACACCTAGGGAGCCCCAAAAAAAACTTTTTTTCAAGTTCCTTATAAAAATATATTATTAATATATACATATATATATATATATATATATATATATATATATATATATATATATATATATATATATATATATATACATTAATAAAAAAAATTGGGGATCCACGTCTACAGTTCACTATAACACATAAATGAGCAAGAACATCAGCATGAAGTGGTTAACTTCTTAGTGGCTGCCATGTTTCGCCTGGTGAATGAGAGTTCCGGATGCCCGTTCCTTTTCCCCTTTTCTTAAGGCCACCCGAATGTTGACGTTTGCTAGATAAACCGATTTGACATTGCATTGTTCTAGGAGCTGTGATGTTGCATTTACTAGCGAGTGTCTGTTGGTCTTTCCTCTTTCTTTAAATTCCTACTCCCATTCCTACAAATCCTGTTCCTATAACTTATGAGAAGGCAACGCACAAGTAACACTCCTGTTGTTTCTTGTGTCTATGGGCAGCGGTGAAATCACTTAGCCATCAGGTGATCCCCTTGCTCTTTTTGCCTCTCTTATAATATACAAAAATAAAAATAAATACCTTTAGATAATATTAGTTGAAATTGTGCCGCGACAATTTATATAATGTCTGTAACAGAAGCAAACATTTTTTTAGGTACACTTTGAGAACATGAGACCATTAGTATGACATTTGAAAACGGGGCAAGATGGAAACTTTTATATGTTTATCTTACCCCGTCGAATATTGGCGGGTAAAGACGGTACGTTACAATAAATCCTAAAATACAAAAAGTAGCTACATTTAGACATAGCAACATAATTAACAATTAAAAATAATAAGTATGTATACAAATAAAAAACTCGTACCTACCTCGTAAATGAAATTACACGACACGGGGTAAGATTAAAACACCCAACTTGCTCGCGTAAAATTCACAGCGTAGATATTCCCTTATAACACACAACCTATCCCTCAAAACGACAAGTGCTGACTTAGGTGTGGGACGTAACAAAATGGCGGTCTTACGAATGTTGCCTGCATTGGATAAATTACACAAAATCTGTTTTTATTGAAGCCTTTTTGTGTTACCCCGTTTTTCATCTTCCCCCCACTCACCCTAAATAAACAATTCGTTTTTAATTAAATTTATTGATGCTCTATTTCTCTCTTCTCACAACTTTAGATTCATTATAGAAAAAACTCTTTCGGTAAAAGCTGAAGTGGCAGGAATGGAGAGTAGGTAAGAAATATTTTTTTTTTATATTTGGTAAGTTATCAGATGCATTTTTAAGTACATATTATTTCCATTTTTCTACTGTACTTTTCACTGAAAATTCTTTATCATCATTAGTGAATTTTCTTTGGATTTCTTTAAGTCATAGATTCGGAATACACATCGTCCATCTTAATATTTAATCTGTCTTGTAATTTGGCCTTTGTAATAACCATTTCAAAATGTTCAAATTTTACCTCATTTTTCAAAGACATGTTAGGAAGTATTGAAAGCCAGTTATCTTCGCTAAAATCAAACCATTTTATCATATAATTTAAGCTCATTTCAATAAAAAGTGAAAAGTTACTGATAACTGTATTGAATGTTTCGGGTGACTTGAATTTTTTGTAATCTCATTTTTGATTCATAACCAAAGTACTTATCAGTTTTTCATTGTTCTAATTTGTTTCTTAAATTATCCATAATATTATAGACATCTAGTATAGTTACATAATTTCCTTCCAGACGTTTTATCGTTTTATTAAATATATTAAGCATGTGGCTTGTAAAAGGTTGTGTAGAAGGTTGAAAATAAAGTATTTTGCATACTTTATTTGTATGTAAAAGTATAAAGTATAATTGCCAAAAATAAAGTAGGATACGTTATTATAAAGTATGGTTGGCAAGCCTACCTACAAGTAAAAGTTATTAGAGTCCAAACTTACAAGATGTGGGACACCAGCTGCAAAAGTGTGGTTATTCCGAGGATATACATATATTTTTGGAGGATGATGTGTCCCCAGACGGCGCACAAAATCACTAAAAAAAATAGCAGGTTGTGGCGACTAATCGAGCGCCGCAAGCGATTTACTGTTTTGCTAATATGAGAAAAAACGGTTTTTTACTTAAAAAATCACAAAAAATTGTTTTGCGGCTAAAAAACTCAAAGTGAATACGCAAATTTTGACACTAAGTACACTGAAATCCGTTAACTTTTTACCACTTTTCGAATTTTTAACTGCGAGAGCGTCACAGTTTCGTGACGTTCCGTTTTGCTTCCTCGTATTATACGCGCCCTTTATAGCTTTATACTATGGTATATTATCTATGCGGGGGGATAAGTTTATCTCCTATTTTATCTATTGTCAATATATATATAGGCCCATGCTTGCAGGGTGGATAAAACTTTGACATAGGGATAAGACAATTTTATCTCTTGTCAGTGGATATAATCGGGGGACAAAAATTTTGTCGCCTGCCCATGCTAGCCCGGCAACAAAGTTAAATTTTATCCACTCTCTCTCTCAACAATGTGAATTTTCGATCAACCTTTTATACATACGAAAGCGGTCGACTTATACGATCATTTATAGTTTTTGCGTAATCTGCCACAAAATATGAAAATTTCTTATCTTTAATCGATTTTTTTTTGCTCAAAGTTTAGGTTTGTTAAAATTTCGAACGTTACCGCCAAAATATGTATGACTAAAGTAAAGAATAGAATATGCTCTTTAAAAAGAGGTACAAATTATTTCTTAACTCTATCATTACGATAAAACTATTTATTTGATTAAGAACTAATACCACGGTACGACTGTAACTGACTTGTTTCGACCGGTGATCTAATTAAATTTTAGAACACAAAAGCTACTATTGTGACTTGACTATGATAGTTAGGTATATTCCTTACCCGGACTTTTTTGCAGGTAATAGTGAGTACTTTAATCATTTGGCACATAACTTTCAAATATTATCAAGTTTTCTCAGCGAATTTTATATCCAAAATTATGCTACTTTGGGTTACAATTTTCTTAAAGGCTTCTAATTTTTTTTGATAATAAATTATAGGCTATGTGATAATTCGTGATAATTTAGGTTTTTATTGCTAAAAAATTGAAGTAGGTTTATTTAATATATGCAGTATTTTTTTTCTTTGATATTAATTCAAGTCACACTTTTTGAGCGTGGTGACCGATAAGAAAACAATTTTTTTGTTTTATTGAATAAATGTTGTTTAAAATATTTTTATTATCTTACATTACATGTAGGTTATTCAGAAATTTTTATAATTGAAACTATAGGTTCCGAAAAACGATAATTTTCTATAAAGTCTGTGTTTATTAAATACTCTAAATTCACGAAAGTTGCTAGCATGACGACGACTCATATAACTCCAAAGAATATGCTTCTTGCAATAAACTATATTATTGTTTAAAATATTTTTATTATCTTACAATACATGCAACTAGTCTACACGCATACGTTTAGTCGCGCACACAAACACCGTGCCGAAGTCTGCCGAACTATTAACTTATTAGCGACGTCGATGCTAGGTTTTGGGGTGTGTCAGGTCATAGAGTATCCTTTTATAACCAGAATGTCAGGTTTTTTCCTTGCGGAATTTCTTGATTCGGTTGTGTAATATATAAATCAATGTACAACACCCCGCCGCGCTCAAAGCCCGCGATAAAAGCTATGTAATAGCTAAACATTATTAAAATCGGTATAATAGTTTCGGAGCTTATTCAGTACAAAGAAACAGACAAAAAAATCTTTCTTCTTCATAATATTAAGATGATGAATTTTTTTGTTATTATTTTATACTTATTTTTTTTCCTTTTATATATTTGATTATTTTATTTTTATGAGAAATAATATTACATACAGTTGGCCATGCGTATAACATTCTTTTCGTAAGTCGATCCCTATTGATTCGAATCGATCCCTTCAATTCCTTAATGAACAGCCTCTTCCCATTGCACATGCTTGGGGGGGGGGGGGGGGGGGGTTAAATTTCTCAAAAGCATGATTGGTGTTCCGATTTTTAACGTCGGTTCGTGTGGTGGCAATCCAAAGGAGTTTAGTGAATTTAAAAATTCTTGTGGGGTAATGGACTGCGTCTTCGATATTAGTCACGGTGCCGATCGATTTGTAATTTTTGATTTGGCCGGGAATTTTTTGAATAACCAGATTGTTTATTTCGTGGACACTATCATTCCCAGGCAACACTACTACGATTACACTCTAGAACAAAATCAATGAAAATCCTTTTCGTGCAAATTCTCGATGTCAGGTTATACTGCATCTATTAAAATTTCTAAATTATGGACTATTTGGCCTAGAGATTCGTCCAGAAGGACGTCACAAAGGGGGAAAAATTCCTTCTCCAAGTTTTAGCGGTTGTTGTAGAAAATCACTATCCGTGATTCCATGAATATGAGCACTTATATTTGTCCGTAATATTTAAATTTTCAATCGAAGTCCATAAAAGACCGTATTTTAAGCATACTTTGATGATATCTGCTCGCTTACGTCTGTTAATGACGGGAAAAGTCTGTCTTCTCTTCAACAAATACAATAGTACCTAATCCCGCCCATGAGAGCATAGGAGTTTCTAAGATCTTTAGGGTTCTGTCCACGGCCGCTATATGTGCTCTATGGCTCGTGGTGCAATCATGCCATATAATTAATGAGGCGTCTTGTAGTAATTTACCAAGCAGCCCATTTTTACAAATAGAACATGTAGATTTTTGCTCAAGAGTTCAAAAGTAGAATGAGCAGTTTTTCCATCCTTTAAGAGATTTGCAGCAATTCCTGTTGAAGCAACTGCTATCGCTATCTTCCCGATTGTCATATCTTAGCAAGTATCAAATTTGCCAGAAACGTCTTTCCAGTGCCACAGGTGCATCCAAAAAAAATTGTTAATAAGTTGTGTTACAACTCGTAATTGAAAACTAGAAAAAATATATTTTATGAGTTGAGTTCGGTTATAACGCAAATTGTAACCTGTTATATGTATTAAATATTTCTATGAAAATTTATTGTGTGTAATTTCAAATACAATGCAAATTGTTTTATGAATAAATAAATAAATATCTTATATAATAGGGCCGCTTATTTATATTTTTCATGAAGCTTGAAGGTGTCAGTCAACTTAGAGACACGACCCCCTGTGACATTCGTGTAGGGTCCGCAATGTCGAGAGAGTTAGGTCAGCCTATAAAAGTCCACTGCCAAACATAGGCGTCCCTCATACAAAGATTATTTTAAATCTTTTTGCTTCATAAAGCTAAAGCTTCAAAAAATCAATTTTTTGCTTAACTCTCCCATAATGAGGCGTCGACTATTCTCTCATTGATGAAGTAAAATGTTTCAAGTAAGTCAAGAATATTCACGAGTTCTTCGGTAGATGGCACTGTAACAATTACTTGTTTGATAAATATAGAATATCTAAATTATCCATTGAGCTATTATGTACTACGTACTAGAGGAGACACTGCATTCAGCTACTCTGTTCCACTCAACTGCGGTGCATACACTGCACTTTAATCAGTCAGGTGTTGTGTTGATTTAAAAAAAATCTCTTGATAAAAATATGCCGTCTTGTGTACTTACTTAGTTAATATTGCACAAATAATTCAAGAAATGTCAGTAAAAACCGAGGAATTACTTTTCATCGGTTATTAAGATACTTATTCTATAAAAAAGTATTATAAATTAATTATAAAACAAATTATTCCTAAGACGCCATCTCGTATCATTGAATATAGATTAAGAAATTTAATATGTTCAGTGCAGTTCAGTTAGTATGCGACATTTCTGTGGGTACTTAAGTTTAGGACGAATATATTATTATACACATTTTTTTTGTAGAAACATATAAGTTATTATAATTAGGCTAAATTTTTCATGTTTAAATCTGCTTATTATTCTTTTATTTTATTTTTAGGTTTCCACTTCAAAGTCAAAGTGGAATAAATTTTAACTCTCGCGTGCCCAGCATTTAATGAACGATTATTTACAGCATTTATGATTCTAATTTAAATAAATATATTTGTAATTTAAATTTTATGTTAATAAGTTTTGTTAAACATACATTTAGTATGTTTTTTTATATTTGAAATAGATAGCTTTTAAAATATTCAAATAAAAATATCATTAAAATGTAATTGTGATAATATTATGTAATATTATATTAAATAAACAAATATAATATACAAAATAAATGACAAAATTCAGATATTGTTCTCGATATAATTTACCTATTTAACAATACAATCTACTATTACCTACGGATCATTCTACCTATGTTTATTCTATGATAAAAAAAACCAAACGCGCGAACACAGAATAGCACACATTTTTGTTTGAGATAGCTGTTCTAGTACGTAAGTACATATAACTTAAATGAAATTATCTGAGGATACAGCAACAATAAGTCTGCAAAAGAAAAATCTTTCCTTGGCATATGTATATATTGTAATCTACGACTCTACAATGACTCTACTTTCTACGTCGCAGTGATGCATAATACTCGTGCGTGGTATAGTTCATTTCAAATAGCATGGCAGGATTGTACTTGAAGCGGTCATTAGGCGATAACAAAAGAAGTGGTATTTACAACCGATACCTGGGAAGACCTTATCCTGACGTGGTATTTTTGTGGCAGCAAACAAGTTTTGATGCTTTTGTTAAATACACAATGACATTGTTGTCAAAAATTCAGTCGTCTTGTTACTTCGTTATTACACAGACGTACAAATAAACATGTTTCGACCATGGGAAATATCAAATAGTGCATCTACAAGTGATGAAAATAGTGTTCAGCGTAGAAAAAGACATTTAAGTTCAGACGCTCAAGACATAGTTTTGAGTGTTTACAATAAGCTTTTGAAACGCATGGGTGATAAGGGAGTGATTAAAGAGACATCGGAATTAACAAACGTGCCTATAAGAACTGTTTGTAGAATAGTGTCAGCAGAATCTAATC
Source organism: Parnassius smintheus behrii (assembly GCA_036936625.1). Taxonomy (NCBI): domain Eukaryota; kingdom Metazoa; phylum Arthropoda; class Insecta; order Lepidoptera; family Papilionidae; genus Parnassius; species Parnassius smintheus. The sequence goes on along the minus strand of JAUPFT010000030.1, from coordinate 5,376,557 downwards.
ATCTTCCTCGTAAACGGACCAAGATAAGTTTTAAAAGAATTGATAATTTTACAGAGGAACATGTGAGGAGGACTATTTACAATTTTTACCTCAACAATGAGATTCCAACATTACGTGAGATTTATCAATCATTGATGAGAAGTGAAGCTGGTTTTGAATATTCAGAAACTACACTCTGGAGACTATTAAAAAAACTTGGATTCAAGTATGGAAAATTAGATGAAAGAAGAACTGTAATGGAAAGTCCCCGACTTTTATTACTAAGGGAAAAATTTATTAATGAAATACGTTTACGAAGATCGGCAGGAAAAAATATAATATATTTAGACGAAACATGGTTTGACACTCACGATACTCTAAAAAAAGGATACACAGACAATTCACCAAGTTGTACAACTAAAGCTCCATGTTCTAGGGGTAAACGTTGTAATCCAAAGTGTACGAAACGTAATAAATTCTACAAATCCCATTTTTTGGAAGAATGTTTGTGACCATGTCATAAGAGTGGAAAACGAATTTTCGAGGGATCGGATACAACCATTTATAATAAATACGTGTGAGGACACAGATACCGATGAATGTTCTTCAGAGTGATTGGTTAAACAAAATATTAACAAGTTGTTATAAGTATTTAAAATAGTTAAGTTAAAAGTGATAAAGGTTTTTTATCTACAATTTAGTTTGTTTTAATGTTCAAGTACCAAAATTCGTCATTCCAGCTATACTGGTTCAGTATTATCAACAGATGCTTAACTTCAAGTGTTAAAGCAATAAAATAATCACACAACAATAGATTAACATTACAGCTGTAATTGCTAAGTCTCAAGTGGAATCCTGCCATCCTATTTGAAATGAACTATACTGACCTACGTTCATTTACGATGTAATCAATCAATACAATATGTCGTTTCGTCTCTTTCCTATACCGGCATCGATCCCTTTTCTGCCGTAAGTCGTAAAAAGTGTTGCCATGAGTTCTATTTCAATGTGCCACACGAAGCTGATTTCTAAGTAATATTTAGTACCCGGTTGACCGAGCTTTGCTCGGTATTTTTCGCTCGATTTTTTTAATTCGTGTGTTTTGGAAATTATATTTAGATACAAATTACATACTGATGAATTATAAATAATATTTTTTGATCTTAGCGACATAACAGAAAAAACGGAACTGGTTATTTGAATAAAAAATCATGAGTGCAATTATTTTTATTTAAATTTTCGTGTTTTAAAAAATACTAAAAAAAGGGCTCGAAAAAAATATATTTTCTCAAAAAAGAAAGAAACTTGAAAAAAAAAATAAAAAAGTCGGTCGGGGCTCGAACCGGGGTTTTACGATTTTGTGACCGCCCATTATACCAATAAGCTATTAATAATCATTACCAAACTGTCAAAATTTACCTTCTTATTCTAACTATATTGTAGCAGTTTTTAATTGCCTAAAAACACGGACAAAAAGACATTTTCTAAAAATAAATCTTAGCTAGATCGATTTATTATCCCCGAAACTCCCTGGACACTAAATTTTATGAAAATCGTTGGAGCCGTTTCCGAGATCCCGATTATATATATATATACATATATACAAGAATTGCTCGTTTAATAGTATAGGATTTCAAGCATAAAATTAAATAAATATATTTAAATACTAACTGTAGTAAATATACTGTTATACTATAACCATGTTTTTTGAAGACTAAAATAGATTTTTACAAAGAAATGCAAATAATTGTTTCGTTGCTGCTGATTTCTATGTAATTTTATACTAAGCATATAAATTAATATATTTAAATACTAACTGTAATAAAAATACTGTTATACCACAACCATGTATAAAAAATTAAAACAGATTTTCTACAAAGAAATGCAAATGATTGTTTTAATGCTGTTATTTGTCGGTTTCAAACCTATCTCTCCTAACTTCAGTCACAGACTTCGTGTCACCTTTGTCAAAAAGAGTGAAAACTTATCAACATAAGATTTTGATCATTGTTTAAGTACAGGTCCATTTCCGCTTAGAACTTCCTGAATCTTATTTTCCATTTGAAGGGTTGGAGAATCAGTCCAATTAAGGGCAGTAATGTATTCCATATTAGCCTTAATATAATTTTTAAAAAACTAACAATTTTAATTAATAAGTTGATTGTAACGTCTCTACTACAATCAAATTTTTAATAAAACAATAAAAAAAGAAATGAAAACATTTGCATTTTTTATGAAAATTTGTCAAATAATCAAAACCGTATCAAAAATGTATTAGGGAGGTGGGTAGGTGTTTTTATATAAAAAGTTGTTGGTAGAAGGGAAGTTAATTGTAATAGGGACTCACCACCACACGGACAATTAAATCGCTTTTCTCATAAAGCCTTTGGTGCCTTTACCAAAAATAAAAAACAATAACGTATTTTAAGAGTGTGAGTGTGAGTTCATATTGTTTTTAGCAAAAAAAAAATAGTCCTTATAAATCAGCAAAATTTCTGCGTCTGGTATCATCGTTGACCTATTTCCTTGCGTTGATAAAACGCTCGGCTCTCATTGGCTGCCGTCGTCGTTTCTGGAACGTTCCTGAAAGCGAACGTTTTGATTGGATGTTTCTTGAAGCTCCTCGACCTTTCTAGATTTCGATTGGTACAATATAAAAGCGCGACGGCGGCCGCGGGAAGTCATTATAATTCGAAATACGATACAAGAAAGACGAAGAGGAGAGTTCGGTGTTTACCGAAGTTAATTTACAAGCGCTATATTGTTGACGTATTTATTAGTGAGAAGTTTAAAGTTAAAAAGAGAACAAAATGCCAGCTATTGGAATTGATCTAGGAACGACGTACTCGTGTGTTGGAGTGTGGCAACATGGCAACGTGGAGATCATCGCGAACGACCAAGGCAACAGGACTACACCATCCTACGTAGCGTTCACCGACACGGAGCGACTCATCGGCGATGCGGCGAAGAACCAGGTGGCCCTCAACCCCAGCAACACAGTGTTCGACGCCAAAAGGTTAATCGGGCGCAAATTCGACGACCCAAAGATCCAGCAAGACATGAAGCATTGGCCATTCAAAGTGGTCAACGACTGCGGGAAGCCCAAAATTCAAGTAGAGTTCAAAGGTGAGACGAAGACGTTCGCGCCGGAGGAGATCAGCAGCATGGTGCTGACGAAGATGAAGGAGACGGCGGAGGCGTACCTCGGCACCACGGTGCGGGACGCCGTCATCACCGTGCCGGCGTACTTCAACGACTCGCAGCGTCAGGCCACGAAGGACGCGGGCGCCATCGCCGGGCTGAATGTGTTGCGCATCATCAACGAGCCCACGGCCGCTGCTCTGGCTTACGGCTTGGACAAGAACTTGAAAGGGGAGCGCAACGTGTTGATTTTCGATCTCGGCGGTGGTACTTTCGACGTGTCGATCCTGACTATCGACGAAGGCTCTCTGTTCGAAGTGAAGGCGACGGCCGGCGACACGCACCTGGGAGGCGAGGACTTCGACAACAGACTCGTGAATCATCTCGCAGACGAGTTCAAGCGCAAGTACAAGAAGGACCTGCGTTCGAACCCGCGCGCCATGCGTCGCCTCCGCACCGCCGCGGAGCGCGCCAAGCGCACACTGTCGTCTAGCACCGAGGCCACCATTGAGATCGACGCGCTCTATGAAGGCATCGACTTCTACACGCGCGTCTCCCGCGCTCGCTTCGAGGAGCTCAACGCAGACCTGTTCCGCGGCACCCTGGAGCCGGTCGAGAAGGCGCTTAAGGATGCGAAATTGGACAAGAGCCAGATCCATGATGTCGTGCTTGTAGGCGGTTCCACTCGAATCCCGAAAGTGCAAAGTTTGCTTCAGAACTTTTTCTGTGGAAAGCAATTGAACTTATCTATCAATCCAGACGAAGCAGTTGCGTATGGCGCTGCCGTTCAAGCTGCAATCCTCAGTGGAGAGACTGACTCCAAGATTCAAGACGTATTGCTGGTGGACGTGGCTCCATTATCTCTGGGTATCGAGACAGCCGGAGGCGTGATGACGAAAATCATCGAAAGAAACTGCAAGATTCCTTGCAAACAGTCGAAGACCTTCACCACATATTCGGACAACCAGCCAGCAGTTACTATCCAAGTGTATGAAGGCGAGCGTGCGATGACTAAGGACAACAACCTGCTGGGCACGTTCGACTTGACCGGCATCCCGCCAGCGCCGCGCGGCGTCCCCAAGATCGACGTCACCTTCGACATGGACGCTAACGGTATCCTGAACGTGTCGGCCAAAGAAAACAGCACGGGTCGCAGCAAGAACATCGTGATCAAGAATGACAAGGGACGCTTGTCGCAGGCCGAAATCGACCGCATGTTGTCCGAAGCCGAGCGCTACAAAGAAGAGGACGAGAAGCAGCGGCAGAGGGTCTCCGCCCGCAACCAGTTGGAGACGTACGTGTTCAGCGTGAAGCAGGCGCTAGACGACGCGGGAGACAAGCTGAGCGAGTCTGACAAGAGCACGGCGCGCAGGGAGTGTGACGATGCACTCAAGTGGCTGGACAACAACACCCTCGCAGACCAGGAGGAGTACGAACACAAGCTGAAGGAGCTGCAGCGAGTGTGCTCGCCCATCATGAGCAAGATGCACGGTGCGGGTGGTGGTATGCCAGGAGGTATGCCAGGAAGTATGCCTGGCGGCCAGCGCGATGGTCCTACGGTGGAGGAAGTGGATTAATCATTGTCTAGTCGGACATTCTAGTTAAATTAGTAAAATGTAAATATTTGTAAATAGACATTCTCCAGTGATATTGCATAAGACTGATAATTTATTTTTATTTATTGAACAGAAGATGATCATCGCCTGTTAAATAAATAGGTTAAGTAATTTATTACCGTCTTTTATTGCTCCTCCTTTATACGCATAGTACCCTAATTAGTAATACACTTTCACAGTTACTTTTAAAACGTTCTCCAGTAACAGTCGCAAGGCATTTAATGAGTGGGCGACTGCAGGTAGGAATTCATAAGAGCAGACGAAGAATATATTAACTTTACCATGAAAGATCATATAATCTTTCCGATACTTTCAGAGAATATGTCAAAAATTATTCTAAAATGTTTAAAAGAGTATGTTCTCTACAGCCAAATCTTTAAATATTAGCAACAAGATTAAGACCACTAAAATAAAATTAAAATGAGGTGGAGTATAATGATTTCTTATTAATGATGTGGAGTATAATTAATAGAGAAACTGGTAAAGACAAAACTCGTAACATCAACTATCGATTGAAAATTAATAATGAATTGACCAGATCAAATCAAAAAGTCGCAGGGGTGTTTGAGAAATATTTCACTGATATTCCTATTTTGACAACTAAGTCGTTGAATAGTTCTCCAACTCTCACCGATTCATTACTAAAACACAATGTTAATAACTGTTTAAAATAATATAGAATTGAAAAAGTATTACCACAAGATATTGAAAATTATTCCAAAACTCTCGATGTAAATAAAACCGTTTTGATGTAAAAAAAAAGATTTCCTTTACAGTTATTGCGTACATTATAGGTTAAATTGCACCTCATCTTGCTATTATTTTAATACTAATATCGAATCTGGATTGTTTCCTGATCTAATGAAACATAGTAAAGTAATACTTTTTTTTTTAAACCAACAACCTCTGAGCTTCTGGGGCAGCCATAAAGCTCGAAGAACCGATAACCAATTGAGAAAAAAGATTCTCGAGTGGCAGCCTCGTACCGGTAAGCGTAGGGTAGGCCCCACTAGATGGAGTGACGACCTACCTGGTAAGGTATGCAGGAAGTCGATGGATGCAGGTGGCTCAGGACCGTGCTTAGTGGCATGCCTTGGGGGAGGCCTATGTTCAGCAGTGGACTTGTGAAGGGCTGTAAGTATGATGATGATGACACAAAGTATTTTTAACAAATCAGTGCCAGTTTAATGCTGGTTTCAGAAAGCCAACGTGATTTACGGTGTAATTTTTAGGGACAACTCTACAAGGTGCGAGCGCAAAAACGGTGTGTGTGTACTTTTGTAAATAAGTATACAAAGTACTGCGAGCTGTAAACCATATTTTAATAAATTAAACTTAATATAAATTATTTAAAAAGAACCCAAAATATAAAAAACATGAAATATTTAATGATTGCTTAATAATAAACAATCGATGAAAAAATAAAATTCATTCATTTTCATCAAAGACAGCTTTACCTCCTCTCAGAAAGACCTACGTCCACAAGTGGGATCTATAAGAGCTGTAACTTAACTTTTTTTAGCAATTTATTTTCCTTTCGGATGTTGAATTTTCATGTCTTTATTCATACACCATTGTCACAGTAAAGTCGTTAATGATACAATAATTAGTCCAAAACCCATCATCTCATAAAGAAATCACGTAGTCCATATAAGTAATGCAGCATTCGAAACTCATTTCGTCCTTATTTTAATTGTAAATTGTAACGCACGATTACAGCGTAGATTATTAAACGCAAGAGCTACGTGGCATTATACAATCGCAAAGATAAGATAAGATAAGATAATCATTTATTGTCATAACTGTGTACATGAGGTCTTACAAATACAGAGTATAGTTACAACAGTTTGTCCATTTCGGACATACAATATAATAAAAAATAAAATAAAGCACTACAATAAATCAATAATTACTTCCAAAAAATTCATCCAAATTATAAAAACATTTTGATAATAACCATTCTTTTAACTTTTTTTTAAATCTTGGGCTCTCTAACGATTTAATGTATATAGGTAAATGGTTAAAGATTCTGATTCCGCTTATTAAAGTACTTTTACTATAAATGTAACTAGATGATTTAACAATGCACACATCAAAAGCGTGTTGAGTTCGTAAGTTCTTTTTTGATTCTTTTTTAACATTAAAATGTTGTTGGTTATCTTTGACAAACACAGAAATTTCAAGTATATATATACAAGTCAACGTCAGAAATTTGCAATCTATAAATACATTTCTTAAAGAGTCATATTGATTAATATTATACATAATTCTTAAGCACTTTTTTTGCAAAACAAATGTCGACTGAATGTCAACAGAATTGCCCCAGAATATAATTCCATATGTTAGAAGTGGATAGACATGACCATAGTAATAATTTTTTGCTACATCTCTAGATGTTACATTTTTCAATATTGATATGGCGTAACAACTGCTTGAAATCCTACTGTTTACTTTCTCAACATGTGATTTCCAGTTCAAATTACTATCAATGTTGATACCCAGAAATCTCATATCATGCACTTTCTCAATTTTTTCACCGTCGATTATAATATTTAATTCAATTGGAGCTTTTCTATAATTCCTAAATTCTATTAGTTTTGTTTTTCCCAAATTTACTTTTAAATTAATTGAAGTTAGCCAGTTCACTACTGTGTTTAGTGTATTATAAATTTCATTCACAAAATATGCATCGTCTAGTTTATCTCTTGATAAGAATATTGTAGCATCATCAGCATACATTACACATAGATGATTGATCATTAATGGAAGCTCGTTTATGTAAATTAAAAACATCAGTGGGCCTAGTATGCTACCTTGCGGTACACCTAGGCTTAATTTTTTGAAATCAGAATGCACTTGAGTTAGTGATTTTGTTTTTTTGTCAAATGTATCTAATATTGTTGCCTGTGTTCTGTCAGTTAAATAAGATTCCATTAATTTTAGGGCTATTCCACGTATGCCTATATGTTCAAGCTGTTTTATCAATATATTATGAACAACACATTCAAACGCTTTTGACAGATCCAAAAAGAGACCAACACAAGTCCTTTTTTGATCTACATCTTTCCAAATATCTTTCAAAACTTTGAATATAGCCAATGTCGTGTTCTTCCCTTTTTGAAACCCAAATTGATTTACATTTAAAATCTTATATTTGTCTAAAAAAGATATTAACCTATTTGATATGACTTTTTCGAATATTTTTGAAAAATTTGATAATAGAGCAATAGGTCTATAATTGTTCATGTCATTTTTGGCACCTTTTTTGTATAAAGGCTTTATTAGTGTTTTTTTCAACTCATTTGGAAAAATTCCTGTTTCTAAGGTCAAGTTTATAATATACGTTAGAGGTTCCGCTATTAAATGTGTACTTGATTTTATTGCTTTCATCGGTATATTATCATAGCCTATACTTTTTTTGTTCTTTAAATTATTCATAATGTTAATTGTTTCGGAAATATTTACAGGAGTCATAAAAATGCTATTTAAATTTGGATTAGTCACTGGTTTGAATGTTATGTCGCCAATAGATTGGATAGGATTATTTAATTTGTTATAATAGTCATTCATTAATTTAGCTATGTCATGAGGTTCATTAATTATAATGTCATCTTTTTGAATAGTTTCTATTGTCTCTTTAATATTATTTATTTTTGTAGTATTTTGTTTAATAACTTGCCACGTAGCTTTGCTTTTATTACTACTTTGGTTTATATAGTTAATGTTTGCATTTCTTTTTGATTGCTTAGTAACTGCTTTCATAATTTTACAATAAGTTTTGTATCTATTTTTCGCAGCAAGGCAGTTTGTATATCGTTTCTTTAAATATAAGTGTCTTTTGTTCCTACTGGATATCGTAATACCTTTTGTTTTCCACTTTAATCTCTTTTTATATGTTATTTTAATTTTTTTATTTGGCACACAAAGACCGTAAATCAGACTAAACTGATCTAAAAATATTGTATACGCGTCATTGGGATCACATTGTGAATAAACATCTGTGAAATTAATCTGTGATAGGTATTTTAAGAAAATCTCTATATACATGTCTGGGTTTCTTATAAACATATACCAAAACTTATTCTTAAAGCTTTTGTTTGAGGGAATCGATATCAACTGACAAGTATGATCAGATACCCCAACATCTAATACACTAACATTATATTGTTTCATATTAGTCATAATATTATCAATACATGTTTGTGAGTGTGAAGTAATTCTGGTAGGTATCAAAATAGTAGGATGTAATTTATAAGCCTGAAACATGTTCAGTAGCGATTTACTTTGTTTATGATTTTCTAATATATTTACATTAAAATCACCTAATACAAATATATTTTTATAACAATTTCGTGTTCGTATTGTTATTTTTGTTAATAAATACTCCATATTAATCAAAAAAACATCCAAGTCACTAATTGGTGTTCTATACACGGATATTATTAAATAGTTTAATCCACTTATTAACACACCACAACATTCAAAATGATTTTCTATAGCCATTTCTGATATCCATTGAAGTTCGTGATAATCAATAGAATTTTTTACAAAAATGGCAACACCGCCTCCCTTTTTACGTTTCCTACAGAAATGAGCTGCTTTTTTATATCCGTCAATTTTAAATATGTCAACTTCGTGATTCTTTAAAAAAGTTTCACAGAAACAACATACATCGATGTTTTTCTCCAGCATTAGCAATTCCAATTGTTCTGTTTTTGATTTAATACTTTGAACATTTAAGTGAATTATATTAAAACAGTTTTCATCTTTATTTACGAAAAAAGTCTGACTTTTTGTCACTTTCAATAGTTTTGTTAGAACCTAGAGTAGCATTAGCTTGTTTAAGTTTTATTTTGTTGAAAATATATGGAATAGTTAGTTGAACTTTACTTATATTTGTGTTATTATTAGTAACATTATTCGTCTTTGTGATATTGTTTTTTTTTGAAGTATTGTGTAATTTCTTTTTGCACTATTTTTGCGTTAGGTTGTTTTAAACATTGCGGTTTGAAGGTGTTATAATCAACAAATCTATTTCTGTAATCTACACTGAGTATTTCTCTTAACATAAGTCTACTCATATATAACTTATAATGTTGCTTTGTGTCTCCATAGTTTAATGGTACGAATCTAGCGTGATGAAATTGAGAACACAAGAAACGCAACTGATCGTTTAATTTACCAATATTTAAGATTTTGTTGTTTAATATTTCACCAACTAGTACATTTGTGTTTGATAGTAAGGATAAGTGGTAATACAGAGAAGATCTGAAGCTAAGTGGGTTGCGGTCGTTTGAACCCGCTATAATTATAACATAGTCAGATTTAGTAAAGTCTTTGCATATAGTATTACAATATGTTAAAATTTGTGATAGAAAAGCATTTGGTTTTACTATAGATGTCACTATGAATTCTTTATCAATTATATTTTGGAGTAAACTGCGAAAACCTTTACCGTTTTGATCACTTAATATTAATACCTTTTTTTTCGTCTCATTTGTTATAGTATTGTTAGTGGAGTCTTCTCTTTTCTGTGCAGGCAATTCAGTAGTATTATCCACATTTCTTACACTCTCCGGTGTCTTTTTTGGGCTGGAAGATTTATTCTCATCTGATTCATTATGTGGTTGAGTAACAAATTCATCTTTTGTTTGGTCTAAGCATGTGAAATCAAATTTATTTTTATTTAGGCTCTTGCGTCCTCTTAAACTAGCACTTCTTACCGGCGTTGTTCGACATATGTGTGTCAGTTGTTTCGTCTTTTTTTCATAGTTTAAAATTTGTCTTTTTAGAGAGCTATTTTCCAACAATAAATTTTCTATTTCTGTTTCGGCTATTTGGAGTTTATTTTCTAAGTTAGCTATTTTTTTTGCCAAAGAATACGATAATTGTAGAAAATAAAAAAATAATATGAACACAATTCCTAAAACGCTGTTTTGTTTTTTGTATATTATAAGGGTGATAAACGAGCGTACAGTCCACCCGTTAGTAAACCAAAAGCAGATGCGTTGTCACCCCTTAGAACTAAAATGGAATGCCTCGTTTCCTGTAAAAACGCTCCTCTATACTCACCGTACGAACACAGCAGGTCCATGAAGTTGGCTCCCGGAAATAATTATTAAAAATGCGACTAGTATAAATCGATTGCGCGTAAAAAATGATGTTTATCGGTACTAATTATTTGTTTGCGCGTCAAATATTTGCTCAGATATTTAAAAAACTAAGCTGGGTGCTGTGAAATAATAATTTTTTATTTGTTGCTTAAAAATAATGGTAAAAGAATAATTAAACAATGTAAATTTGTAGATTTTCACACGCGCAATCAGCATCCGATGTCAGTTTATCCATAAGTTATTTATTTACATCGTAAATAAATAATTAAATAATCCCATAACCTCAGCCGCAGCGTCCGAGCTCGAGAGTGTAAAAAATTGAAGTACTACGCGTTCATTTCGAGTTTGCCGTCGTAGACCGTTACGACGTCACAGCTGACGGTACCGTAGACGAAAAAAGTCATCATGTTTATGCTTTTTAGTATTCATATTTTCAATAAAGTTAAATAATAACGTGTTCGATGAAATAAAATATTTTTTGAATGATGATGATGATGATGAAATAATAACGTGTTCGATAAAATAAAATATTTTTGTATAGTTTTATTTTACATTTTAAATATATCAAATTAAAGATTTTGTGATTGTAACAGAACAAATTAACGAATATCAACAGAAACAAAAACAAAAAATCAACAGTAACAAAAACAACATCAAAAACAGTAACAAACTAGAGAACGTACGGGAGCATAAAAAACGGACGTAAGTACACTTCGACGTTGCTATCGGTACTAATAGGGCGAGCAGGGCGACGCGCGACGCTTGAGGCGCGGAATGAGGGGGCGCGGCGGGAGGTAACGGCATTCTTGAAGGAAACGACTAGTAGGTTTATTTTATATATTATGCAGTATTTTTTTTTCTTTTATATTAATTCAAGTTTTTTCTTTGATATTAATTCAAGTTACACTTTTTGAGCGTGGTGATCGATAAGACAACAATTTTTTTTTGTTTTATTGAATAAATGAGAAGTTAATATTGTTTAAAATATTTTTATTATCTTACAATACATGTAGGTTATTTAGAAATTTTTATCATTGAAACTATAGGTTCCGAAAAACGATAATTTTCTATAAAGTCTGTGTTTATTAAATAAGCTAAATTCACGAAAGTTGCTAGCATGACGACGACTCATATAACTCCAAAGAAAATGCTTCTTGCAATAAACTATATTATTGTTTAATCTATTTTTATTATGCGCAACACTATGGTAGTGAAAGTTGGGTGTGGCAGAAGAAGCACGAGAGTAGAATAAACGCAGTAGAAATGCGGTCGTTAGGGAGTATGTTAGGGCTGAATCTGAATGACAGGGTAAGAAATTGTGTAATAAGAGAAGAGTGTGGTTTGCAAGATGATGTGGTGACCAGGACTAAGAAAGGAATGCTTCGGTGGTTTGGTCATGTGGAAAGAATGAATGAGGAAAGAGTGGCAAAGAAAATGTATGGTGCAGAAGTGAATGGCTGAGTCGGAAAGGGACGTCCTAGGCGAAAATTTATCGACCAAATTGGCGATTTATTGAAAACGGGCCAAATTAGGAGTACCCTCAACCGACGAGCATGTATGCGTAGGTGTATGGATGTGGAGGGGGCGAGAGAGGTGTGTCAGGATCGTGCCAAATGGAAGTCTGTAGTCTCTGCCTACCCCTCTGGGTGACAGGCGTGAGTGTTTATGTTTATGTTATGCTATGTTATTTTTATTATCTTAGAATACATGCAACTAGTCTACACGCATATGTCTAGTCGCGTCTTTGAGTCGCGCATACAAACATCGTGCCGAAGTCTGCCGAACTATTAACTTATTAACGACGTTAGACGATGCTATGTTTTGGGGTGTGGTCAGGTCATAGAGTATCTTTTTATAACCAGATTGTCAGGTTTTTTCCTTGCGGAATTTCTTGATTCGGTTGTGTAATATATAAATCAATGTACAACACCCCGCCGCGCTCAAAGCCCGCGATAAAAGCTATGTAATAGCTAAACATTATTAAAATCGGTATAATAGTTTCGGAGCTTATTCTGTACAAAAAAACAGACAAAAAAAATCTTTCTTCTTCATAATATTAAGATGTTGAATTTTTTTGTTATAATTTTATACTTATTTTTTTCCTTTTAAATATTTGATTGTTTTATTTTTATTAGAAGTAATATTATATTATTTGTAAAAAGATAAAATCTATAAAACACAAGCCATAAAACTTTTTGGGTCAGAGCTTCCCTGTAAACGATATTTGATGTTGTTTGTTTTTTTGTGGCAGTAAAATAAAGCGATTTTCAGGAGCTCCGACTCGCGACAGGCCAACATACAGTTGGCCATGCGTTTATCATTCTTTTCGTAAGTCGATCCCTACTGATTCGAATCGATCCCTTCAATTCCTTAATAAATAGCCTCTTCCCATTGCACATGCTCGAGGGGGGGGGGGGGGCTTAAATTTCTCAAAAGCATGATTGGTGTTCCGATTTTTAACGTCTGTTCGTGTGGTGGCAATCCAAAGGAGTTTAGTGAATTTAAAAATTCTTGTGGGTAATGGACTGCGTCTTCGATATTAGTCACGGTGCCGATCGATTTGTAATTTTTGATTTGGCCGGGAATTTTTTGAATAACCAGATTGTTTATTTCGTGGACACTATTATTCCCAGGCAACACTACTACGATTACACTCTAGAACAAAACCAATGAAAATCCTTTTCGTGCAAATTCTCGATGTCAGGTTATACTGCATCTATTAAAATTTCTAAATTATGGACTATTTGGCCTAGAGATTCGTCCAGAAGGACGTCACAAAGGGGGAAAAATTCCTTCTCCAAGTTTTAGCGGTTGTTGTAGGAAATCACTATCCGTGATTCCATGAATATGAGCACTTATATTTGTCCGTAATATTTAAATTTTCAATCGAAGTCCATAAAAGACCGTATTTTAAGCATACTTTGATGATATCTGCTCGCTTACGTCTGTTAATGACGGGAAAAGTCTGTCTTCTCTTCAACAAATACAAAAGTACCTAATCCCGCCCATGAGAGCATAGGAGTTTCTAAGATCTTTAGGGTTCTGTCCACGGCCGCTATATGTGCTCTATGGCTCGTGGTGCATTCATGCCATATAATTAATGAGGCGTCTTGTAGTAATTTACCAAGCAGCCCATTTTTACAAATAGAACATGTAGATTTTTGCTCAAGAGTTCAAAAGTAGAATGAGCAGTTTTTCCATCCTTTAAGAGATTTGCAGCAATTCCTGTTGAAGCAACTGCTATCGCTATCTTCCCGATTGTCATATCTTAGCAAGTATCAAATTTGCCAGAAACGTCTTTCCAGTGCCACAGGTGCATCCAAAAAAAATTGTTAATAAGTTGTGTTACAACTCGTAATTGAAAACTAGAAAAAATATATTTTATGAGTTGAGTTCGGTTATAACGCAAATTGTAACCTGTTATATGTATTAAATATTTCTATGAAAATTTATTGTGTGTAATTTCAAATACAATGCAAATTGTTTTATGAATAAATAAATAAATAAATATCGTATATAATAGGGCCGCTTATTTACGCTCGACGACTCCGTGGCGTAGTGGCTTAGCAATGAATGGCTGCGCTGGGAGTTGAGGGTTCGAATCCCGCACGGAACAAGTATTTGTATAGCCTACAAATAATTGTTCCGGGTCTGGATGTTTGTCCTTGTGCAATTTATGTTTGTAAACTGCCCCCGCGATACAGGAGAAAATCCTAGTGTAGGGGTAACGTTTAAAAAAAAATAAAAAAAATTATATTTTTCATGAAGCCTGAAGGTGTCAGTCCACTTAGAGACATGACCCCCTGTGACATTCGTGTAGGGTCCGCAATGTCGAGAGAGTTAGGTATTTAAAGCCACTATGTAACATGTCCTCAATATTTGTCGTCCATTCCTTTCATTACGTTACAGCTTATAAAAGTCCACTGCTGAACATAGGCGTCCCACGTAGATTGCTTCATAAAGCTAACGCTTCAAAAAATCAATTTTTCGCTTAACTCTCCTATAATGAGGCGTCGACTATTCTCACATTGATGAAGTAAAATGTTTCAAGAAAGTCAAGAATATTCACGAGTTCTTCGGTAGATGGCACTGTAACAATTACTTGTTTGATAAATTTAAAATATCTAAATTATCTGAGGATACAGCAACAATAAGTTTGTAAAATAAAAAATCTTTCCTTGGCATATGTATCCTATACTATTAAATATGCAATTCTTGTATATATATATATATATATATATATATATATATATATATATATATATATATATATATGTAATCGGGATCTCGGAAACGGCTCCAACGATTTTCGTAAAATTTAGTGTCCAGAGAGTTTCGGGGATAATAAATCGATCTAGCTAGGATTTATTTTTAGAAAATGTCTTTTTGTCCGTGTTTTTCGTCAATGAAAAACTGCTACAATATCGTTAGTATAAGAAGGTAAATTTTGACGGATTGTTAGTGATTATAAATAGTCTAATTGGTATAATGGTCGGTCACAGAATCGTAAAACCCCGGTTCGAGACCAGACCGACCGACCGACTTTTTTTAACTTTTTTTTCATGTTCCTTTCTTTTTTGAGAAAATCTGTTTTTTCGAGCCCTTTTTTTAGTATTTGAAAAAAAAACACGAAAATTTAAATTAAACAAATTGCACTCATGATTTTTTTATTCAAATAATCAGTTCAGTTTTTTCTATTATGTCACTAAGAACAAAAAATATTGTTCGTATTTCATCAGTATGTAATTTGTATCTAAATGTAATTTCCAAAACAGACGAATTAAAAAAAAACCGAGCGAAAAATACCGAGTAAAGCTCGGTCAACCGGGTACTATATTGTAATCTATGACTCTACTTTCTACGTCACAGTGATGCATAATACTCGTGCGTGGTACTCACAGAATACATTTACCCTGAGTGGTACTGACCTACGTTACGTTCATTTTCAATGTAATCAATCAATACAATATGTCGTTTCGTCACTTTCCTATACCGGCATCGATCCCTTTTCTGCCGTAAGTCGTAAAAAGTGTTGCCATGCGTTCTATTTCAATGTGCCACACGAAGCTGATTTCTATGTAATATTTATATCAAGCATAAAATTAAATAAATATATTTAAACACTAACTGTAGTAAAAATACTGTTATATTATAACCATGTTTTTTGAAAACTAAAATAGATTTTTACAAAGAAATGCAAATAATTGTTTCGTTGCTGCTGATTTCTATGTAATTTTATACTAAGCATATATATTAATATATTTAAATACTAATATAAATTTAATACGTTATACCATAACCATGTATAAGAAAAATAAAACAAATTTTTGAAAAGAAATGCAAATGATTATTTTAATGCTATTATTTGTCGGTGTCAAACCTATCTCTCCTAACTTGAGTCACAGACTTCGTGTCACCTTTTTCAAAAAGAGTGAAAACTTATCAACATAAGATTTTGATCATTGTTTAAGTACAGGTCCATTTCCGCTTAGAACTTCCTGAATCTTATTTTCCATTTGAAGGGTTGGAGAATCAGTCCAATTAAGGGCAGTAATGTATTCCATATTAGCCTTAATATAATTTTTAAAAAACTAACAATTTTAATTAACAAGTTGATTGTAACGTCTCTACTACAATCAAACTTTTAATAAAACAATAAAAAAGAAATGAAAACATTTGCATTTTTTATGAAAATTTGTCAAATAATCAAAACCGTATCAAAAATGTATTAGGGAGGTGGGTAGGTGTTTTTATATAAAAAGTTGTTGGTAGAAGGGAAGTTAATTGTAATAGGGACTCACCACCACACGGACAATTAAATCGCTTTTCTCATAAAGCCTTTGGTGCCTTTACCAAAAATAAAAAACAATAACGTATTTTAAGAGTGTGAGTGTGAGTCCATATTGTTTTTAGCAAAAAAAAAATAGTCCTTATAAATCAGCAAAATTTCTGCGTCTGGTATCATCGTTGACCTATTTCCTTGCGTTGATAAAACGCTCGGCTCTCATTGGCTGCCGTCGTCGTTTCTGAAACGTTCCTGAAAGCGAACGTTTTGATTGGATGTTTCTTGAAGCTCCTCGACCTTTCTAGATTTCGATTGGTACAATATAAAAGCGCGACGGCGGCCGCGGGAAGTCATTATAATTCGAAATACGATACAAGAAAGACGAAGAGGAGAGTTCGGTGTTTACCGAAGTTAATTTACAAGCGCTATATTGTTGACGTATTTATTAGTGAGAAGTTTAAAGTTAAAAAGAGAACAAAATGCCAGCTATTGGAATTGATCTAGGAACGACGTACTCGTGTGTTGGAGTGTGGCAACATGGCAACGTGGAGATCATCGCGAACGACCAAGGCAACAGGACTACACCATCCTACGTAGCGTTCACCGACACGGAGCGACTCATCGGCGATGCGGCGAAGAACCAGGTGGCCCTCAACCCCAGCAACACAGTGTTCGACGCCAAAAGGTTAATCGGGCGCAAATTCGACGACCCAAAGATCCAGCAAGACATGAAGCATTGGCCATTCAAAGTGGTCAACGACTGCGGGAAGCCCAAAATTCAAGTAGAGTTCAAAGGTGAGACGAAGACGTTCGCGCCGGAGGAGATCAGCAGCATGGTGCTGACGAAGATGAAGGAGACGGCGGAGGCGTACCTCGGCACCACGGTGCGGGACGCCGTCATCACCGTGCCGGCGTACTTCAACGACTCGCAGCGTCAGGCCACGAAGGACGCGGGCGCCATCGCCGGGCTGAATGTGTTGCGCATCATCAACGAGCCCACGGCCGCTGCTCTGGCTTACGGCTTGGACAAGAACTTGAAAGGGGAGCGCAACGTGTTGATTTTCGATCTCGGCGGTGGTACTTTCGACGTGTCGATCCTGACTATCGACGAAGGCTCTCTGTTCGAAGTGAAGGCGACGGCCGGCGACACGCACCTGGGAGGCGAGGACTTCGACAACAGACTCGTGAACCATCTCGCAGACGAGTTCAAGCGCAAGTACAAGAAGGACCTGCGTTCGAACCCGCGCGCCATGCGTCGCCTCCGCACCGCCGCCGAGCGCGCCAAGCGCACATTGTCGTCTAGCACCGAGGCCACCATTGAGATCGACGCGCTCTATGAAGGCATCGACTTCTACACGCGCGTCTCCCGCGCTCGCTTCGAGGAGCTCAACGCAGACCTGTTCCGCGGCACCCTGGAGCCGGTCGAGAAGGCGCTTAAGGATGCGAAATTGGACAAGAGCCAGATCCATGATGTCGTGCTTGTAGGCGGTTCCACTCGAATCCCGAAAGTGCAAAGTTTGCTTCAGAACTTTTTCTGTGGAAAGCAATTGAACTTATCTATCAATCCAGACGAAGCAGTTGCGTATGGCGCTGCCGTTCAAGCTGCAATCCTCAGTGGAGAGACTGACTCCAAGATTCAAGACGTATTGCTGGTGGACGTGGCTCCATTATCTCTGGGTATCGAGACAGCCGGAGGCGTGATGACGAAAATCATCGAAAGAAACTGCAAGATTCCTTGCAAACAGTCGAAGACCTTCACCACATATTCGGACAACCAGCCAGCAGTTACTATCCAAGTGTATGAAGGCGAGCGTGCGATGACTAAGGACAACAACCTGCTGGGCACGTTCGACTTGACCGGCATCCCGCCAGCGCCGCGCGGCGTCCCCAAGATCGACGTCACCTTCGACATGGACGCTAACGGTATCCTGAACGTGTCGGCCAAAGAAAACAGCACGGGTCGCAGCAAGAACATCGTGATCAAGAATGACAAGGGACGCTTGTCGCAGGCCGAAATCGACCGCATGTTGTCCGAAGCCGAGCGCTACAAAGAAGAGGACGAGAAGCAGCGGCAGAGGGTCTCCGCCCGCAACCAGTTGGAGACGTACGTGTTCAGCGTGAAGCAGGCGCTAGACGACGCGGGAGACAAGCTGAGCGAGTCTGACAAGAGCACGGCGCGCAGGGAGTGTGACGATGCACTCAAGTGGCTGGACAACAACACCCTCGCAGACCAGGAGGAGTACGAACACAAGCTGAAGGAGCTGCAGCGAGTGTGCTCGCCCATCATGAGCAAGATGCACGGTGCGGGTGGTGGTATGCCAGGAGGTATGCCTGGAGGTATGCCAGGAAGTATGCCTGGCGGCCAGCGCGATGGTCCTACGGTGGAGGAAGTGGATTAATCATTGTCTAGTCGGACATTCTAGTTAAATTAGTAAAATGTAAATATTTGTAAATAGACATTCTCCAGTGATATTGCATAAGACTGATAATTTATTTTTATTTATTGAACAGAAGATGATCATCGCCTGTTAAATAAATAGGTTAAGTAATTTATTACCGTCTTTTATTGCTCCTCCTTTATACGCATAGTACCCTAATTACTAATACACTTTCACAGTTACTTTTAAAACGTTCTCCAGTAACAGTCGCAAGGCATTTAATGAGTGGGCGACTGCAGGTAGGAATTCATAAGAGTAGACGAAGAATATATTAACTTTACCATGAAAGATCATATAATCTTTCCGATACTTTCAGAGAATATGTCAAAAATTATTCTAAAATGTTTAAAAGAGTATGTTCTCTACAGCCAAATCTTTAAATATTAGCAACAAGATTAAGACCACTAAAATAAAATTAAAATGAGGTGGAGTATAATGATTTCTTATTAATGATGTGGAGTATAATTAATAGAGAAACTGGTAAAGACAAAACTCGTAACATCAACTATCGATTGAAAATTAATAATGAATTGACCAGATCAAATCAAAAAGTCGCAGGGGTGTTTGAGAAATATTTCACTGATATTCCTATTTTGACAACTAAGTCGTTGAATAGTTCTCCAACTCTCACCGATTCATTACTAAAACACAATGTTAATAACTGTTTAAAAGAATATAGAATTGAAAAAGTATTACCATAAGATATTGAAAATTATTCCAAAACTCTCGATGTAAATAAAACCGTTTTGATGTAAAAAAAAAGATTTCCTTTACAGTTATTGCGTCCATTATAGGTTAAATTGCACCTCATCTTGCTATTATTTTAATACTAATATCGAATCTGGATTGTTTCCTGATCTAATGAAACATAGTAAAGTAATACTTTTTTTTTTAAACCAACAACCTCTGAGCTTCTGGGGCAGCCATAAAGCTCGAAGAACCGATAACCAATTGAGAAAAAAGATTCTCGAGTGGCAGCCTCGTACCGGTAAGCGTAGGGTAGGCCCCACTAGATGGAGTGACGACCTACCTGGTAAGGTATGCAGGAAGTCGATGGATGCAGGTGGCTCAGGACCGTGCTTTGTATGCCACAAATAATAGGCCTCCCCCAAAGTATGCCACAAAGCACTGTCTGGGGGGTCGCCCTACACTTCGCCTACCGGTACGTGGCTGCCACTCGAGAACCTTTTTTCCCCAACGGTTGTCGGTTCTTCGAGTTATATGGCCGGCCTATTGCCACTTCAGCTTACTAATCAGTTTGGCTATGTCGGTCACTCTGGTTCTACTGCGGATATCCACATTTCTAAGTTTATCACGCAGAGAAACTCCGAGCATAGCCCTCTCCATAGCTCGCTGAGCGACTTTGAGCGTCCTCATACGGTCATCACTGGCATCATCATTCATCACTCATAAAAAACAAGTAATCCATATAATGCATCATTCGAAGCTCATTTCGTCTTTGTTTTAACTGTAATGCACGATTACTTCGTAGAATTTAAAACGCAAAATTATTTTATCGCAAAGAATAAGATAATTGCAGAAAATAAACGATTAATGAGAACACAACTCCTAAAATGCTATTTTGCTATTGCCTAAATTACAATTCCGACGCAATATCAAACACAATAGGCACAGCGTAGAAAATGTAAAGTTTAATGTTTCTTTCTGTGCTATTAATTTTATATTAGTAGTGTTTAATATTGATTACTTTAGAAATATTGAATAAACTACTTTAACAGATTTTATCACGTTTAATGTATTTGATATTTTTATTCTGGACGTTTCTAGTGCTTTCAAGCACTGGTTACGGGGGACTGAGGTGACTGACGTTCCGATGTCAGTATTAACCCGGAGAACCTTCAACTTTTCAATCATTACTTACGGTCCACAGAATGAACTTACTGTGTCTTGAAGTCTTGCAGTGGTATGCTTGAGTTTAGTTTTAATGTTATTAGTTCCAGGATCACAAGCAGGTGTCAGTACCCAGACTTCTTTTCTATGGAAATTAGGATGTTTTTTTTTAAATTTCAAACCAGCCCCTCACAAGTCCGCTACTGGACATAGGGCTCCCCCAGAGAACACCACAAAGCACTATCCTGAGCCACCCGCATGCAGCCTGTCTTACCAGATCGTCACTCCATCACTGAAAGTCCGCCCCACACTTCGCCTACCGGTACGAGGTTGCTGGAACCTTACTTCCCCATTGGTTGTCAGTTTAGTGTGGTATTTTGTTGTATGGTATATCTAAATTAAGGAAACCGAGCGTGTGCCTGTACTACCATATGTCAGAGGTGTCACAGACAAGATTGGCTACATCTTGAAGCGAGCTTCTAATAGAACATTCTACAAGCGGCCGAAGAAGACTAGTCAGTTCCTACCATCCGTCAAGTGTCATATTCCTCTACAAGATGCAGGAGTGTACAAGCTTGATTGTGAATGTGGTCTCTCTTATATAGGACAAACAAAAAAATCAATTAAAACCCGCGTAAAAGAACATATAGCTGATATGAAGCATCAACGTTCCGGGAAGTCTGCAGTTGGTGATCATATCCTAGACGGCCCCAACCATTACATCAGATTTGATAGACCACAAATCCTCGCGAAAGAACACCGATTCCTACCAAGGATGATACGTGAGGCTATTGAAATTAAAAAACATCCTAATTTCAATAGAGAATGAGGCTGGGTACTACCACCTGCTTGGGACCCTATAATCAATAAAATTAAAACTAAACCCAAGCATACCACTGCAAGACCTCAGGACATAATCAGTTCATTTCGATTTTCACTCGAAAGGCATTTTGGTAGATCGTACTTACTTAATAACAAGACGGCACGCACATCCATTCATCCAGGCGCTTCGCGCCACAAATACTCTGTGCTTCGCGCGAAGTGAGCGATGGAGCTGAATGTGAACACTCACTGCCGCTCGCTCTGCTCGTCCTTTGACTTCCGTACGAAAAATCGACATTTGAGGGATCGTCGGGCAGTGTCAGCGGCAGCGGCAGTGTCAGCGCGAGTAGCCTGTTTACATAATGGCCTGCTCACTGCCCTGCTCACTTCCCTGCCCAACAGGGCTGAATGTAAATGGGGCATAACAGTGTTCGGTGGTTAATGGCGGAGACAGGGTGTCGACGGTTTATGAATATAAATAGCGTAGTAATTGCAGCGTTATAACAGCATATTTTACATAGGCACATAACGTGATCACTAAATTAGTTAGTTTATTGCACATATAGAGTGAGCACTGCAGAGTAGCAGCATATTTTGCATAGATGATGTGATCACCCTACTAAATAGTATATTTCACATTGATATATTGAATGAACACTGCCAAGTAGCAGCATATTTCACCTAGATAATGTGATCACCACATTGGGTAGCATATTTCACATAGATGACGTGATCACCACATTAAGTAGTATATTTCACAGTGATAAATTGAGTATGCACTGCAGTATGGCTGCATATTTCACATACTTAGATGATGTGATCACCACAATGAGTAGCATATTTCACATAGATGATGTGATCACCACATTAAGTAGTATATTTCACATTGATAAATTGAGTGAGCACTGTAGTATGGCTGCATATTTCACCTAGATAATGTGATCACCACATTAAGTAGTATATTATGGGTTGACTGGTAGAGAATGCCTCAAGGCATTAAGTCCGCACTTTGTTTTCTTTTGTTAAGAGGATAGAGTAAGTCAGCTCAAATTCTAATTTCGTCCCCACTTGCCCGCGCGTCGTATGCTATGTACCGACATGTTTGTAATCACTAATACTGTAAGTAGAAATGTCGTTAGACACTTATTTCATTAGGTTTATCATATTTATGCCTGTTTCTTAACGCCAAGCCAGCCGCTTCTTATTTTTATCACGTTTATTTCCCATTTTAATTTTACGTCGTACTGTTGCGTAATGTATATTCTGATCGTAAGCGACACAACCTCCCCGTTCAAAGGCCGAGGCGAAGTGACCGTGCTGCAGGAATCACGCTTCAAAAGGCCAATAGTTTAGGTAATTTCTTTTTACAGTAAAAATAATGGTATTTTAAAAAAGGAAATAACATAATCACTGCTTTATAGTTACTTCAGTTAGTATGCCAAGTTTCATGATCTTATTTAAAGTATTTTATGAATAACAGCGGTTTATTGTTTATTTTGAGGGTAACTTTGGATTTTTTTTCTATCGAGAAAATTTTACGAAATCGTGTTTTCGTCTAACATAATCCTTAACATTAATCCTCAACTTTACCATATATTTATTTCAAAATTAATGCTGCAATATTTTCGGCATAACGAAGGATCTTGCTAAACCATTTGACATTATATTTCCCCTTAAGGATGCAATAAAGAATAAAATAAATAATAAATAAATATATTTCACATTGATAAATTGAGTGAGCACTGCAGTATGGCTGCATATTTCACATAGATGATGTGATCACCACATTGAGTAGCATATTTCACATAGATGATGAGATCACCACATTAAGTAGTATATTTCACATTGATAAATTGAGTGAGCACTGTAGTATGGCTGTATATTTCACCTAGATAATGTGATCACCACATTGAGTAGCATATTTCACATAGATGATGTGATCACCACATTAAGTAGTATATTTCACATTGATACATTGAGTGAGCACTGCAATATGGCAGCATATTTCACATTGATGATGTGATCACCACATTAAGTAGTATATTTCACATTGATAAATTGAGAGAGCACTGCAGTATGGCAGCATATTTCACATAGATGATGTGATCACCACATTGAGTAGCATATTTCACATAGATGATGTGATCACCACATTAAGTAGTATATTTCACATTGATACATGGAACTAGTTTATTCCAAACGAAATCAGTGTAACTCTTTGCAGTTGACAAAGTGCATAACTAATCTTGATCACCTGAAATAATTGTAGCTTGGATCGGGATATGAAGGGATTATCTGATAATCAATTGGATATGTAGAATAAGGGATCAATCGTAGGTCTAATTGTTGTCGGATAGAATACTGTCGTCGCTAGAGTAGCTTGAATTTATTGCAGCACCATGATCACTGCTATCAACTGTAAAAGTGATCCATTTCTTCAATGCGTCAAGGGCATAAACGCTTTTATATTTACGTTTTGAATGCCCACCTATGCTTACAACCTCATACCGGTCATTGTCAAAAATGGCATTAATCCTGAAAGGTCCTCTGAATTTTGGGTGTAACTTTTTACTTTTACCATTGGCAGGAATATGATAGTTTGGAATCATTACAAGATCACCCAAGGAAAAGAATTGAGTTGGTGCTTTTTTTCCCATCGTAATACTTTTTTATGGCATGCTGATTTTTGTTTTGTCCACATCTAGGTTACGAAAACTGTCTCTAGTTTTATTTAACTCATTTTCTGACAGATTATAATGAGTGTTTGGATACGCTTCCTGAACGGCATTTAGAAGAAATAGGTCCTTCATTTCGGTTTTTAATGTTCCACCCGAAAACTACCTCAGACGGAGTAGCACCAGTACTCTTGTTGCGGGTATTGTTTAAACTCCACTGAACTTTGTTAATGTGAGTATCCCAGTCCTGTTCATCTAAACCATAATTTGACGCTGCTAGTGATTCCAGTATAGTACGATTGTACCGTTTAATCTGTCCATTGGCACGAGGTGTAGCAACCGCGTTTACAACATGTCTTGCCCCAATGGACTTCACGTAATTTTTAAATATTGTCGATGTGAAGCTAGTATCTTTGTTTGAGTTACAAATGTAGTTAAGTGCCTAGACCCCTCGGCCATCGGTATTTGGTAGTAACCTGACTTAAAATCGAGACTAACTTGTAAAATACACTTTACCGCTACGACGGTCTAATTGATCATCAATAACTGGCATCGGGTATGAATCTTTTACGGTCTTTTTATTGAGAGCTCGATAGTCGACGCACAAACGGCGTCCTCCATTTTTTTTTTCTTAACGAGTACTATTGGGCTTGCATATGATGAGTTGGATTCACGAATTATTTTGGCGTCCATCAATTCGTTAACTATGTTGCGTACAACTAATCTTTCACTATAATATAATCTGTAGGGTTTGTATGATACTGGTGTGTTGTCATGTAATTGTATGTGCATTTCAGTTATATCCGTTGTTCCAAATTTATGTAAGTTTAATGCAAAGCAGTCTCGAAATTCGTTTATCAGTCACATGTTCATGTTCTTGCATCTGCGTTAAGTCAGTGCCAATGTTTAACATATCGATAGTTATCATATCATCACCTCAGGTTTTTATACCGTCGATTGAGTTCATTTATCTGAAATTCAACTATTGGCTTTGTAGGTAATGTATCGGGCTGCCCGTGCAGTATCTTTATTTGCGAGATATATGACGGGAATGTAACCCAGATTTTCCTTCATGTAATACACCCCTGGTAAAGTCATAATTTCTTCTCGTCCTTGGAGGTATTACCAGGTAAATATATGTACCCTGTGTGTGTTATATCGCCACACACTTTGATTATATACATACCCCTAACAGTAATGTCTTCCAGAATAAATAGTTTTCTTTTATCCGCCTCTGCCCTATCTGAATAAAGTATTAAACTTGAATTAGTCTTAAAGACAACGACATCAGACATCTCTGCGACATTTTGTCCCAGTAACATATCGGTGATCAAAAACTCATCTGGCACCACAAAAGCTTCGACATTTGCTTCAACAAAGTCTATATAAATATTTTTTTTTACTCTTTCTATAGGTGTTAAAGTACCAAAAGCAAATCCCCTTATAAGGGGCAAAGAATCGCTATTTATAAGTAAATTCAGTTTGTTAGCTATACTGTTTTTAGTGATTGTACACTGACTTCCAAAATCTACAAATGTTGTTATTGGTGTATAACAACATAACAATACACCAAAAACAACACAAATAACCATTTCACCAAATATCGTAAAAGTCACGTAAAAGATAATCATACGTAATCTTGACTCCTGTAACTATCGTATCTCAAAATGGTGGGCACTTACCTCAATGATGCGATTGCCCCACGCCAGCTCCCAGCGGTGAATGAGATGTCTGAAAAGCACAACGCCGGATCCACAATAACTAAAAACCGGCCAAGAGCGTGTCGGGCCACGCTCAGTGTAGGGTTCCGTAGTTTCCCGTCCGTCACAATAAGTGTTCCCACTTATGAGTTTAAAGGTGGGTATCCATTATGTTCGCGCTCCTGCCACTGCTCCCTGTAGTGGGTACTGTTGTTCCATCCAAGTGCAAAATAATTTTCCAAGAAAGTCCTTATAAAGTTCTACTTTTCAGATTTTTTTCATATTTTCTAAACTTATGGTTCAAAAGTTAGAGGGGGGGGGGGACATTGTTTTTTAATTTTGGAGCGATTATTTCCGAAATTATTGACGTTATCAAAAAGTGATTTTAGTAAACCCCTATTCATTTTTAAATACCTTTCCAACAATATATCACACGTTAGGGTTGAAATTAAAAAAAAATCACTTCCCACTTTACATATAAAATATATAAAACTTTTTTTTCTAATTTTTATTTTACCACTTTGTCGGCGTGATTAATACACATATTGGTACCAAATTTCAGCTTTCTAGTGCTAACGGTCACAGAGATTAAGCGAGGACGGACAGAAGGACAGACAGACATGGCGAAACTATAATGGTTCCTAGTTGACTACGGGACCCTAAAAAGAGGCGGCAGTATTTTATTCGCGTGGGAGTCATTTTGACGTAGATTATCTTTCTAGGGTTAAGAATTACTAATAAAGAACACATGGCTGATAAAAAGTGGGAACTGCGGCCCAAAGACATCTACATCTATCCTCAATAACTAATCAGTGCCTCTTTATCAATAATAAGGGTCTCCGGTTCTCTACACTCAGCATACACAACACAGTACTGTTATGCTGTTCGACGCTAGTGCTCTGTAGAACGTGGTTAGCTTGAACGAATTAACCAGACTGGACCCGACATAAATCACAAATGTATGAATAATGAATATGAAAACTCGTTCAACCAAGTCACAGCGGTGACACTCTCTGTACCTGAGAGTAGTCAGTAATCTATGCCTGAGAGTTTAACGCCGGTGACCGAAGCCGAAGACCGAAGGTGAGTCGAAGCGCGTAACGCTAGGGTTGATATCGAACCGAAATGGAATATTATAGACTTGTGCCTAAAAAGATACATAGTGGGTATATGTTATATATTATGTAAACTTACGTATTTAGGTGGTGAAAGATACGTTCAATTTTAAATCAACTTTTATTAAATATCTTTTCAAATGGGGAATATTAATACTTCAGACAAAACCAAATATGCACAACAGTTAATGGTAATCTTAATTAATTAACCAACACTTAGTATTTCAGTACGCAATAATCAGTATTACCTACTACACTTTTAAAATTAACTTACTCTTATATATTTTTGGATTTTTAGATTACTTTTATAATTAATATTATTATTTCTAACAATTCCAAAAATTCGTAGCATGTATAATTTTTTTTAGAAAATCCCAAGGCATGACACGTCAAATGTTTCCTGGGACATAGCGGCCAACAAATTGTTCCCTATGTTTTGAGGAGATAAGTCATTTTTATTTGTAATGAAATAATCCTTAAATACAACAGTGAAGCCCGCCGGCCTTATTATTTTTGTATAAAGTGCAGTCAGTCTGTGCTTGCATGCGGTGCGTGAGATTAGAGAGATGACAGATGAGACACGAACTAGCGAACTACTAGCCTTCGGCCAGGGCAGTGTTGGGAAATGTACAATAATTATTGGATTCTTACAATAATTTGTTACACGAAACTTAATTGTGCCATAAAACATAGCTTTCTCATTATTGTACGCTTTTATACAATATTTTCCCATTTTTACACAATATAAGTACAGTTAATACTAGACACACGCAACTCCACAATATATGAACGAACGCATCACGTAAAGTACGTGATGCGTTCGTTCATACATTTTCGAGTTCGTTCATACAAGTTCGAATACCAAATAATGTGGTCGCTTCTAAAAGCGCAAAACGTCTTGAAAAGGGATGTATATCATTTGAAACCACGAAACAAATGGCAAATCAAATTGTCTCCAATGTCCTGTATGCAGCAACTTCTCTGTCGTCTTCACAGTCAAATCCGTCTACATCTACACGACGAGACTTCGAACTCGAAGAAGAAGACGACTTCGAATTTTCCATTCCTGTTTAGTTCATATTATTTAATTCCGTGCCCTAAGTTTTATTATTTTAATAAAAAAACAATTAATAACATGTTTTTAATTCAATGCAAATACAAATAAATAGCAAAAAGCTATTAAATTTGGATTTAGACAGCTTAAATAAATAAAAAAATCTTTAGCAAAAAAATACAATAATTCTACCCAAAATACAATATTTTCTAGCTTGGCAACACCATAATTTCGCACCAACCATTTCCCAACACTGGGCCAGGGCAGTCGGCGACGGCGACTGCCCGTTCTACGCCACGCGCGCCTCTCGAGGGCCACATAGCCGCAAGCGATTTTACGTGCACACATGCTTAAGTGTCGTTTCTTTTCACGTAGCGTATCTTTTCTTTGACCAAGTGGAGAATAACGCACACAAAGATTTTATTACGTTAATATAAACACAGATACAAAATTCGTAAAGGTTCATTCTATTTCTAGTGCTTGAAAGTAGTCGATAAAATATATCGATGAACGATTTCTCATTTGTTTATCGATATATTTTATCATTTATACAGAAAAGGCGTATCGTAAATAAGCTGTAAGACAAAGGACATTTAATTAAAATAAAAGAAGCAGGACATTGTTATGGACTTTTTATTCAATTATAGTTATTATAAACGTCAAGTTTTTTGTTAAGTTTAAATTATTTAAATAGGTTTACTGACTTTTATTATGTATCATCTTTCTTAAAATGCGTTTCTTAGAATTTGTTTTGTTCGCTTGTTTACTTATATAAGCAATTCTAATATTTAAATACTTTCAGCAACGGCTTTCGTTAATTCTTGGACGTGATTCACGCTGTCGTTTTCAAATTTATGGAAATGAATGTCTTCGTACAACGGAAGTTGCAGCAATGTTTCTGTTACTTTTGGTAGGAGAAAGTCTGTTGTGTAATCTTTTTTTAGTCTTTTATTCTGAAACCCTTCCTAGGTTCGAGTTCGCAGTGCTGACAAATAGCTATGGTGTCACTCAAGGGATGTACCAGTTTTCCCTTATCTTTATAGGCAATGAGTTCTTCATTGGTGTCAATTTGAGGGAGGAGAGCAGACGTGCAAGTTTCACATTTTAATGACTTCAAAAATTTGTGAACTACAAAACCAGCAATATAAACCAATTTTTGTCAGTAAGGCGAAAGCGTAGTTTTACAGTTCATCATAATCCGGGGTTAAATGCAAAGTTCGGTTGTCGCTGTTACTTCTCGCCGATGTCATATTTATTCTCTCGACAGGTGATTTAGATGAGCAGTTAAGTATTGTTGACAGCTATGAATGATGAACAATTTCAAATAGCTATACTACTAAACTGCTAAAGGCTATTCTCAGGACTAGCTATAGACAAGTATAAATGGAACAACAAATATACAGTAGCCGGAGCACCAGCAGTAGAGTAGGTATGGCAATATGAATTACTTATAACATATGTAAATATAAACTTAAAATTAATTCGTATTGTCATTGCAGTGCAGGTGACGTAAACATGGCGATAGAACAAAGTCGACCGACACCTCTAGAGCCGCAACAAAGACCGCAACTATCTCAACCACAGCCTCAAACACAACCTCAACCTGGACCATCTAGAGTAGGAAAACGAAAAAATAAGCACAAGAGCCCAAAGCTAAACAACCAAAAATGTGGTACAGTGACGGAGAAAATTTAGTAATAGACAAAGAACAAGTAATGTACGTAAGAGCGGAAAAAATACCAGGACAAAGAAAATAACTTCAAACATGTCAGACGATGAAAAATTAGCAGTAGCCGAAGAAAACGAACGTATAAGACAAGCAGCGGTAAAATTGGCTGAAATGGAAACATTGAAAAAAAAAATTATTTAACAGGCAAATTTTTAAACTTGGGTATACCCACAGAAACCTAAATATAAATAGAATTCGAAAAATGCGTGACCTTGTCGCCGCACATGTGACTCGTAGACCACAACCGCGCGAGGAGCATTTGTGTGTTTTTTCCACCAGTGTTATTTCGGACGCAGAGACGTAAAAATGGTGTTTTGAAGCATATCCAACTGCAGAAATTCCTCTACAACTTGCAAATTTTCAAATAAAGGGATAACATTTCATAAATAAGTACTTAGTGTTTTAAATAATGTTGTGTTTAATGAAATATACTTAAATAAAATTATTCACCTCCAGTACTACGATTGTTTCCGAAATTGTAATTGTTTTCACATTTCAATATCCATTGATTCTTAAGCTAGTTCATGTCTACGAGTATGACAGCAAAATCAGCGATGGATTTATAGTATGGGCAATAAACAAAATTGTTGCATACGTAAATTTCCTAGAACACGGCCGCAGGAGTCGAATGCAAGTCAGTTACGTGACACAACTATTTTGTATCGATAATTTGTTATGTTTGGCTTACCTAGTTGTAGCGAAACGAGAATTAATTGTGATTTTTCGTTAAGTATTTATTTACACCTTTCTACTTTTTTCTTTCTAAATATTTTATACCGTTAACCGTTTATCGGCGATTATCCGTTTGTTTGTACTTTTAAATTACGTAATAAATTTTTTATCACTTATATTGTAAGGATAAGTAATTATATTGTAAGGATAGTGGGTTTTGGTCATGTGGAAAGAATGAATGAGGAAAGAGTGACAAAGAAAATTTATGTTGCAGAAGTGAATGGTAGAGTTGTAAAGGGACGTCCTAGGCGAAAATTTATCGACCAAATTGGCGATTTATTGAAAACGGGCCAAATTTACAACCCTTAACCGACGATCATGTATGCGTAGGTGTATGGATGTGAAGAAGGCGAGAGAGGTGTGTCAGGATCATGCCAAATGGAAGTCTGTAGTCTCTGCCTACCCCTCTGGGTGACAGGCGTGAGTGTTTATGTTGTTATGTTATGATAGTAGTCTTAATTCGATCTGTAAGAAGCCGTTAAACTGAAAAGTAGCAAACGAAAAGTCGGTTACAGATCTTTAAAACTAATAAAAAATGATAAATATGTCACCCATACATATTATATTTATTCGTTTGCTGTTTGCATAATGTTGGATTTATTTTATTTACACATCTGTTTATTTAATACATTACTTTTATTACAAGTTTCTAAAAGATCCGGTTATTAAAGGTAAATGGATATATTTATTCTTAACGTATTATTATATCCCCTTTTTTTCTAATTAAAAACGTCTAAAAGCTAAAGCTAAGACAAAGCGTCTATTGCTGAGACAATTTCAGTTAATTAGTTATATCTTGGTGTGAGACTCCTGGAAAATTATCGAAACGTGCGTTTCCAGCACTATGCCCAAGTGAGAGCGAGCGCGCAATGCATTCTCTGTTTTTCGCGCATTTTAATTATTGGACCGAGTGGCTACGCTTCCTGAGATTTTGCGTTTTTATAAAATATTCCTTAACGCAATAGATTATAGAAATAGAAATAGAAATAGAAATAGAAATAGAAACTTTTTTATTCAATGTAGATTATAAAAATACTTATTGAACGTCACTTTTCTAATTTACCACTGGTTCGCAAAAAAAAAACCTCTGTCCTGGGAAGAACCAGCAAGAAACCCAGCGGGACTTTTTTTTTTAATAATAGCTTACAATCATGTTTACAATCAACAACACAAGATAAATTAGAAATAGCTTGGTAGCGATCACCCTTCCCAGGGGTTATTATCATCTATAAATTCCTTAATATTATAATAACCCTTTTTATACAAACTTAATATATATATAAAATACTTATAGATTAATCTTTGTTGCATGAATGCTAGAGATATTTGTAGGCGTAATTGTGTATTTATTGTTTGTCTATGTGTGATAAGCTACGACCTGGCGACACGCGTCCCGATATTAAAAGACAGTAGAAGGCATTTCAGAGTCCCGCGCTTGCGCTCAGCTGTGACGCACGCATAGAGGAAAGTAATATATCGTACAGACGCACGCGTCCTTTCATAGTTTAATTATCGGTACGAACGACAAATTGGTCGTGCGCCATAATGTCGCAGACGTTAAAGTGTTCCGTGTGTAATATTGTCATAGACGAACTGTTATGTTACATCCAGAACAAAATATCTGTGCTGGATGAAGAATCATTGTTGCGTTTGTGTTCTTCGGCGTTTACCAGTGCAGAGATTCAAAAGTCGAAAGCATTGTTTTTTGATGCTATACCATCGGATAAGCGAAAAATACAACGTAAGAGAGAGAGAGGGAAAAGAAAAACGTGACCTGCAGGATATTATTCAGCTTTTTAAACTACTGAACCTGATCTGATTCCTGTCTTTGTTGCAAGGGAGTTAGAAAAGTTACCACCAATTACCTTTGATCATCCTGACTGTACAAAACTACTAAAGGATATTGCAAAATTACGTTTCGATATAGACTGCATAAAGTCGACGTACACTCGGCTTGAACAGCATAAAGAGCTTGAAAGTAAAGTATTGGTAATGAAGGATATTCATCCGCCGCGCATGTGCAATGTGAACCCAAGGCTGAGTGCTTGGGGCCTTGATAGTGGACCAATAGGTATGTCTGCTATACATGATTCCACTTTCGTTAGGTCTAAAGAGATGAAGAATACAAATATATCGTCGTCACTAATACGAGACGAAAAATCACCTAGTTGTAGCCCAAGAAAGAAAGTAGACAATAATCAGTCTACCGGCCAAAGAAATAATATTGTGCACGAACGGGTATCTTCGCCGTTGTCATCGCATCATAATACTAACCATTGTTCGCGAGTGGTTGTTCAATCTGAGTCATGCGAAACCGGTCAGAACGCAAGTATGACAAGTAAGAACGTTATAAGTAACAAAACAAACTTATTGAATAATGCTGGGGAATCAGAGTGTGCTTGCATCGACGACGTAATTTCAAAAAATGAATATGAATGGCAAAAAGTTCAGCATAAAAAGAAACCTTACTATCGATACAGAGGTCAAGTAAAGCCGCAATACGTAAATCGCCAATTTTTATTACGAATATACATCAAGATACAGAAGAAAGCGACATAATTAATTATATTAAAGCGAAAACACAGGAAGCAGTGTCGCTAGAAAAAAATCATATAAAAAAGGCTACCGATTAAACAAAGCCTATAAATTCTTTGTAGATTCTGACAAAGTACCATTGTTTCTTGATGCAAATATATGGCCGAAGGGTATAATTTTTAGAAAATTTGTACACTTCAAACACAGAAATTCGAACAGAGACTCTTCTGTAAACGGCAATTTACACTTGAACAATAAGTAAAAGACCAATAACATTTGCTAGCTTCAATTGTAAAAACATGAAACGCACCGTGGACAGTATTAGAAAACTCTGTCGAGACGCAGATTTAATTGCACTGCAGGAGACTTGGCTGTTACCGGACGAGATACCGTATCTCAGCTCGATCGATTTTGGATCAACAGGTACTTCTGCTGTGGATACGACGAAGGAACTAATGTGCGGTCGACCTTATGGGGGAGTTGCTCTGTTATGGAGTAGTGCAGTTTTCCATGACGTAAATGTGTTGCGTTGCGATAATGCTCGCTTGTGCGCGATTAAAATTGTGACGATAGATCGACCTATTATTGTGGTATGTGTATATATGCCCACGGATTGTAAGGACAATCTACCTGATTACTCCGATTGCCTCAGTGCGGTAAGTGCTATAATTGATCAATACGGCATTGACTCTGTCTATATATTGGGCGATTTTAACTCTCATCCTCATACGCTATTTTTCAACGAACTTATATTATATTGTAGTGAACAAAATTGGCATTGTATTAATACTGACTTTCTAGGTCTGTCCTCCGGCACATACACTTTTTTAAGCCAATCACATGGCTGTAAGCGATGGTTGGACCACTGTGTTGTAACACAATCTGCTGTGTCCTCAGTATGCAATGTTTATGTTAAATACGACGTGACTTGGTCGGACTATTTCCCTCTTATGATCGAATACGATTTAGAGTTATTAATACCAAAATTAATTTATTATAATACACTAACATCTTATATTAATCGCCAGATTATATTGAGAAAGAGGTCCAAACGTCAGAAAAATGTTTATAGCGATATATGCCACAGAAAGCTAAGACAAATATATTTC
Organism: Parnassius smintheus behrii; assembly: GCA_036936625.1. Classification (NCBI taxonomy): domain Eukaryota; kingdom Metazoa; phylum Arthropoda; class Insecta; order Lepidoptera; family Papilionidae; genus Parnassius; species Parnassius smintheus. The sequence goes on along the minus strand of JAUPFT010000030.1, from coordinate 5,342,163 downwards.
CCTTCGGAATTTCGGTACTGTGCTGACAAATGTTGTACAAATATAAAGCATAGAATTATAATTGACAAACTGTATTACGACATAGTGTCTGCCCTAAGTGAGGCCGCAAATGCTAGTCGAGAGTACAAGAAACATTGGTCAAAAAAACCCGTTGTAAGATGGAACAGACATGTTAGAGAGGCTCATGGGGAGGCTAGACAGAAATTTCATCTTTGGATGGCTAATGGACGGCCCAATCATGGCAAATTATTTAATGAAATGCGTAGCACCCGAAAGGTATTTAAATCACGCTTAAAATGGTGTCAAGATCATAAGCATCAAATTGAAATGGATGAAATTGTGTCATCGCATAACAAAAAAGATTTTAGTGCTTTTTGGAAAGGCGCTAATAAGATGAGAATTCGGCCTGGCCTTTCCGTGAGTGTGGGCGGGGTGAGTAACCCAAAGGATATTGCCAACCTCTTTAAGGAGCTTTTCTCTGTAAAGTCGACACTAGGGTCATATCCTTATGAATCGGTGCAAGATGCTGGGACAGTGATTGATGGAGTGGGGGACAGAATAAGTGTGAAAGATGTAGCAAAAGTCATAAAATCTATGTCTAGGGGCAAGTCTCCAGGTCATGATTGTCTCAGTATCGAGCATCTACAGTATGCAGGCCCACATATACACCGCGTACTGGCTATGTTCTACACTACATGTTTACGGCATGCATATCTGCCCCCTGATCTAATGAAGACCATAGTAGTACCGGTGGTAAAAAATAAAACGGGTGACTTGTCAGATAAATGTAATTATAGACCAATATCCTTGGCAATCATCGTAGCAAAGATATTGGACAGTGTACTTAATACGCAGATCAATAAATATCTAAAACTGCATGACAATCAGTTCGGATTTCGTACCGGACTGTCCACAGAAAGTGCGATACTTTGCCTTAAGCACACTGTCAAATATTATGTTGATAGGAAAACACCTGTCTACGCTTGTTTCCTTGACCTGTCGAGGGCATTTGATCTGGTCTCCTACAATACACTGTGGAAAAAATTGGAGGATATTAAATTACCAGGTCAACTGATACAGATTTTAAAATATTGGTATGGGGGACAGGTCAATTGCGTTAGATGGGCTAATGTTTTGTCTGAACCATACCGGTTGGAGTGCGGGGTGAGACAGGGTGGGCTAAGCTCACCTAGTCTCTTTAATCTCTATATAAATGCACTTATTGAGGCGCTTAGCAGCATGCATGTCGGGTGTCATATAGATGGAATATGTGTAAATAACTTGAGTTACGCAGATGACATGGTGCTGCTGAGTGATTCAATATGTGGATTAATAAAATTGCTTAGTGTTTATGAGACATTCGCAGCCGAACATGGGCTGAAATACAATGCACAAAAAAGTCAGTATATGATCTTTGGGGCCGGACGGGATCGTACGCGTAATGTGCCTCCTATTAAATTGAATGGCACACCATTAACTAGGGTTGACTCTTTCAAATATTTGGGTCATATGGTTACGTCCGACCTCAAGGATACTACTGACATAGAAAGGGAACGTAGGGCTCTGTCGGTTCGTGCAAATATGATTGCACGAACCGACAGAGCCCTACATTACCCATTGTTCAAGGGAGGTTAAACTCACTTTATTTAGAGCGTTTTGTACATCTCTTTACACGTGCGGCCTGTGAAGGGACTACACGCAACGGGCCTATGGAGCTCTCCGGATTCAGTATAACAACGCGTTCCGGGTGCTGATGGGGCTGTCCCGACGCTGCAGCGCATCAGCGATGTTTGCTCAAGCACATGTAGATTGTTTTTACGCAACTTTGCGTAAAAGAGCTGCATCGCTGGTGCGTAGGGTAAGGGCCAGCCCCAATGGCATTCTTAAAATGATAGGTGACAGAGTGAACTGTCCCTATCTGCAACATTGTTGTAGACTGCATATGCCCCGCAGCAAATTTGACTGCTGTTTAAGTGCATTACGGCATTTAGTAATCATTAATAGTTTTAATATATTTGTCTCATATTTTATTTATATTTTGTTAGATTATTTGATTTTAATTTTTTTAATAATTATAATTTGAAAAAAAAAGTAATGTAAATGAAAATGAGTCTTGGATACTTGAAATTAAATAAATAATAATAATAATAATAATAAGGGTATATTATAACGGTTTCTTATATCATGAAGGTGGATTCCTAAAAGCTATTAAATACAAACTATTTCTAGTGCCTTATTATTTAGATTTCTGTGGGTACCAGATATGGATACCAGAACAAGGATACTATGATAAAAACAATCCGAAACATAGAGAAGCAATTATCAATATGGCAAAAAAAGCATCAGAACCCGAAAAACCTACACCCCCAACACCAGTAGAAACACAAATACCAACACCGATAGTAACAAAATATATAACTACATTAATTATAAGATATCAAAATATTGATAATATAATGTATCTATACGAAACGGATCAACAGCTAAAAGACAACTTCAAGATAAGAACACCGTCATATATAAATGTGGGAAAAACCCAAGGAACATATATTAAGACTTTAAACAACATTAAATAACGCATGGGCAACAATTAACTTTAAATTAAGTGCATTATCGGAAAAGGATATATGTATGTAGATGAACGTTTATAAATAAAAAATAAATCAATCGCACAGCAGTTTATTAATCCGCATACAAGCGGGATACAAATAATCTTTTCTTACAAATATAACAGTAAAAATTGGCTTTAAAACTATTAGGAACGTCTATGGGAAATAAGTAACCTATAATCTTCATGACTTTGTAATTGATACAACTCTTTTTAACACACTTTTCACACATAGGTATGATAGGATACATAATTTTGGGATAGTAAACGGTTAAATTAACTTTAAGAATTCCAGGATGCGTCGACAAATAATCAAAATGGTCGGATATCGCATTTAGCTCCTCTTCAGATATAAAACCAATCCGATTGCTGGCACGAGTTCTAGATCGGGTCCTCGACGAAACAGAAGACTCGCTGCTAGACGCACTAGACCAACGTGAAAACTGAATTCTTACGGCCTGGCCACGGGGATCGGAGACGCGTACGGGCAGGCGGGGCGACAATTCGCACGGCGTGGTTTGAGGGCCACGGGAAGTCACGTTTGCCGCCGCGACCAGATAGGCCGAGAGTGAAGTGTCTATCAAAATTATCTCGATGTTGCTTAGAAAGTAATTGTTTTTTGATTCAAGATATAATATTTGGAAGAGATTGCGTAGTACATGATTTGAATAGGTTAGGTTGGGTTATAGATGGAGAATTCCACAAAAAATAGAATGCATCTAGAAAAAAAATTCGAGTAAATACCAGAATGAGTGTTGAAACCAGCGATTATATTCTTGTAAATATTCAACCAGAATTGGAGATAAAAGTCAATGCGGATAGAATTTAAGTTGTTTTTGTCGGGCCGGCATTTTTCGCGGCGAAAACAACTAAAATATTTTGTACCCTATACTATACGCCGGTTTTCGCTGCGTCTGTCGCCCATCTCCGTGGCATGCATCGTACTGATTCATACATTTGTTTCAGTCGCCCGCCGCGCCACCAGTCGCCCGCGCGATTCGCTCGGTAAATTTCGGCATGTGGCTTGATCCATACATTTCTATACATTTGTCGCAAGACGCGTCGCCGTTCGCACCGCGCGAATTTTCGCTACGGCGAATGTCCCGTGGCCAGGCTGTTAAGGTAGGTGTCATGGTATATGTCAATGCAACAAACCAACCAAACGGATATGTGAAAAAGATTAGGTAATAATGCTTTTATATAAAATCAAAAATGCAACTACAAAACTACTAAATGAACTACAGGATATACTTGCTTGAATTTTAATTCTTCTTCAATATCCTGGCTTGTTATGATGTGGTAATAGTATAGCTGCTTGTTCATGCGAGAGATGCGATTTCACAGCGAGAGATTCCAACGGTACGCAGTTCCCTGAATCTACATTCAATAAGTTCTGAGTTTACTAGCATTCTCTTGTACATTGATTCAAATAGCTTGATGGTTGGGTTATCATTGCATCTTCTATGACTACGTATATTACTAAAAATATCTCAATGTGATCTTGAGATATTTTATGGAAAGGCAAGTATGATATGTGATTGTCCTTTTTTATTAGGTCTTCAAAAAGTCCCTTAGCACTTTCAGCACACAAGCAGAAACCAAGAAAGACAGTAAAGCGAAGCGCTTTCATAATATTCGTCTCATTATGTTTTAATGTTTTTAAATATTTTGTTGTTTCTTGCAAGACTTTAAAGGCTGCTTCATAATTTTCAGAATTCATTGCTCGTTTGAATCCATACTGATGAACTCTGGAATAGAGAATATCAAACAAGATACTAATTTTCTTAAAAAATTCTGCCGTAGCTTTAACACCCCAAAAGTTATGGATTTGAAGCTCCGTGTGACAGAATAATAATGCATCAGCTACGCTGTCGCTAAATAGCTGAGATGCAAGTCGAACATTCATGATTTTTGTTCTATAATAAATGTGATTAGCTCGCAATTCGTTCACCAAATGGAATAGTTCACTATCTTGTAAATTTTGTAACTCTTCTAAATATTTCCAATTGATTTCTCTGCCTTCAGAATCTACAAAATTTCCATATGCTTGGAAAGCGTTTCTTAAATTTTTTAGCATGTAGCATGGGTCTAGAAAGACATAAATTATATTATTTCCATTTACGGGATTTTTGAGAAAGGATTTTAGATTTGCTATATCTAAGCAGCATCCCATTTTCTTGGCTGTAGCTAAATTTGACTTGTGGCCGTCAAATGTAAGCGTTTTTTTCCCTTACCGCTTGCTTGCACTAGCTCTACTGCTATCAATATAAATTTCGATTTCTGTTCAACATTTGTCCCCGCTGTGGCGAAGTAAGCTATCGGGACCTTCCAGGATTCATTTAGTGCTACTAACAAAAACACTAATATTTCTGAGGCCATTTTTTCACAATCAATTTCAACATTGAATCCAAAATCTACATATCCAAATGTTCGCCCAGAATTTATATGATAATCTTCACTCTTCATGATTTTCATCTCGGTCAATTATTAGTGCTGCAAAGAACTTTTTGTTTCCCACTTTTTTTTATTGCTTTTAACGCTTCACTTGTGAAACCAGGTTTTCCATCTATGGTACTTATACTATCTTGTTAACGTGCGTGGTGCAGGTATAGAAGTATCAATTTTTTTTTGCGCCCGAAGCAAATACGGGCAACCCTCCGAAAAGCGGGGGAGGAGGTGGGGAATGCTCGTAGCATACAACACGGCTGCGTGGTTATGTGGAGACTTTTACCCACTAAACACCGCCTTTAAGAATTTGCTTACTGATCTGACGAGAGATCTCTAAGGAGGGCGCAAACAGTATCAAATGTTTTGCGGACATATTTATACGCTCAGGCAGAATAAAAATGCAATGTCAAGGCAAACGATTTCAATTCCGGAGTATATGAATGCGGTACGGTACCAGTTTCTTTTTTCTACTTCATTCTTTTCAGTAGGTCCTTTGATTTTCCTCCAAGTTTTTCCAATACGACACTATCGTCTTCTGTTATAAGATTTTTTTTCCGTTCAAACTATTCAGTATTTCTTCTAATGTTGCCACTCTTTTCCTTAAACGGCGATTACTGTATTGTAGTCGTTTAATTTTTTTAGATTGCTCATGTATCTTTTCTCTCAATCTAATCTTTCTTGGAGTATCTAATACTTGAACTTGATTAGACTTTGTTTTCTGCTCCAACTGCACCTATACGTAAAAATATAAAGTTAGCAATGTATTACATTCCAACAATTAGATACATAAAAGACATTTAGGATATAGATATTAGACAGTATTTATATCTCCTTTAGTATAAGTGTTATAAACCAGTTAATACAATTTTAGTAACAAAAATTACTGTAAATTTATTATAACAAAATTATGCCTATTTGAACTTACATCTTCTTGTAAGGAGTTTGTATTTTCAGCTAGTACTGCCACGCATTGGTTGATTTGAACATTTTCTATGAAATGCTTGTTATTTACTTCTTGTGGCTAAAACGAGAGATTTAACTTTATATTAGCAGAAAGTTTACAGGTTTGAAAACCCTAAACAAGCTTCAATTATAAAATTGATATAGATTATTTGTATTAAATTTATATGAGACCACCTCGAGAGTATATTCTTTCGAATACAAAAATAATTTTGTAAATCGGTCCACAATTGGCGGAGAAATGGCGTAACAAACATACAAAAAAACTGAAGAATTGAGAAGCTCTACCAACTTTTGGAGATGATTTTGATGTTGTAATTGAAGAGGATGCTTGAAATTTTGAATTCGAACATTCCATGGTACCACAGTTTAGTTCTTGTGACTGTAAAAAGCACTGTATTATAATACGTAGGTAAGAAAATTTGAGGAAAGTGAAAATCATACTTAAAAATTATTTTTCGTCATGTCATCAATGAAAGTAATTCATTTTAATAAACTCACGTGCATCGGTAAAAACAATGTCGGAACAGCATCTTTTTCAAGCTTTTTCTGTTTCTTTGCATTAGTATTAAAACAGGCAGTATCGAAATGTACACTGCATATTGCGCTGTGTTTCGTCGGAATCCAGGTTTCATCTCTGCGAACTGCTTCTACCCACTTTCTCTTCCGAGAAGGGTCACTAGGAAATCTGAAAATTCGTGTAATTTACGTGTTTAAATATTTAAGTACTAGTTAAGTAGTACTAATTATAATTTTTGCATTTATAATATTTTTATTTAATTATAAAAATTATTGTTATAACTTTAATGACATGAGATTGTAGGATACTGTGATATAAGTATTTTTAAGTGTTATTGTATTGAACAAATAACATCATCATTAATTTGGTCATATCGTCAAATATCGATATATTTCTCGACATGGTCAAGCACTAGTCGATTTCAAATTGACTCAATCCAATTTTAGTCACTCATTCTGAATGGTACAATCCAGGCATTTTGTGATGGTTGTCAGATATCAACATAGTACTTAGAAATATCGACTATATTAAACATAGTTGGATAATACAAAATTTTATTTTACATTTGATTAAATTCTGTGATAATAACAATAAATGTAGTAAAATAATTTACCTACAAGTGAAAAGAAATAGTGCTGCTTCCGCCGCTATAGTTTTTACACCATTTAACTGAACATTTAGTCATTTTTTTTGCGAGATTTTTTGTTGACAAGTAAATGCTTGAGATTGAGACTGACGTAAAAAAATTGGTTGCCTGTAAAGTCGGTATACGGGCGAAAGTTTTACGTGACAACGACTTTGAGTGGTAAAATAATTTTAATGTGAATATTCATTCGTATAGTAGGAAGAAGGATGAAATAACACTTTTTATGTCTGTCTCTCTCGCTCTTAGGCGGGCTAACCATGCCCGAGTGGAAGGGACGCGTGCCTCTCACTCGCTCTCATTGTGAGCGCATAACGTGAGCGGAGCGTAACGCAGTTTCTTGAAGTGTCACCCGGCAAACCAATTTATAAGACGTTGTCACGTCAAAACAAACAAACGACCAAGGCTAGAATTTCTTGATTACCGGGGGTCAAGTGGAGCCGATGCAACCGTCGGGCCATAGATTACTGTTTAATATACTAGAGACGTCGGGCAAAATAAGCGAAACGGATACAACGCTATACGCTAGACAGAGAAATCACTATTGATGATTTTTTTTACTTTGCATTATGGTGGTTAACGAAAGCGCTAAACATACTTAAATATTTTTATTTTTATTGTATATTTCTCTGCTTTTATAGCATGTGCCAGAAGATTTTTACGAGAAAGAGACTCATTATTTCGTGCTGCTGTGTTTTTGTTTTGTGTCCGCAGGACACTTAGAGCTAGGGACTCATTTCCTTATATTATTATTTGGTGTTTGATGTTTGTAATTCTTTGCGCCTGGACAATTCTACGAGATATAGACTCATTGTTTTTTTTTTATTTTGTGTACGTGTGTTTGAGCATTATTTGTCACGTTTGAGTATTATTATGTCACGCCCTACGAGCACTTAACCCTAATACCCGCTATGAACGAAAAAGAAAGTGTAATCCATTGAGTTATAATGTACTGTACATTATAACTCAATGGTGTAATCAATCATTGTAACATCACTGCCACAGAAGATGGAAACTTTAGTTTCCACAGATTTCCTCTACCTGGTAGTCATACATTTTTAAAGTAAGTAATTAAGCTATTCTAAAATTTTATTACTTTTTCCCTTATTATCATATTAAGTAGGTACAGCCTAGTACTTAATGTTTTGGCTAAACTTTCCAATATGGACCATCGATTTCAAAGCCCATATTTTTTTTGTAGATAGTACTCACTAAAAGAAAGCGTTCTGCAAAGTTTTAGGTTGCGGAAACTTAAGGTTCATGAGATATATTTTTTTAAACTTTTCATACAAATTGGTAAATAACACGCAATTACTAAATAAATTTGACAAATGATTAATGTTAAACGTCAGTTAGTGCAGGGTTCCGAATATTTTGAAAGTATCGATACCTACTCGATACCAAGTATCGTATCAAAAATATCAATACTACTTGGTATCGAGTACATTTCGTTAATTTTGGAGACGAAAAATTATGACAAACCAATTAGATGCATAGGAAGAGCTGATAAGTGCAATTATAGATGTATATAAAGTAGAATAAAGTTTACTCTATTTAAGTTCCACCTTAGTACTTGTATTTCATTGTTTGCAACTTGTTTGTATATCTTAATTAGTACAGCTTTTGTACTTTTATTTTATTGTTTGCAACTTTCTGTATTATCTAATTCTTACTACAATGAAGTGTTTACTGACTTATTGACTTACTTATTTAATATTCAAAAAGTACCCAAAACCGAATCAGAGCACCCCACTATCCACGTGGTCTTGTCTGCCCTACCCCTAGAGTGTATATAAGAGCCCGGAGGCGCGGAGGGAGAGCAGTGCCCGCCCGCCGTAGGAAAGCGCAGGCACCGAGATCGCCGTAGCGGCTGAGGCTGGTCGCCGAAGGCGACCAAAAAGCCGAAGCTGCGAAGGCGAGCCCAGGTGCCTGTGCTTCCCTACGCTAGGGCGGAGGCACTGCTCATCCCGCAGCGCCGGAGCTGCCACGGAGCGCCGGAGCACAACTTCCCGGCTTCTTACCCCCCCCCCCCCCTAGTCTCCAAAATTAACGAAATGTACTCGATACCAAGTAGTAGTGATACTTTTGATACGATACTTGGTATCGAGTACGTATCGATACTTTCAAAATATTCGTAACCCTACACTAATTGACGTTTGACATCAATGATTTGTCAAATTCATTTTGTAATTGGTGTAATTGCGTGTTATTTGCCAATTTGTATGAAAAGTTTAAAAAAATATATCTCATGAACCGTAAGTTTCCGCAACCTAAAACTTTGCAAAACGCTTTCTTTTAGTGAGTACTATCTACAAAAAAAATATGGGCTTTGAAATCGATGGTCCATATTGGAAAGTTTAACCGTTGTCAATCACACTTTTTTAAGTTATTAGCCGAAAGATTTCCACTGCTGGGCACAGGCCTCCCCCAAGGGTCACCACAACTACCAGTCCTGTGCGTCTCGCATCCATCTGCTATCCGCGACCCTTACCAGGTTATTAGTCTTATCTTGTGGAAGGCCTTCCAAACTGTGATCAAAACTACACTATTAGATTTTAAAAAATCAATAATTTCAGGGCATGTGTATGGGCTGAATACTGTTACCCTACTGGAGAGTGGTCGACTGAGAAATCACTAAGAGACTTGCACTCGCAACACAAAATGTTATGCAGTAAGCACTTTGATGATTCCTCATTCACTAACAGTGCGAGGATAAGATTGCACCATTTTGCCATCCCAATTTGGACACAGGATTTAATGCTAAAGATTCACCAGTAACAATGTACAACTGCAAGTGAAAGTAAATAGTATCTCAGTTGAAAAACCTGAAGTTAACATTAATTACTATATTACCTCAAAACTCCATCAATCATAAAGCTTGATATGTGGTTGGAATTTATAAGTATAGTCAAATAACTACTTAAGCTAAAACTCAAATTAATAGGCCTTGTCTAAATTCTATTTTAAATTTTATTTTGTTGTAGAGAAACCAAACAACCAATAGGTTGACTTGTAGAGAATGTCTTGATGCATTAAGTCTGCTCTTGTACCACTATTGTACATAAAGTTTAAATAATTAAATAAATAGACCTCATTAATTTTCATCAGGCATGATTCGGGTCAAGAGCAGACTTGTATCAGTAATAATAAAAACAGTTAACTCAATGTCAACCATAGTATTGTTAAAAACCAAAATAAATACACAACCCTCAATCTCGTATAATGGCTTTCATAAAAGTATAGGTACTTAATGATTTCTTATATTTAAGCGAACACTACACATTGAAATAATACTAGTTTTTACGGAATTAGATAAAAACAAAAGTTAAATTTTAATCTATGGTTAACTATGACAGCTGGACGTTGAACATCTCAGTCCTTCCCGTGACCATGGGTGCTGTAAAGCTCTCGAAACGTCGGGTAAAAAAGTTAAATATACGCGATAAATTCCATAAAAACTAGTATTATTTCAAGTATAGGTACTTACTCTTTTTTATTAGAAGTTCAAACATGAAACTTTCAACAAGTTGAACACTAAAATGACGATAATATGGCATTTGAAAATCCTGATAATTTAATGTAGAAACTGATCATCACCTTTGTTAAAAGTGATGAAATAAAAAACCCAAACCCCAAAAAATAAAATAAAAAACCAGGAAAATAAAACCGCTTGTCTCTAGTTACTCAATTGGTAATGTAGTTTTGCAAGAGATACCGATGATTAAAGACTTAGGAGTAACTATTGACAGAAAGCTAACCTTTAAATCTCATATAAACACATTATTGTTTATTAACAAAGCCGTGAAGTTCTTAGGATTTATTAAGCGCAATACAAAGGGTATCAAAAAAAATTAATATAATGCTTTTGTAAGAAGTCTCCTTGTATTCGCTAGTGTCATATGGAATCCATCTTCTAGTGTGCACTCCCAACACCTTGAAAGTATACAGCATGCCTTTACTCGACATCTTGCCTTTCATGCCAGTGGTATCTCACATAGGCACATCATGTTAGCTAAGATTAATAACGATAACCTTGCTCCCATATTTTACAATGGCACATTGTTGCCATTTTGTAAGTCTGTCAAAAGTCTTGGCTTACATATAGACCATACCTTAAGCTGGGAAGTTCAGGTTGCCAAAACAAGCCGTAAAGTGACTGCCACCTTACATTCTCTTTGTCGTCTCAAAAACTTTTTGCCTTTTAAAACTAAACTTCTGCTAATCCAGACTTTGATATTACCCATTATTGATTATGCGGATGTTTGTTACCCAGATCTATCTCAATATCTTCTCGATAAGTTGGAGTGCCTTCTCAACAATTGCATTAGATTCATTTTCTTACCTAAGTATGATCATATTTCCCAGTACCGATCTAAGCTTAAATGGCTATCTATTCATCAAAGGCGTAGCTCCCGAACTTTGCAAGTACTACATTCAATTTTAAATGACCCCAATTCTCCCTCTTATCTTAAGGATAACTTTCAATATTTGTATTCTACTAACGATAGAGTTCCCCGTTCCCAAAATCGTCTTCAAATTCGTATTCCACCACATAGGAGTGGTTTCTATAATTCCTCTTTTACTGTGCATTCTATACTGCTCTGGAATGCCTTGCCTGTTGATATCAAGAAAACTAATAACAAGAATTATTTTAAAAGACTAGTTCGAGAATTCTGTCGTAAGAATAATACCACCTGACTATCCGACTATTGTTTTTTTTCTCTCTAATAAATTAAAAAACATATTAAAATACATTATACAAAATCTAATATTTTGTATAATGTATTTTAATATGTATTGTGTTATTTCATTTTTGTCTCATAATATTTTATTTACTTATAGTTTTGTATAGAAGTACCCTTTTATATATTTATTATTTATTATATATTAAGTAAGTATGTATATTTTACTAACTATATATCTATTCTATTAATTTGCATTTTATTTGGTTTTATATCCTTATTATTTATTTAATAAGTCGTTGATTACACCTGCCACAGTTTCTCAAATCTCATCCAGGGTTGACTGGCGGAGAATGCCATAAGGCATTAAGTCCGCCCTTTATATCCCTTAGTATATAGGGTGTATAATGAAGATTAAATAAATAAATAAAATAAATAAATAGGCAGCCTTACTATCAGCGACTGGATAAGTTCAAAATGATGTCTCTCCCAAATAGAGGAGATATTCTAGATTTGTGTTTTCTACATAAAATAGTACACAATTAAGTGCAATGACCTTGACCGCATTTCGTTTGCTGTTCCGCGTAAATATCTCCGTTGTCGCATCAAAAAAACATTTCATATTCCTCACGCTCCTATCGTGCGTATATTATGTGGAAAATATAACGAATTTTCTAAAACCGTATCTGGCATTGACATATTTAACGACTCATATTGAATTCAAAATTAAACTTACTAATCATTTATCGTCGAGTTCCTGATATAAATTTCATCTATATTATAACATATTTTATACTTAAATTAAAAATATACATACTCCTGAAGAGTCGTTAGTATTATTTATAGTTAATATATTCCCTTTTAATAATTAAACCGTTTTTTATCTTTAGATTTTTCTTATTTAAGTACATAATTTATTTGAATAGTTCTAATTTGCATTGTATTGATTGGATGATATTTGTACTCCAAATTAACCCAAAATTGCACGACTCAATCTGTGAATGTTACATACACTTGTTATTGATATACATATCAGAGAGTATAGAAATGTGTATGTTTTCGTGATTGTTATATATGTGTATTGTAAGTGTACTTCTTAAATAAAATAAATAAATACATAAATAAAAGTCTTCTCATTGTAATTTTCAGGTGCTAGTGTTGTAACCTTCATTACCTGCTCAGGTGCCAACCATAGCCAACCCAACTACATCTTTACCTGTTCAAGTGCCAACCATATGTGAACCAACTACTGATAGCTTGAAGGTTTGTAGTACTTATACTAATTTTCACTCACATGTATGTATGTACAACATTAAAACTTGTGAAACTTTTGTTCACATTTTTGGTCTTATAGAATTTGATGATGATGTTTTCCTGGGCAATAGGGAATATGCAAGCATTTTTTTTATTTGCAAAATTAATTAACTATTAGCTCTAGTAAACAATTATGAAATAATTTTTAAAATACCTTCATCAGCGACAATGTTATAAAGCTACAAAGATACCAATTAGAAAGAGAAATCCGATAAAGACTATGATGGCAATGTCTGTGCCGACCATACATCTGTCATACAAAACGGCGTTTTCGCCATAGAGAGATAGATATAATTATTTAAAATGGTTATATCTTATTTGTTTTTATATCAATTTTGATTCTATTGCCCTGTTAGCATTATGTTTTTGTATATTTTTAGATAAACTGTATGGCTTATGAATATTTTTTCATGCATATTCCCTGTTTCGAGCACAGTGACCAATTTCTCATATAAATAAGAAACAAACGAATGCTTAATTATGTAGATTAATATCACCATAATGATTCTTACTCAGGTAATGTTGAAACTGATTATCACCCTTGTTCACAAAAATCGTCTCATTGTAATTTTCTGATGCTAGTATTGGAACCTTCATTACCTGTTCAGGTGCCAACCATAGTCAACCCAACTACATTTTTATTGGAACCTTCATTACCTGTTCAGGTGCCAACCATAGCCAACCCAACTACATTTTTATTGGAACCTTCATTACCTGTTCAGGTGCCAACCATAGTCAACCCAACTACATTTTTATTGGAACCTTCATTACCTGTTCAGGTGCCAACCATAGTCAACCCAACTACATTTTTATTGGAACCTTCATTACCTGTTCAGGTGCCAACCATAGCCAACCCAACTACATTTTTATTGGAACCTTCATTACCTGTTCAGGTGCCAACCATAGCCAACCCAACTACATTTTTATTGGAACCTTCATTACCTGTTCAGGTGCCAACCATAGCCAACCCAACTACATTTTTATTGGAACCTTCATTACCTGTTCAGGTGCCAACCATAGTCAACCCAACTACATTTTTATTGGAACCTTCATTACCTGTTCAGGTGCCAACCATAGCCAACCCAACTACATTTTTATTGGAACCTTCATTACCTGTTCAGGTGCCAACCATAGTCAACCCAACTACATTTTTATTGGAACCTTCATTACCTGTTCAGGTGCCAACCATAGTCAACCCAACTACATTTTTATTGGAACCTTCATTACCTGTTCAGGTGCCAACCATAGCCAACCCAACTACATTTTTATTGGAACCTTCATTACCTGTTCAGGTGCCAACCATAGCCAACCCAACTACATTTTTATTGGAACCTTCATTACCTGTTCAGGTGCCAACCATAGCCAACCCAACTACATTTTTATTGGAACCTTCATTACCTGTTCAGGTGCCAACCATAGCCAACCCAACTACATTTTTATTGGAACCTTCATTACCTGTTCAGGTGCCAACCATAGCCAACCCAACTACATTTTTATTGGAACCTTCATTACCTGTTCAGGTGCCAACCATAGCCAACCCAACTACATTTTTATTGGAACCTTCATTACCTGTTCAGGTGCCAACCATAGTCAACCCAACTACATTTTAATTGGAACCTTCATTACCTGTTCAGGTGCCAACCATAGCCAACCCAACTACATTTTTATTGGAACCTTCATTACCTGTTCAGGTGCCAACCATAGCCAACCCAACTACATTTTTATTGGAACCTTCATTACCTGTTCAGGTGCCAACCATAGCCAACCCAACTTTTTTTTTAAATCTTTATTAATATAAAATACACAGATTTAAAATAATAATAAACATCGCCAAACTGTGCAACAGTTTGTTGGCGATAATGGCGCTCTTTTGTTATACATTAATATGTATTTTTTTGTTACATACATACTTATCTTAGGTATATTTATTACAATAAATATCTCTATCTTTAATTAATATTTATTATAGGTAGTACATTATACTTTTCATAGGAATGTATTTTTCAGTCTTTTCTTTAATGTTACTGTGCTTATGTCTTTGGACGTATCTCTTATAAAATCTATTCTATTATATATTAGCGGAGTTAAATATTGCCTAGTTCTCTTACCATAATAGTTTCTTATATGTGGTATCACATATTTACCCTTCTCAACTTGCCTGGTACGATATTTATGCGTTATAGGTAGTTTAAATGTATTTATTTTATATTGTTCTAAAGCAATTAGGTAATCTACCTTTTGATGCACTGGAAGTATTTTACATATATTAAATAATTTGTCATAATTTTTTTTACACTGTAATTTTACTTTTTTACTTACTAAATACTTAAGTAGTCTAATCTGTAAATGTTTTATACGATCTAACTGTGTTTTGAAAGTTAGCCCATAACTGCTCAATCCATAATTGATTACCGAGTCAGCCAGTGCATAATACAGTACGTACAAGACTTTTCGATTCATGAAATTGCTTAAGTGAAAGAATCTACCCAGCAGTGGCGAAGCTACCATTAAAGCCGAAAAGCCCAGCTTGCCTTATTAAACTGAATCAATCAATAATATCAACTAATAAAATAACTCGTAAACTGTTTCAAATTATTTCAATTTTCCCGCGCACTCCACTGTTCGACACATGTCGACCGATGACCTCGTATTGCCTTAGCGATAAGTTTATACAAAGGTATTCTGTGGCGATACTGCTGCTGTCATAAAGTGAGTTTTAATAGAGCGATTACTTGTCTCCCTCGCTCGCGTGGGCTTTTTACGGGGCTTTCGAGAAGACGATCGCTCTCTTTCTAACCTATGGCAAAATGTTCTATAATGAAGTATAACTACGAAATGTTTATATAGCAATTACTATTAGCCAACAAGCCTGGCATTGCCATGAAGTTGTTTAGGAGTGCGTTAGCGACTAGCGAAGTGGTTGCGGGCCCCTCGTATGCAAGTTCACTTCACATTACAATGTTTATGTTTGTTTTTGTTGTGTTTGTTAAAAATTTATGCTTTTTCGAAGATTTTTAGTGAAAATGAATATAAGTGTGTTGAAGTGCTAATCGGCAAGGAAAAGGTAAAAATCTTTAAAAATGAAATTTAATATTCAATAAACATTTCTTCATACTTTAAATATAGACAGGACTCTAGTATTAAAGTTTAATTAGGTTAGGCGTATTTAAAGGTTTAATAACTCAATATTTATATTAATAGTGATATATGAGTTTAAAAATATCATTTTGTACGGTTTATAATGAATTGAAAATGAATAATTATAATTATAATAAATAGTCATTATTTTATGCTAAAAAAATAGCAAAGCTTTATCTTCTCATTATAACTATCTCATTCCTGTCGTAATCTGTTCTTTTATGCATATAACTTAAACAAAATATAATTTCGAGGTTTCACATCTGCCAGGCGTCCCTTTTTTAACTTTGCATAGTTTGTTTGTACTTTGTTCATTTATTTTGTTCATGTATTGTATTGTTTGTAAATATCTCAAGCAAACCCAAACGGCTCTTTTCAAAACCACCGAAGGTGTGCAATTGCATATTATGACATACAATCTATCTAGCGGTAGTATGCTTTCTGTGTGCTTTGTTAAACACGTCCTTGTCAGCACTGAATGTGAAAGTAAAGAGTGGAGACAGCTCAAGATTGGTGTATTTTTATTAAACTGCTAAAAACAACAAAACCATATCTCGGGCTTGCCCTAGTTTGGAGCCCTAGCTTCGCCACTGCTACCCAGTATTGATTGCAATTTATTACACACACCAGTCCATATTACTATCCAGTTCATATTACTATCTACTGTTAGGCCTAAGTATCGGTATTTATCTACTACATCTATGTTTGTGCACTGGCAGCCAGCTTTATTGAGATGTAGACACTCGTATGTATGACCAATTATATTTATGTTTAATTTACCTTGCTTAAAGACGTTACTGTGGGGTGAACTTATATACATAGCCTTTGTTTTGGATAAATTTATAATTATACCGTTATCATGTGCCCATTTAATTATGTTTTCGAAGTCCTCCTGTATGTATTTTTGTGCATCACTCATGTTATTGGTTGAGTACATTAGGCACATGTCGTCTGCATACAGAACCGTTTTACAATGCTTTATTACATTAATGACACTATTAACATGCATAATGTACCCAACTGGACCGAAAACCGATCCGGTTGGTACTCCAAGACTCACGCTTATATCGTCCCCTGTTACTCCGTCTACCAATGTACATAAGGATCTATTTTGCAAATAGCATTTAAACCATTGGTTGATGGGACCTCTGATACCACATTCATCCATCGCACGCAGTAGTACCTCGTGTTCCAGGGTGTCGAATGCCTTTTTATAATCTATAAAAAGAGCAGCGACAAACTTACCCTCATTGAGATTGTTGTTGATATAGTCGGTGAATTGCGCAAGCGCAGTATCCGTGCTGCGTCCGCGACGGAACCCGTGCTGCGCATCTGATATTATGTTATATTGCTCTAAGTAACAACTTATCTGATTCACTATTACTTTTTCTACTATTTTATTTATTACCGATAATATAGCAATTGGTCTATAGTTACTATAGTCCGTGTGGCTCCCCTGTTTATATATTGGTCGTATTATTGCTTTTTTTAATATATCCGGGTAAACTCCCCCACCCACACTCATATTTATAAATTTAGCTATTACTGGGCTTATTTCTTTCTTTACCTGCTTTATATCTTGTACTCTAATTTTGTCTAAACCCGGTGCTTTATTAAAATCTAAATTATTTATATATTTTTCTATCGTATACGCTCCTACCTTCCTAAAGTAAAAAGACTTGTCACTTGGTTTTACATATGAAATTCTAT
Source organism: Parnassius smintheus behrii (assembly GCA_036936625.1). Taxonomy (NCBI): domain Eukaryota; kingdom Metazoa; phylum Arthropoda; class Insecta; order Lepidoptera; family Papilionidae; genus Parnassius; species Parnassius smintheus. The sequence continues at coordinate 5,324,140 of JAUPFT010000030.1, read as the reverse complement.
CCAAAAAAATTTTATCACAGTTATGCTTTATTTTCTGTACTTCCCCTGTGAACGTTTCAGAGAACTTATTGCAAATATTATACACACTGCTAGTTTGGCCTAAATATTTTAAAATAACGTCATCTAAACCCGGTTTAGGCTTGCCTATCCATTTATTTATGTTACACCATATTTTTCTAAAATCATTGTTACATTTTTGTATCTCATTCTGCCTGTATTTATTCTTAGCTTTATCTATTAATTTATTAACCTTATTTCTATATCTCGTATACATTAGTCTTTTATTCGTATTCTTAGGGGATGATTTCCAAACTCTGAACAGTATGTCCCTATGTTCTATCATTTTACATAGTTCTTTATTAACCCATGGTTGCGTAATTCTTTTTTTCTTTGGTGTTTTCTGTAACTTACACTTATCATATATATCTATAAAAACCCTATGTAATTTTTTATACAATAAGTTAGGACAACTCGTTTCCATGACATCAGACCAATCAATTGTTTTTAAACTATTGCATACCATTTTTTCGTCTAATATGGTTTGTAATTTACAATTATTAATGTTGGATACATTCCCAGTTATTTTTACGCTAATTCCAACCATATAGTGATCCGATACGGTACAAGTTAGCACGCGTCTAGCAGCCGGCCGCGGCTCGCCCGCACGCACACGTGGTCAATATTCGAGGAATTCACTCGGCCATCCACGATCGCTTCGCGCGTTATCTCTGACGTAGGTATTGCACTCTGTAGGCCGTTTTCACACAACATGTTTTTGTAGGCAACTAAATTCGTATTTGCACCTTGCGATATATCAATGTTGGTATCTCCCTCCAATTAAAATTATTTCTTCTGAGGATGGGATATTTTTCAGTATGGTATCCAGTTCTGTGATAAAAACTAACTTATTTGAGTTTGGTGGTCTGTATATAGCCAATATATGTGTAGTTTTACTTCCAGTTTTTAGTTTTGCATGAATTATCTCTGTTGCTTTTATTGGTATTTGTGGTTTTTCTGTGGTAAAATATAAGTCATCTCTCACGAATATGAGTATCCCACCGCCTCTTCTTGTCTCCCTAGTGTTAGAATACACCACATAACCAGGGATCTTATATAGTGATACTTCTTCGCTTTTTATGTTTACTTCTGTGAGAATGATGACATTTAGCGTTCTTTTTGTTATACAGTGGCATAATAAAGCAAGAAGTTGGTTGAATTGTTTTCGTACAAAACGTATGTTCAGATCATTGAGTTATAATGTACTACGTTCTAGAGAAGCTATTCCAAACAAAAATTGTGCACTACTCGTATGTCTTCGCGCATGCGCGGTAATAGTAGAGTCGCGCATGCGCAGTTGGTATAAACGCGCATTGCGCTTGCGCGGTCAGTTTTTGTTATTATAGATTATACGTAAGTAGAATGGTCAGTATGTAATAATTGTTTATTTATATTGTATTGTTAATTATATCGAGTACAATTTTTTAAATTGTTTTTTATTTTGTATATGTGCTAATTTAATATAATATTACATATGTCAGAATTACATTTTAATGATATTTTTATCTGAATATTTTAAAAGGTATCTATGTCAAATATAAAAAAACGTACTAAATGTATGTTTAACAAAACTTATTAACATAAAATTTAAATTACAAATATATTTATTTAAATTAGAATCATAAATGTTGTAAATAATCGTTCATAAATGCTGGGCACGCGAGAGTTAAAAATGGACGAATTTATTCCACTTTGACTTTGATGTGGAAACTTAAAAATAAAATAAAAGAATAATAAGCGGATTTAAACATGGAAATTTTTGCCAAATCATAATAACTTATATATGTTTCTATAAAAAATGTGTATAATAATATATTCGTCCTATACTTAAGAAGTACCCACGGAAATGTCGCATCTGAACATATTAATTTCATAATCTATATTCAGTGACACGAGATGGCGTCTTAGGAATAATTTGTTTTATTATTAATTTATAATACTTTTTTATTGAATAAGTATCTTATTAACCGATGAAAAGTAATTCCTTGGTTTTTACTGACATTTCTTGAATTATTTGTGCAATATCTAAGTACACAAGACGGCATATTTTTATCAAGAGATTTTTTTTAAATCAACACAACACGTGACAACTCTACAAGCGCCTAGCGAGTGACTGATTAAAGTGCAGTGCATGAACCGCAGTTGAGTGGAACAGAGTAGCTGAATGCGGTGTCTCCTCTAGTACGTAGTACATAATAGCTCAATGGTTCAGATGAATTATATTTACATTATTATTCGAGAATTGTTGAGACCAGGTGTTTATATCCTGATATCTAGTGTATTCAATGTCATTTAAATCCAATTCACTGTCTTGGTTATCGAATTTTAAAGTTCTTGAAATCACATAGTGTGTTACGCGGTCCATATAGTTTTTGTTATTACAGTATAATCTCACTAATCCGGCACTATTAAAAACCGGAGGGTGCCGGATTATTGGAATGTTCGGATTATTGGATTATAGTGAAAAAGTCATAGGTAAAGAATAAAATAAAGTACATATTTCATAGAGGGAGTCAATGTATGTAATGTATTCGATTAACATGTAGGTACATATGTGATTAACTATGTAGTTTTAAAATAATCCTTAATTGAGGTCTGCTTTTGTGCAACTTGTAGTCCTTGCTTAAAAACCTTTTCTCGCATGTTGCGAAGAATTATAATATCTTTGGCAGACATGCCGTTTTCTTCTGCCCATGTTATGCACGTATTGAAACACATCAATGCATTATCTGGTTTAACTCTTATAGCAGTTGTAGTAGTTGGTGGCTCTAATATTTCTACAAAGCTTTCTTCTTGTACTGCTTCAGATATTATTTCTTCATCTGTCATAATTTGCTCTGTTTCTTCGATTCCTTCAAACCAAGAATTTAAATTTTCCTCACTTGTCTCCAATCCTTTTTCTGATAGATTTTTTAACCAATCGACAATAGGCATATTATCTTCAGGATCCCATTCATCTGTTTCTTCTGTTTCTGATATATCATTCATTGTGGGCCATAACTTTTTCCATGAAGATTGGATTAAGTTAGATGAAACAGACTTCCAAGCATGAGCGAGAGAGAATACAACATCCTTCAAATTCATTCCTTTAAGGCTCTGCGTTATATCACCATCCTGAGATATAATATGGATCAGCAATTTATTTTTATACAAAGACTTTATTTTTTGGATAACGTTTTGATCCATCGGCTGCAGTAAAGGTGTGCAGTTTGGTGGTAAGAAGATGGTTTGGATATTCCCATCACTTGATTTAAGTTCTTGTTCGTTTGGGTGGCCTGGAGCATTGTCAAGTACGAGTAAAGCTTTTATGGGCAAGTTAGATCTTTTCATAAATTTTCTTACTTCTGGGACAAAGTCTTTATGAAACCATTCGCTAAATACCTCTCTTGTGACCCAACTTCTACTTTGGTTCTTGTAACAGACTGGCAGACAAATGTTCTTGAAAGCTCTGGGATTTTTTGCTTTGCCAATCACTAATAAATCCAATTTGTGCGTTCCAGTAGCATTTGAACACGGCATGAATGTGATTCTGTCTTTACTCACTTTACGACCTGGTGCACTTGCTTCTGTAGAAGACACGAATGTTTTATTGGGCAACAGTCTCCAGAACAGACCACTCTCATCTGCGTTATAGATTTGATCAGGAAGAAGACCCAGTTCTTCTACTTTGTTTTTGAAATGCTGGATAAATGGCTGTACTGCAGATTCGTCGCTTGATAATTTCTCACCCGATACTGTTAAGAGACGGATACCAAATCGCTTTTTAAATTTATCCAGCCATCCATCGCTGGCACGAAAATCATCTTTGTGGGTAATTTTTTTATAAAATTCGATTGCTTTGGTTTTCAGAATTTCTCCAGATATAGGAGTGTGTTTAGAACGCCGTTGCAAGAACCACATGTAAAGAGCGTTTTCCATCTTTGGACAATCGCCAACTTTTAGTGTTTTACGCTTTCCTGGCCCCGATTCCATTGTCTTGACGTGGTCTACTATCTTTTGCCTTTTTTTCTTAAGATCGTGTATAGTAGCACGCCCAACACCATATTCTTTTGCCAATTTGCACATGTTTTCTCCACTATCTAACTTCTTTAAAATCTCCATTTTATTATTCAAATCTAGTGTCTTGTGTTTGCGTTTATTTGACATTTTTAACTATAAACTATTCTCACTTGGAAAAAAAAAAACAAATACGTAAGCACGTGCATGTGATAAGTTTTGAGGTTAGACTGCTCGTCGATGACGCAGCGACCGAAGCGCACAGGTATAGAGGGGCGAGGGAGGCGTGGGCGGAGGGTGCCGGATTATTGGACGTGCCGATCTATCGAAGTGCCGGATTAGTGAGATTATACTGTATTGATTAAATTATTGTTCGTTCTTATTATGTTTTTCGCGCAAGACTTTAATATCGCTTTCTGTTCTTATGCGAATAATTTTTTCCTTCTCGCTTTTCTTGACTAATATATTAGAGTTTTGAGTCCATATGAATTTATATAATTGCTTTAATTGATTCCTGGCTTCCCAGAATAGTACTCTGGTCTCTTTGGTTAAATCTTCATTTATGTATATACGCATGTTGTTGTCGTTGCCATATACATCGCCATTGGTTAGTTGAACTCTTCTTTTTTGCATCCATTGATCTCGAGCTTGCTTTGACCGCAGCTTCACTATAACTGGGCTTGGTCGTTCTATCCTCGTCTTTGTTGTGGTTGGTGGGCTCCTTCTTTCGACACTTTCTATATCTTCTGGGTTCAAACTAAGCTTTATGGCAACATCTTTGACTACCTCTTTTATATTTTCATTATCTTTGTTCTTCATTAGGCATGCAATTTTAACATTTTTTTCTTTTTCCTTCTTCTCCAAGCTGACAACTCTTTCCTCTAATGCAGCATTGCATTTCTCAAGGTATACGTTCTTTTGTTCTAACGCTTTTATTTTATTTTCCGCAGTCTTTTTGAATTCCAGCATTTCTTGGTACTGCTCAGCATAAAAATCAACTGTCTCCACAAGTTCATCAAGTTTTTTTTCGACCTGGAATATCACCTTCAATTTATTGTTCACCTCTACTAATAGTGATTCTACTGTAATGTTGTGCGGATCTATGTCGATGATCCGTGATTGTATTTTAGAGCTCGACTTTTGACACTCCTCACATACTTCGGTTTGCAGGAATTGCTTTGAGTTTCTCACACATTTCTTATGATACACACTTTCACATCCACCTTTACATTTTAATACCTCGTCCTTAGCCATTGATAAAAACAGTTTACATTTTTTGCACTGCACCATATTTTTTTTTTTCGACACGCGTAGGAACACAAACTCCGATAAGTAGTAATATAGCTAACACACGTCCGCACGCGGAGCGCTCGCGACGAACTGCATCTTTACCTATTCAAATGCCAACCATATGTGAACCAACTACTGATAGCTTGAAGGATTGTAGTACTTATACTAATTTTCACTCACATGTATGTATGTACAACATTAAAACTTGTGAAACTTTTGTTCACATTTTTGGTCTTATAGAATTTGATGATCATGTTTTCATGAACAATTTTAATCACAGTGACCAATATCTCATAATTAAATAAGTATAATAAACAAGCTTTTGACTTTGGCGCTTGCTCAGATATCAAGACTTTTCTTCGTTGTTTATCAACTACCTATGAGGGTGACACTGAAATTTCTTAGAAAATCAAAAACTGAACAAACTAGCAAGTTATATTAATATAATTTAATTTTTTATAAGATATAATAAAACGTTAATTTTTTATATATTATAGAAAATTAATCTTAAAATAAAACATTAGTTTTTTTATATCTTTTCAAAATAGTGTCTATTTACATCAATACATAGCTGCATCCGATGGAACCACTGATAACAGCACTTTGGCCACTCGTCCTTAGGGGTGTCTTCGAGGGCATTTTGAAACGCAGCTACTGCTTCATCGGCTTTCATAAAATGTTTTCCTCGAAGTTTTTCCATTAAATCTTTGTACCATTTCACGACACCAATAAACACAATGGAGTTTTTGGGGCTCTATCAAATTATGAGGTATCCATTAGAGATGGGCCGAATATTCGTTTTATATTCGGTATTCGGCATACTCATTAGCTTTACCGAATATTCGTATTCGGCCGAATATTCGGTAAAATCACCGAACATTCGTTTTCATACTGTCCAATGTATTGAAATGTACGAATTGAGTAATGCGATGTCTTTTACTGTTGAAAGTATATTTTATTTATGGGCTGAATCCACTTACTCTAGAGTGCCTCAAATGCATAAATCTATACATTTATGTTTTTGAGGCACTGTAAATTTATTTCCGATTATATCAAATAGAAACTTGATAAAATGTTTTTGGAATCAAACAAAGATAACGATTGCAAGCCTATTAATGCTGGTGTTCCACAAGGCTGCGTACTATCGCCAACGCTGTTTCTTCTGCATATCAATGATATGTTGCAAACCCGTAACATTCATTGTTATGCAGATGACAGCACTGGTGATGCTCTCTACACCGGCCGAGCCAATATTTCTCGGGAAAACGTCTCCGAGTGCCGGGACAAACTTGTGTCTGAAGTCGAGTCTTTGCTGAACAGTCTCGGATTGGGGGCGACTAAATCTAGTCCAGTTTAACCCCCAGAAGACACAAGTTTGCGCGTTAACCGCTAAAAGAACCCCTTTGTCGTATCCCCTCAGTTTCAAGGCAAGACCCCTCAAGGACCCTTGTTGCCTCAGCCAGTATCGGAATCCTCGGCGTCGACATATCGACTGACGTGCAGTTTCGTGGTCACTTAGAAAAGAAGGCCAAATTGGCCTCTAAAAAGCATGGCGTGCTCAGCAGAGCGGGACAGTATTTCATGCCGGCACACCGCCTGCAACTTTACAAGGCGCAGGTTCGGCCGCACATGGAATACTGTTCCCATCTCTGGGCTGGGGCTCCCCAGTACCAGCTCCTTCCACTTGACCACACCCAGCGCAGAGCGGCTCGAATCGTCGACGACCGAGTGCTTTCCGATCGGCTCGATTCACTGGCACTGCGAAGAGATGTTGCATCTCTTTGCATTTTCTTTCGCATATACCATGGAGAGTGCTCTGAGGAATTGTTCGGATTAATCCCAGCCGCCAAATTTCGTGAACGCACTACGCGGCAAACGTCCCGATACCATCCACACCATCTGGATGGTTGGCGGTCCACCACTGTACGTTTCAAAGAGTTTTCTTCCGCGTACAACCTCTCTGTGGAATAGTTTACCACCGGCGATTTTTCCGGACCGATACGACCTGGGGACCTTCAAGAAAAGAGCTTACTCTTTTCTAAAGCAATATTAATCGCTGAGCTGTGACCCATTTGTTTAACTGCAACACACATGTATATTTAGATCATAAGTTTATGTATTTTTTTTTCCATAATGCTTTGATTGTATATCTAGTTTAATCACTGAATTTACGTGTGTGATTGGAGATACAAATAAACGTTTTATCTATCTATCTATCTAAAGGGCCAGCAACGTTTTTTACGTGGTAGAGCCATGCTGCAGTTATATTAGTAGTATAGTTGTAGCACGAATGGGTCGGCTCGACCGGGGAAGGACCACGCTCTCACAGAATACCAGCGTGAAATAGTAGCTTAATGCTTCTGTATTTCGTATGGTGAGTGTAGAGAACCGGAGACCCTTTTTACTGGAAATGAGGCATTCCATCTCAGTCCTCACGGGTGACAACGCATCTGCATTTTGATTTGTAATGGAAGATAGATGTAGATGTCTACGGGCCGCAGCAACCACTTACCATCAGGTGGACTGTGTGCTCGTTTGTCAGCCTATTCTATATAAAAAAATATATATATATAAAAAAAACGCCCCTGCAATTCCCCTGGTGTTGAGGTTGATCATGGGCGGCGGTAGTCACTTAACATCAGGTGAGCCGCATGCTCGTTTGCCCACTCTTCTATAAAAAAAAATGTGCAGGCGATTTGCTCAGTACTAGATGATGCTACAACATGTCAGTTATGGCGGGGAGCGAGAGGCAAGGTCCGGCGCTAACCCCGCGCGCTTTACGGTAATAAGTTTCGATATAAATTGGTTGGGTCCCGAGGTTATATATATATTCCACCGAACATTATTGCCGAATAATGTTCGGTGGAATATTCGGCTCGGTAAAAGTTTTACCGAACATTCGGCCGAATATTCTTATTCGGTGAAATCCATATTCGGCCCATCCCTAGTATCCATCGGGCACAAAGCTTCCTGTACCGCAAAATGTTCATGGAGGATATTTTGTACACTTGACTCATACCGATGCCCAAGCTTGTCTGAATCTGCTGATAAATCACTCTTTTGTCAGTCTCTATCATACGTCGCACCACACTGATGTTATCTTCAGTCGTCGCCGTAGAAGGCCGTCCCTCACGCAGATCATCCGTGAGATTAGTGCGACCATGTTTAAGCTCATTAAACCAGTTGTAAACAGTGGCGCGAGATGGGACTTCATCGTCGTGAAAGGCCAATCGAAGTCTGTCATAACTTTCTTGTTGACTTAAATGACATCGAAAGTCATAAAAAATCATTGTACGAAAAATTTCTCGCGTTGAATTCATGCTGACGTGACACAGACAATTTTCAATTTGCCGCCAAATCGTAAACAAGTGACAAATAAAATAAATACACAATAATATTGGTAAAGAGTTCCACTTTCAAATTTTTTTTTATTGTATCGTTTGCAAGTGGCCAGTGCTAAAAACTTTCATTGTTTCCCTCATATGTATAGGTTTCGAACCTACAGTCTATTTAAGTATTGTTTAAGAAACGAGGCTCTATATGATCGGAATATTTAACTTATTTCCAGATGCCAAGGACTAAAGGGATTATGAGGGAGCTGGATTTAAGCAAGTCGTAGGAATTGACCCATAAGAAACTTAAACTGTATAAAAGATGTAGGAGAAATTTGAGCAAAATGATGAGACTTAGAAAAAAAATTAAGAAACAACCACATGCCCTCTTCTAAACATTAATTACAAATATTAATGTCCAAAGTGTCATGGATAAAAATATATCAGGGCCATTTGCTTTACTGTTGTAACGTCAACTGCAAAATACTCCCAGAAAATTAACTCGGTCGGATATGGAGTATAGATGACAAAGTTATGGCTTTAAGCATCTATAAAAGGTCTACTGGCTGCTATAGACTTTTTTGTGTACCAAGCGAAGGCACATTAAAAGCATTGCTGAATAGAATTTCGATGAAATGCGGTATAAATAGCCAAATATTCGAAACAATTAAAGAAATAACTAAAAGTCGAGAACCAGAAGAAAATCTGAGCATTTTGGCATTTGACGAAATGTCAATACGAAAACATTTGCAATATAATAGTAAACAAGATGTAATTGACGGTTATCAAGATCATGGAAATCAAGGCAGAACTATGGAGCCAGCCACACATGCATTGAATCCTAAAGAAGTGGAAGCAGCCTTTAGCTTTCTACTTTTCTGGTGACTGTGTTACGGCCCATAGATTATCTGTTCTTATAAAAGAAGTAAGTATGCAATACAATATGTAACGTAATTAACGCACACCCTCAGACACCCCAATTAGTATATTATGTTATAATCATAATACATACACTGAATTTTTAGTTAAACATTTTTATGTACTGATTATTTATCAAATTAGTTATACTAATTCCGGAAGAATGTTGTGGTCACAGTACAAATCCACGAACGCAAAGACTTTAATGTGCTTGAAATAAAGTTCATTTTTATTTATTTTTATTGAATGACGGAATTAGTAATAACATAAATAAAACTTCACTCTTAAAAGTCTTTTTGAGTTTGTTTTGACTGTACAGATTTAGTGTGACTGTAATTTACGTAGTTTTAATTATTTTTGGGATAAAAAATTACCTATATTAAAAATGATAGGAATCGATTCAGTAAACGATTCTGAACAAACTACTTTCTCAAAGTGCGTTAATTATGTTACATGTTGTATAGTTGACTGAAGAAAAAAAAAGCATTGCATACTCAATATATATAATTATATATTTGTATTTACAGGTACTTGATGCAAGCTTCCAAGCAGGGTTGAATGTCACTGCTACTGTATATCAGACAACTTTGGTGTGAACGTCAAAGCATTAAACTCCCTTGGTTCCTCAGTGGCTCAACCATATTTTGAGTTTAAAGGCCATGAAATCGTCACAATTATGGACCCACCGCACCTAATGAAATGCGTCTGAAATAATTTACTGAAGTACGACATTAAACGCCCTCAAGTATTGCAAATTGATGGAAAATCTATACCAATTAATTTAAATGTTGTAAATAATAGATAATAATTAGGTATGACATGAGTACATGACTAAGGTCAATGGTGGCAATTTAGTCTTCATAAGATTTATCTTGTCTTGTGCAACCCTCATCATGTGCAACAATCATCAGATTCATCATCATCATCATCATTACTGCCCTTCACAAGTCCACTGCTGAACATAGGCCTCCCCCAAGGTAGGCCACAAAGCACGGTCCTGAGCCACCTGCATCCATCGACTTCCTGCATGTCTTACCAGGTCGTCACTCCATCTAGTGGGGGGTCGCCCTAGACTTCGCCTACCGGTACGAGGAGGCCACTCGAGAACCCTTCTTCCCCAACGGTTGCCGGTTCTTTGAGCTATATGGCTGGCCCATTGCCACTTTAGCTTACTAATCCGTTGGGCTATGTCAGGCACTCTGGTTCTACTACGGATATCCTCATTTCTGAGTTTATCACGCAGAGAAACTCCGAGCATAGCCCTCTCCATAGCTCGCTGAGCGACTTTGAGCGTTCTCATACGGCCAGCAGTGAAGGACCACGTCTCGGTTCCGTAGGTCATCACTGGCAATACACTGGTTGCACAACTTAGTTTTCAGGTTTTGAAGTATACCTGACGAGAAGATGCGTCGTAATTTCCCGAACGCTGCCCAGCCGAGTTGAATCCGTCGATTGACCTCTCGGTTGAAGTTGGACTTACCTAGTCGGACTATTTGTCGCAGCTAAACGTACTCGTCAACGACTTCTAGCATAGTGCTCCCAACAACTACCGGCATAGGTGTGACATGGACATTAAACATGATCTTTGTTTTGTCCATGTTCATCTTAAGACCTATCTATTGGGAGGCACTATTGAGGTCACTGAGCATAGTGCTTAAGTCCTCCAGTGATTCTGTCATAAGGACTATATTGTCGACAAATCGAAGGTGAGTGATGTACTCGCCATTGATGTTAATACCGTATCCTTTCCAGTCCAGTAGCTTGAAAACGTCTTCCAATGCAGCGGTGAAGAGTTTCGGGGATATAACATCACCCTGTCTTACACCTCTCTGCAGTTGGATAGGTTTCGTACTCTGGTTCTGTATTCGGATAGCCATCGTAGCCCTACTATACAAACACTTCAGCACTTCGATATACCGACAGTCAACTTGGCACCGCTGAAGGGACTGTAGCACCGCCCAAATTTCGACGGAATCAAAGGCTCTCTCATAGTCCACATACGCCAGGCAAAGTAGCAGATTGTACTCTTCGGACTTCTGTACAATTTTCCGAAGGGTATGTATGTGGTTGGAAAAGGCTATAGTACCAAAGCCTTTTCCGAAACCGGCTTGTTCGGGAGGCTGCTATCTGGTGTTGCGGTTGATCATGGGCGGCGGTAGTCACTTAACATCAGGTGAGCCGCATGCTCGTTTGCCCCCTCTTCTATAAAAAAAAAAAAAAAAAAAAGGCTGGAAGTCGTCGAGTCTGCGTGAGAGACGATTCGTAATGACTCTCGAAAACAGCACGTAGACGCGGCTCAGAAGGGATATCAGTCTGTAGTTCTTCAAGATGGCATTGTCACCTTTCTTGAAGAACAAGACCACCGCACTTCTGCTCCACGCCCCCGGAGTAGTGCCATCATGGAGGACGGAATTAAAAAGCCTCTGAAGGACTTCAAGTACCGGTTTTCCACCCGTTTTCCGAAGCTCCGCTGTAATTCCATCCTCGCCCAGGGACTTGCCGTTTTTAAGGTGCTGGAGAGCCATTCTAATCTCATCTGACAGCTCAGGCTGACGTCCGGGATATCATCGGAATAGTGTCGGATAAGACTTGCTCTTGGATCGTTACTGACACTTGCGTGTGGCTCCAACAATGATGTGTACAGCTGCCCATAGAACCTCTCAATCTCACTCAGAATCTCAGGTGTCCCGGAAACGATGCTGCCACACTCAGTCTTCAGCTTTGACAGTTAGCTCTTACTGGCAGACAGATCTTTGGCCAAGAATTTGCAGTCCTGGTTACGCTCGATCGCTTCTTCAATACGAGCAGTATTGAAGTAGCGTAAGTCTCGCCGCATGCATTTGGAGATCTGTCTGTTCAGTTGCCTGTATGCTGTCAAATCTGTTGACGATTGCAGCCTCATCTCCCGTCTAACAGCCATGAGATTAAGAGTGTTATCGGAGAGTTTTTGTGTTCTTCTGCCGCGGGTCTTGCAGAACTTAGCTCAGACCGCATGGCCAGTTTCCACGAGCGTGTCATTCATATCGTCCACTGCATTGCAATCTTCTAGGCACTAAAAGCAGTTACATAACTCAAGCTGAAAGGTTTCGGTATACTGGATTCGAGCACGAGGGGGACGGAGCGTTGACTTCATTAGACGAGACCTCTCCAACTTAACGTTTAGGTTCAGTGTGCCTCTAACCATTCGGTGGTCGCTGCCAGTTTTCACCCTTGCGATCACTGAGACATCACTGAACAGTTGGCATCTGGTCGGTGGTCATAATGAAGTCAATCTCATTTTTCGTCGAACCGTCGGGGCTTGACCAGGTCCACTTCCTGTGGGGCCGCTTCTGGAAGAAAGAGTTCATCATAAAGAGTCCCTCTTTCTCCATAAAGTCAGCCAGCTGCTGGTCCCTACGGTTCCGTTGCCCTACTCCAAATTTCCCTAACTTCAGCTCATCGCTTTCTCTTGTGCCTAGTTTTGCATTGAAATCTCCCATCAACACCGTGTAGTGGGTTTTGGAGGAATGCATGGCTCTGGAAATATCATCATAGATTTCCTCCACCTCCTCATCGGGATGTGCCGAGCTTGGTGCGTAAACCTGTATGACCTTCAGAGAATACCGTTCGGTGATTCTGAGTATCAGGTACGCGACCCTCGTAGACACACTCCCAATCTTTACAACGTTGTTGACGAGAAACTTGTGGACGATAAATCCGACACCTCCTTGGGACAGATGGTCGCCCTCCCGGTGATAGAACAAGTTGCCGGACTCGAGGATTACCGTGTCCCCCTCTCTTCGGACCTCGGATAATCCAATAATATGCCAGCGCAACTTGTCTACCTCTTCTTCCAGCTCTAGTATCTTTTCGTCAGTCCTCAGGGTGCGTGCGTTATAAGTTGCCACTTGCCAGGTCGAGTCGTAGGTGGCAACCGAACCTCCACCGGAGATTCTTAGCACCCCCTGCCCCGCCGTTACCATGGTCGCCACCGTAGCCAGGAATAGCGGGGCCGCCGGGGACTGGGGGCCGTTTGTTTGCGTCGTTACTCATGTGGGGATATTTGCCATAGTTGCCACGCTTGGCGAGCGGTTGGGGGAACCGCAGTTTTTTATTATATCAATGCTGTTATCAGGAAGATGCTGCTGCCCATCTCCTGCCTGCCTCCCTCAGTCGCCTCTTACGACACCCTAACCTCTAACACAGACTCTAATAAATGTATTTTTAATACTTCTGTTATTATTTGTAATATATTTTGCATGTTTATTATTACAGGTGTAGCCAAGTGGAGTCACATTAAATCATTCTTTGAAAAAGAGAATGGAAATCCAAATTTTGTTTTTGCACCTGCTTTAACCAAGCAGCATATTGAACCCAATTTAAACAAAAGATGAAAGTCAGCTTAGCTTGCCAAGTATTCAGCCATTCAGTCGCTGCAGGAATGCTTGCAAAGATTGCGAACAGTAAGTTGTCTTATTGGATAACTTTTAATATTCTTTATAAAAATGATCGACGTCTCGAAATATAATATAACAGTTTCTGAAAATATCAATCAACTATTATTAGAGTTTATTCAAATAATCATTCTAATAAGGTAAAATTAAGCTACTTGGCGTTGACAGCTTCCTTTTGTAATTGAATATTTTTATAAAGATTACGTTAGGTGTAATTTTTATGCCTGCTGTACACGCTCGTCTCGTCTGGTCTCGTGCGTCCCTCCCCGACACGCTTCCAAGAGCGAACGAGTGTGCGAGACGCGACGCGGCGAACGTCTGAATTTCCCATTGTCTTCAGAGTGTTTACTTTCCGGATGAACTGCCGCAAGCAGCAACGACGGCACAAAAAAAAATCCTTACAAATTTTACCCGCGGAAGTCCACATTTAAATTATTGTAAAGAAATGAAAATCCTGTTCCAAGAATTACAATTTATTGGGGCCAGATGCAAGCCGCCTTCGCAGAAAGGTTTTATTAGATCTATAAATGCAGTTGAGCGTCTATTTTTTAATTTAGAAAGGCAATATAGTATAAAAAGTTTATCAACGCGCAGGCTCAATCAAGATCCATTAGAAAACTATTTTTGTTGCAGCTCTCAAAACCTCCATGATCAACAATTTATTGCATAGCAGTAAAAATAAAAATTGCAAAGAAGATGATATTGTCATATTAAATGATTTAAAATCTTTTTTAAGACAAGTTGACCAAGATAAAGAAACAAATGTAGCTGTTAAAACATTTGATTTAACAGAAGGTGTAGAAGCATCTAATACTGTAATACCTCAGTGTTCTGGAGAACTGCAAGCTTGCGAATATGTATGTGGCTTTATGATAAAAAATTAGTACCCATTTGCCATCAGTGCAAAATCACAATGCTTGCAGATCAGAACACTGAGGTAAGTCACACATTCACAAGTTTTAAAGAATACAGTTGTATGCGCAACAGTCTACATTACGTTAATAATTTTATTACGGAGACAGTGGAGATTGCTGCAACAATTGTTAATAAATTTTTGGATGAGCATGGGTGTAAAATAAATATAAAAAAATTTAAGAAGAAAATTAAATATCGAATGGTTGCTTGATTGTTCTGAGCACTATGTAAAAATAAAATGCATCTAATTATTTCTACTATATGTATATGCATAAAACGACACTATATTTTAAAGAATAGGTAGTTCACCGATGAAACTTCGAAAAAAGCAATGAAAAGAAAAATAAATATTTTAAAACACGCTTACAACTTCGTTTTATTTAACCCTTTGAGCGCCAAAGTCGCCTATACTTGACCAGCACCTGCGAGCTTTGAGCGCCAACGATGTCTATAGTTGACAAAAAACCCGGCCCACAAAAATATGAAATATAGATATTGGAAAATTGTTACTGGTATTTTAATTCTACACTCCTCAAAAAAGAATAACCCAGCAACATGTGAGTATAAAAAACAAGTCTCCTAGAGCCACAAGTACTAAGAAACATTGAACTAAAAAAAAAAACGATTTTTATCTAAGCAAATACAATGTCCAGCACGCCAAAGTCGTCTATGTTTGACCGCTAGTGCTGTATGCGTTAGGCATAGTTTTATTGAAAATTATTCAAAATTAAACGCAAAAGTGTTATTTTTTAAATTATTATTAATATTTGAATAAAGCAAAAGGTAAGAAACATAAAACTATCATCAGCTACATAAATAAAAGAAAATTTCATCAAATCAACTTCGCATAATAAATCTAATATCTCAAGTGGTAGGTGGTTTCGCAAACCAGGAGTCTGCGGCTGGAATTGAAGGTGTCGTTTGTTCCTGTATGTACTTATTATATACTCTTTGGTCGTTTGCGGCGTCTCGGAAAGCTCTTTCCGAAAATATATGCATCATCAGCCGGAAGTGTATATTCTCGGAATAACCACACTTGCAGTTGGTGTCTATTTCGTCTGAGTTGGTGTCCCACATCTGGTAAGTTTGGCCTCCAATAACTTTTATTTTTGAGTAACGACCCCCCTTCATTTTTTCACTGTGGGTGAAATTTCAAACTTTTTATATACCTGAACAGTTTTTTAATAGTGAATTTTTTTGTAAAACATATCCCTTTTCGCCATTCTGTGATAAGTTTGTTTTACGTGTAGTGGCTAGCTAAACTAAGCACCAGCTCAAAAAAAATGAAATTGTCGTTCACTTTAATAGTTAGGAATACATTGATTTATATCCATTTTATATTTTTTTTCTTCTCTTAATTTTATTTCATGCCCAACCTCTTTTTTTCTATATTTGTTATAACATCTATGCATATTGTTAATTTTACATATTAGATTTAATATAGCTATAATGTCCACTTCTTTATTATCCTATTTTAATTTTACATTCTTCTTTCCATGTTACAAATTTGACTTGTCAACGCTAATTTAGTTGTAATATATATATATATATATATATATATATATATATATATATATATATATATATATATATATATATATATATATATATATATATATATATATATAATACGTCATTGGTAATATCCCATAGATATAACAAAGAAGTGAAGTGTAATATCCACTTTATATTTTTAATTAATTTTAGTAGACTTTATATAGCTGATAAGTTCTTTTTGTATATACTTATCTTTTTTTTTCTCTCTTTTAATATTATTGACATAAATGTTTAAATTATTATTTCATGACATACCTTTAATAATGTACATAAAATAAAATGTTACAATATCTTACTGTGGCGACTAGAGACTACTGTAAATAATTAATGTAAGTCATTGTAAATTAAAATTTATATAGACACTGTGCAAACTGTAGAAATATTACATTAATTACTTATGTTTTTATGTATATTTTAATTTGTTTTGTTTAGTTTAGTTTTAAGATTACGTTGATTTACATTAACTTATATTTTCTTTTACCTTTTGTTTATTATATCGCTAAACTGTTAATAATTTTTGTTAAACAATATGTCATTTATAATAATTGTTTAGTTTAACCATATTTTTGTCTTGTTTTTATTTTTTCTATTATTCTAATTCTTTCTTTATTTTCTCTTGTATAATATTTAAGTTTAGTATATATTGCTTGTGTTAAATCTTATTATATAATTACTTCGCTTGTGATTGCATTTTTTAAAAAATATGTGTCTAGAATTACTTAAGTCAAATTGTGAAACAGGACAATACCCTTTGGAGGTGGTGTAACCTCTGGAAGAAATTAAAAAAAAAATCTTATCCCCGAAATTACTGCCATTATAAGAAAATTACAAAATAGATCAAAATTGATGTCTACTGTACGTCACAAAGATTTAATTTTAATTGAAAATGATGAAGAATGAAAATGTAATGATTTCAAACAAAACAAAGAATAAATAATTTTACGATTATGAGCCTTGTGTTATTTGTATTCCTAATATTATGTATATAAGATAATTTTATCTCTTGTCAGTGGATATAATCGGGGGATATAATTTTGTCTCCTGCCCATGCTCGCAGGGTGGATAAAACTCAGTAAGTGATAAAAATTTTATCCCTTCCCCGGGGATATATTCTCTCCTGCCCATGCTAGCCCGGCTGGACAACATCTTAGTTCCTTTTTTCCGTAATCTATAACACCAGATTGCACTTCTCATGTGACGTAGAGTTTGATAGAGAAAGCCATAGATTACTGTAGAGAAAGCTAAACTAACAGGTATCTGTCAAAGAGTTTTATTTAAAAATCGTAAATCCTTAAATTCGCAAAACAAAAAATTTTGGGCCACTCATGGGCAAAAAAACTATCCTATCTCTTAAGTTGGACCAAACTGCACACGGTGTGCAAATTTGATTAAAATCGGTTAAGCAGTTTAGGAGTCCATCGCGGACAAACAACGTGACACGTAATTTATATATATTAACATTAAGATAATTACATAAAACTAATTCTAGATAATTGCATTCTTCAAATCATTGAAGTTGACATCACACATCAATGATTCAAACAGCATTATTATTTAGGTCGTTAGTTCAAGGTACACTATGCCATTTATCGTAAACTTATTAAAGTAAGTATTTTATGATTTTGCCGTATAATAATATCTAATAAAAATACTTATATATAGTCACTCATTTGTTTAATTTACCACTGGTCCGGAAAAAATCGCTGTCCTGGGAAGAACCAGCAAGAAACACAGCAGGACTTTAAAAAAAAAACAGATTTAAAAAAATTGTGTTACACAATTAACAACAAAAAACAAATAACTTGGTAGCGATCACTGCATTCCCAGGGGTTATTATCATGCATTTAATTTCGGTTATGAAAATAGCTTCATATAAATTTCTATTACGCGGTACAGCAACGCTGCAGCTATGTTATTATGGTTGTAGCACGAATGGGGCGACCGAGGAGAGAACACGTTCGAATAACATCGTGAATGCTGCGATGTATCGCATGGTAGGTGCAGAGGAAATGAGCGATTCCATCTTAATCCTCAGGAGTGACGGTGACAACGCATTCGCATTTTGTTTCTTAATCGAATATAAGATGTACATGTCTAAGGACCACAGCATCTACTTATCGTCAGGTGGACGGTGTGCTCATTTGTCACCCTCGTTCTAAAAAAAAAGCTGTGAGCAACGCCGCGTCGGTATCAATTGCTGCTATAATCACTTCAGGCCTTTGAGTATTCAAGCAACGTGTTGAGTGTAATGTCGATACACGCGTTAAGTAATTTTTCTACAATATTGAAAATATTGTAGAAAATGATTGATGATTGAAGAAATGATGAATGATTGTGTACATTTATGTATCTTCGCTCTTATTTTCGAGTCTAATTTGAACGGCTATTAGTTTTGTTTTATGCACATACATGAAGTTTTCGTAAATATACTAAGAGGCAAAAGTAATTCTCGGATAGAGATAATTCCTACGACTCCTTCAGTCACTCCAGTCAGTCAGTCGCATTACACCATAAATAGACATAAAATATGTATATTGTTTTCAATCATTGTTTTTGTAAATTCTATTTTATGACCTTATAAAGTTAGAAATGTGAATGTGATGCCCTAAGGAGCACCTATCTACTGTGTAAATAGTGCACGTAAAGAAGGAGCAATGAAAGACAGTAATAAATTACTTAATCTATTTATTTAATAGGCGATGATCATCTTTCCTTCAATACCTACATAAAAATAAATTATCAGTCTTATGCAATTAATATCACTTGAGAATGCTTATTGACAAATATTTACATTTTACTAATTTAACTAGAATGTCCGACTAGACAATGATTAATCCACTTCCTCCACCGTGGGACCATCGCGCTGGCCGCCAGGCATACCTCCGGGGGTACCACCTGGCATGCCACCACTCGCACCGTGCATCTTGCTCATGACGGGCGAGCACACTCGCTGCAGCTCCTTCAGCCTGTGTTCGTACTCCTCCTGGTCTGCGAGGGTGTTGTTGTCCAGCCACTTGAGTGCATCGTCACACTCCCGGCGCGCCGTGCTCTTGTCAGACTCGCTCAGCTTGTCTCCCGCGTCGTCTAGCGCCTGCTTCACGCTGAACACGTACGTCTCCAACTGGTTGCGGGCGGCGACCCTCTGCCGCTGCTTCTCGTCCTCTTCTTTGTAGCGCTCGGCTTCGGACAACATGCGGTCGATTTCGGCCTGCGACAAGCGTCCCTTGTCATTCTTGATCACGATGTTCTTGCTGCGACCCGTGCTGTTTTCTTTGGCCGACACGTTTAGGATACCGTTAGCGTCCATGTCGAAGGTGACGTCGATCTTGGGGACGCCGCGCGGCGCTGGCGGGATGCCCGTCAAGTCGAACGTGCCCAGCAGGTTGTTGTCCTTGGTCATCGCACGCTCGCCTTCATACACTTGGATAGTAACCGCTGGCTGGTTGTCTGAATATGTGGTGAAGGTCTTCGACTGTTTGCAAGGAATCTTGCAGTTTCTTTCGATGATTTTCGTCATCACGCCTCCGGCTGTCTCGATACCCAGAGATAATGGAGCCACGTCCACCAGCAATACGTCTTGAATCTTGGAGTCAGTCTCTCCACTGAGGATTGCGGCTTGAACGGCAGCGCCATACGCAACTGCTTCGTCTGGATTGATGGATAAGTTCAATTGCTTTCCACAGAAGAAGTTTTGAAGCAAACTTTGCACTTTCGGAATACGGGTAGAACCGCCTACGAGCACGACATCGTGTATCTGGCTCTTATCCAATTTCGCATCCTTAAGCGCCTTCTCGACCGGCTCCAGGGTGCCGCGGAACAGGTCTGCGTTGAGCTCCTCGAAGCGAGCGCGGGAGACGCGCGTGTAGAAGTCGATGCCTTCATAGAGCGCGTCGATCTCAATGGTGGCCTCGGTGCTAGACGACAGCGTGCGCTTGGCGCGCTCGGCGGCGGTGCGGAGGCGACGCATGGCGCGCGGGTTCGAACGCAGGTCCTTCTTGTACTTGCGCTTGAACTCGTCCGCGAGATGGTTCACGAGTCTGTTGTCGAAGTCCTCGCCTCCCAGGTGCGTGTCGCCGGCCGTCGCCTTCACTTCGAACAGAGAGCCTTCGTCGATAGTCAGGATCGACACGTCGAAAGTACCACCGCCGAGATCGAAGATCAACACGTTGCGCTCCCCTTTCAAGTTCTTGTCCAAGCCGTAAGCCAGAGCAGCAGCCGTGGGCTCGTTGATGATGCGCAACACATTCAGCCCGGCGATGGCGCCCGCGTCCTTCGTGGCCTGACGCTGCGAGTCGTTGAAGTACGCCGGCACGGTGATGACGGCGTCCCGCACCGTGGTGCCGAGGTACGCCTCCGCCGTCTCCTTCATCTTCGTCAGCACCATACTGCTGATCTCCTCCGGCGCGAACGTCTTTTTCTCGCCTTTGAACTCTACTTGAATTTTGGGCTTCCCGCAGTCGTTGACCACTTTGAATGGCCAATGCTTCATGTCTTGTTGGATCTTTGGGTCGTCGAATTTGCGCCCGATTAACCTTTTGGCGTCGAACACTGTGTTGCTGGGGTTGAGGGCCACCTGGTTCTTCGCCGCATCGCCGATGAGTCGCTCCGTGTCGGTGAACGCTACGTAGGATGGTGTAGTCCTGTTGCCTTGGTCGTTCGCGATGATCTCCACGTTGCCATGTTGCCACACTCCAACACAAGAGTACGTCGTTCCTAGATCGATTCCAATAGCTGGCATTTTGTTCTCTTTTTAACTTTAAACTCCTCACTAATAAATACGTCAACAATATAGCGCTTGTAAATTAACTTCGGTAAACACCGAATTCTCCTCTTCGTCTTTCTTGTATCGTATTTCAAATTATACTGACTTGCCGCGGCCGCCGTCGCGCTTTTATATTGTACCAATTGAAATCTAGAAAGGTCGAGGAGCTTCAAGGAACATCCAATCAAAACGTTTGCTTTCAGGAATGTTCTAGAAACGACGACGACAGCCAATGAGAGTCGAGCGTTTTATCAACGCAATGATATACGCCAGCGGTGATGCCAGACGCAGAAATTTTCCTGACTTTTAAGGACTATATTTTTTTGCTAAAGACAATATGAATTAGTTCGCGCTATTAAAATAAAATATTGTTTCTTTATTTTTGGTATAAAAATCATCAGAAATACAATATTATTTCAATTATTTTAGAGACAAACGAGTTAATAGTCCATCCAGTGGTAAGTCCTTATTACAATCAACTTCATCATCATCAAAGTTGATTGTAATAAGGACTTACCACCAGATGGCCTACTATCTCGTTTGTCTCTAGTAGGAACTACAAACAACTTTTTTATAAAAAACACCTCCTCACCTGCCTAATACATGGTTTTGATTACTTGACTAATTTTCATATAAAATGCAAACGTTTTTTAAATTTTTTATTACAAAGTTGATTGTAGTAGGGATGTTACAATCAAGTTGTTTTTAAAAATTGTACGCTATTCGTTTTTTTTTAAATTATATAAAAGCTAATATGGAATACATTACTGCCCTTAATTGTTCTGATTCTCCTTCCTTCAAACGGAAAATAAGATTTTGGAAATTTTTAGCGGAAATGGAGCTTTACTTAAACAATTATCAAAATTCAAAGGCTTTCTTGTCAGTCTTACTTAGAAAAGTTTACACTTTTTTGACAAAGGTAACACGATCTCGGTGACGGAAATAAGCAGATATAGGTAAAAACCGACAAATAACAGCAACGGAGCAATTATTTGCATTTCTTTGTTAAATATTTATTTTATTTTGTCCAAAAAAATGGTTATTTTATTGCAGTAAGTATTTAAATATATTATTTTATACGGTTTTTATAAAAATTACATGAATATCAGTTTCGAGTGGTACATTGAAATAAGACTCTGGCAACACTTTTGGCAGATTTCTGCAGAAAAGAGATCGATGGCGGTATATGAAAGAGATGAAACGACATATGTGTAATATGAGATATCGTAAATATACGTAAACTAAGTCGGTGCCTCGAGGAAATATGCATTATTGTGATGTAGAAAGTAGAGTCATAGTAGAGTCGTAGATTACAATACATACTTACTATTTTATATGAATATCTATACCAAGGAAGATTTTTTTCTTTTGCAGATTTACTTTTGCTGTATCCTCAGCTTAATTAGGTATATTTTAAATTTATCAAACTGGAAATATTTGCAGTGCCATCTACCGTAGAACTCGTAAATATTCTTGAATTATTTAAATTATTTTACTTCTCATATGAAGTAAAAAAAGGAAAAGGAAGAAAATGAAGTAAAAACCTTTTTTACTTCATCTGAGTTTTATTTAATCAATGAGAAAATAGGTAGGTAGTCGACGCCTCTTTGTAGGAGACATATTATATGCGAAAAATTTATTTTTATAGCTTTAGCTTTATAGGCAATCTATGGGGATACCTATATTCAGTCGAATGTTTAGATGAGAAGAGAGTCATTAATCAGAAGAGAATCAAAGACACAAAGATTATGAGTGACATATATGCTAGCGATAGATTTTCTTAATTTTACGAATAGACATTAATATCTTTCATTCACAATAAGCTTAAAAAGTGTCCTTTGTTTCTGTACCTTTAGGGAAATCTTGGTATTTTATGTAGTTAGACATAGGATACAACAAGATTCCACACCGTGTGGAAGCAAGGTTTGAGTGGCAGCCTCGTACCAATAGGCGAAGTGTGGGGCAACGCGCGGCGGAGGAGTGACGATCTGGTAAGACATGCAAGAAGTCGATGGATGCGGGTGGCTCAGGATCGTGATCTGTGGCATTCTTGGGGGAGGCCTGTGTCCAGCAGGGGACTTGTGAAGGGCTGTAATGATGATGATGACGATGATGATGATATACTAAATTTATACTTAAACACCCGCCATAAAATTTGCGGTTTCATTAGTTACTTGATAGAATTCACTCTATCTATGAGAAAACAGTCCGCACTCTTTGCCGACTGATCTCTTAAAACTTTCTTTTAAGTTTTAGCAGAATCGTTTATTGTATTTATTTGAATTTAATTATTGACTTTAGATTTTCTTAATAATATGACCTTACTAATTTTGTCATAAGTAAATAAAAATATCTACTTATGTAACATAAATAATATATACTATATACTCCATTATTAGCAAATTAAGCAAATTGATAAAAAATAAAAATATAATATACCTACCTAATAGAGCCACACTGCTCCTAAATTATTTGCAGCACGAATGGGTCGGCTTGACCGGGGTAGAACCACGCTCTCACAGAATACTTGTGTAAAATAGCAGTCTGAGGCTGCTGTGTTTCGTATGTTGAATGTAGAGAACCAGGGACCCATTTTACTGGAAACGAGGCATTCCATCTTAGTCCTCAGGGGTTACAACGCATCTACATTTTGTTTTCAATTTACAAAATATATATACATATACTCTTGCGTTCAATATTCTACACCGTAATCGTACATACGATTTTTTAAATCAAAGACGAAATGGGCTTCAAATGATGCATTATATGGACTACGTGTTTTTATGTGTTTTGATTGCTTTAGAACAATTTATTGTTTCATTAACGACTTTATTGTGAAAATAGTGCACGAACAAAAACATGAATATTCAACCTCCAAAAAGAAGACATATTGCTAAAAAAAAGTTGAGTTACAGCCTTTATAGTTTATACCATAGTTAATAGGCTTGTAATCAGAGCATGCACCGTCTATATTACGACTTTGATGCACCGATTAGCACTTGCTTTAATTTCTTTACTTATAAAACTTTGTGTTTTGTTATTATTTTTGTCTATTACCAAAATGTTGACTTATGTGAATGGCATGAAACAGATAAATGACGGGAGTTCTGAAAGATAAAAACAATTCGACAGTGGTAGAGCCACGCGGCAGCTTTTCTGTTGCACGTATGGGCCGGCTCAAACCGGGGTGGTACCACGACCTCACAGAAGAACAGCGTGAAGTAGAGGCTTTGCTTCTAGATTTTGAGTGCGGGAGGCCCGGTCCCGCCTCCCATACATATTATATTTTTTTCTTAAAATTTCTATTCTTTAATTTTTAACCTATACACACACCTGAAGTCGAGCCTTGGCGTTCGCCACGTACCTTCCGCTTCCTACTATAAAATATATTAAATATTTTCTTCGGCAATTATTAGATTGAAAATTAATTGAATCGCGAAAAATTATGGAAAATAAATGACAGTAAAAATAATATTTGTTTTATGTACCTATATAACAGAAAAATAATAAATTTTAGGTTTTTATTTGTTAATCAAAACATCAACGCCATCTACATTATATTATCGGAACACGTAGAATCTAACAAAGTTTTTGTAAAATTTCCGATAGATGCCGAAACATTTAAGTCTCCTGAAATAATAGAGGTTAGTAGAAAATGATAGGATAGCATAGAAAACAATAAGACAAATAATGTAGAAACCATAGGTTTCAATAGTACTTTATTTCATTTCATCTTAGGCACATAGTTTCTTCGAAAATAGGAAAAATGAATGTAATCGGTTATAGCATCCACTGTGAAAGGATGGTTCTTTTGCTTGAATCTAAGGGAATAAAGAATCGACGAGACAGGACTTGATGTCGCTGAAATGTATCTAGTAGTGTTTTCGTTGTGTCATAAATTGTCATTAAGTGATCACATACGATGGTGTGGTGGGAGTAGAGCCACGTCGCACTTGTATTGAGAATTCAACAAGAATTGGTCGGCTCCTCCGGGAAATGCCACGCTAGGTACGCTCTTACAGAAAGAACACCACCGTATAAAAGCAACGTTCTGGCTCACGAGCCAGAACTGGTACAGACTAACTACCTACTATTGACAGGATTTTCAGCAAGGTGAAATAACTCACTATTATTGTGATGTGCTTTTGAGTTTAACTTTGCAACAGATCTAATTACTTGCCACCTTTTTTTTATATATTTCTTTAAATTTTCTTCTATCTTCTATTATAAATTTAACATACATAAACACTTACGCCTGTCACCCAGAGGGGTAGGCAGAGACTACGGACTTCCATTTGGCACGATCCTGACATACCTCTTTCGCCTCCTGGATGTAAATCCATATATCTACGCGTACATGCTCGTCGGTTAAGGGTACTTCTTACGTGGCCCATTTTCAAAATATCGCCAATTTGGTCGATAAACTTTTTTCTAGGGCGTCCCTTCCCGACTCGGCCGTTCACATCTGCCATATAAATTTGCTTTGTCACTCTTTCCTCATTCATTCTTTCTACGTGACCAAACCATCGAACAAACATCCTTTCCTAATCCTGGTCACAACATCATCTTGCATACCACATTTATCTCTTATCACGCAATTTCTCACCCTGTCATTCAGATTCAACCCTAGCATATTCCTTAAAGACCGCATTTCTACAGCATTTATTCTACTTTCGTGCTTCTTCTGCCACACCCAGCTTTCACTACCATACATTAAAGTAGGGACTAACACAGCATTACGAATTATCATACGTGCCTGTTTTGACATATTCTGGTTCTTCATAATAGAGTGTAGTGCCTCATTCACTCTATTCCCTGCATTTACACGTCGTTCTATATCCCTATCATATCTACCATCCCTGCTAAATACACATCCCAAATACACAAACTCATCCACTTGCTCAATTAACTCTCCTTCTATTCTTATTTCACATACCGTTTTGCTTTTTTCTCTTTCAAAAACCATCACTTTCGTCTTACGTTCTTACATGCGTTCACTTTCATTCCCCTTTCTTTTAATTCCCAGTTCATTAATGTAACCTTCATTTGCAACTCAGCCGCCGATGACGCAAATATGACTTGATCATCGGCATACAAAAGGCATTTGACGGTTAACTCGCCCATTCTTAACCCACATTCTTCATCTTTCAAAGTTTGCAAACACCGGTCCATAAATAGGTTGAACAGCCAAGAGGAAGCTACACAGCCCTGTCTGACACCTTTTTGGATGCCAAACCAGTCCGAGTAGACCCCATTGATCCTGACACAAGCACTAGTGTCCCTATAAAGAGACCTTAATGCCTGTATCAAACCAGCGCTCAACTCATATGAGTTCAGTGTTTGCCATAACACATTCCTGTCCACTATATAAATTTAAGTGCTAATTAAGTGCTGAGATTTGTTGATGAGATTTCTATGGTTGCATATGGAAATGGAATGTGTTTCTCTAATTTCATTTGAAGCTTCAGAAACTAAAAAATAATTACTGTCTTTTTGGCGGTGTAAATTTCCTCGTTTTTTTTTTCGGTTCATTGGAATCAGTTAGGTACCACCCGTAAAAGGGAGTTATTAAGTTGCAAGTAACTTAATAACTCCCTTTTACAGGTGGTAACTGATTACATTTTCAAGGGTGCCACACAGACATTTAAGTATGTAGTAGTATAATATTATATTTAAATCTCTTTGGTGCCACATCTGTAATAGTGTCTAGTAGCGCCCTCTTCTGTAAAACGTAAGGAGCTATAGCCGTCGTCGTGTTTTAGTTTTTTCTGTTTTTAGTATACTATGTAATATGTATCCTATTATACTATTAAACGATCAATTCTTGTATACATATATAATCGGGATCTCGGAAACGGCTCCAACGATTTTCATAAAATTTAGTGTCCAGGGAGTTTCGGGGATAATAAATCGATCTAGCTAGGATTTATTTTTAGAAAATGTCTTTGTGTCCGTGTTTTTAGGCAATGAAAAACTGCTACAATATTATTAGAATAAGAACTCTTTAATGATTATGAATAGCTTAATTGGTATAATGGGCGGTCATAGAATCGTAAAACCCCGGTTCGAGCCCGGACCGTCCGACCGACTTTTTTGAATTTTTTTTTTCAAGTTCCTTTCTTTTTTGAGAAAATCTATTTTTTCGAGCCCTTTTTTAGTATTTTTTAAAAACACGAAAATTTAAATTAAACTAATTGCACTCATGATTTTTTATTCAAATAACCAGTTCAGTCTTTTCTATTATGTCGCTTATGTCAAAAAATATTATTCGTATTTCATCAGTATGTAATTTGAATCTAAATATAATTTCCAAAACACACGAATTAAAAAAAAAACGAGCGAAAAATACCGAGCAAAGCTTGGTCAACCGGGTACTAACAATTACATTGACTCAAAACTAATTCTAGACAATTGTATTCTTCAAATCATTAAAGTTAACATTATACATCAATGATTCAAACAGCGTTATTATTTAGGTCGTTATTTTTTTATAGTTCAAGGTACACTATGCCATCTATCGTGAACTTGTTAAAGTAAGTATTTTTTGCTTTTGCTGTGTAATAATAATGTCTGAATACCAAATTATAATTTTCTATGGTTACATGCCGTTAGCTTCGCCGTTAGCCATTGAGTTATACAACATACAAATCAATGCCGTTTGCCAAGTGATTTGCGGCGCATACGGAGGGGCACACTGAAATGATCGGGAATAAGAAAAACCACATGCACGGTATAGCTAAATTGTATTTTATTGTTTTTCGAAGTATTCTCCGTTCAACTTAATGCACTCTCCCATTCATGCAAACCAATCATTAAAACAGTAATTCCAGTCTGAAGTTGATGTTGACAAAATGGCTGATTTGTACGCTTCCGCAGCTGCTTCGGAGTCTTCAAACCGTTGACCGCGTCATAAATCTTTCATTCTAGGGAATGTAAAGAAATCGTTTGGGCTCAGGTCAGGACTGTACGGAGGATGGCTTATCAGCTCAACGTTTTCCTGCTTCAAAAAAATCATTTGTCTTCCGAGCCATATGGGAGCTCGCATTATCGTGATGTAAGATGATGCGACATTTTGGGTTATTTTTTCGGAGTTCGACTATCATTTCCGGCAAACAAACCGTGATATACCACTCAGCGCTAACCGTTCCGCATTCCTCTAAAGGAATTGTAGCAACATGCCCCTTTTTCGAGACAAACGTAGCGACCATTTTCTTTGACACGCTGCGGGAGCGAACCACTTTCGTTGGTTTGACCCAAACTGCTGACTGGTGTTTTCCTTCAGGTTCGTATGAATAAATCCATGATTCTTCATCTGAGACGATATTATAAACGTTGCACAGTATTCCGGCACCAATCTACACGAGCCGCCTTTTGCTCTTCGGACAAAATGTGGGGAACCCAGCAGGAAACTAGCTTTCTCTAAGCTTTCTTAGCTGTGTGTAACAGCTCATTATTTAATATCGACTGAATTGCAGTCATTCCGATACTGATAAAGCCCGAATATGCTCGTATGTCACATGACGGTCATCTAATATTAGAAAGTTCGCACAGCTGCGATGTTTTCAGGCGTGACCGCTGTTCTTGGTTGACCTGCATAAGAAACAGTCCTGAGCGACACTCGTCCGCGTCGGAACTCGGCATACCAGCTGTATATTGTCGTTTGACTCGGTGCTTCAACATCATTAATCAAAACAAGTTCGCTGAGACCATTTATCTTGAGATATTCCGAGACGAAAATTGTGACAAATTACGGCACGGAAATGTTCATGCGTGAGCTCCATTTCTGTTAACGACGTGTTAAATTTAACCAACATAGTTTTTATTTTTGAACATTTTCTTTAATTGTTTGAATGTCATTAATATTCTAAGAGATCAGTATTCAAATTCTAAAAGAGGTTTTATTGTAGTTCAATCCAAAATATTCTATTCCCGATCATTTCAGTGTGCCCCTATAATATATAATATAATGTATAAGCCCTATAGTATAAGCCAAAGGCTAGAAAACGTTTCCATATCCCATAACATTAAACAGAAACTATAGATTAAAAATACTTATTTAAAGTCACTCTTTTGTTTAATTTACCACTGGTCTGGAAAAAAATGCTGTCCTGGGAAGAACCAGCAAGAAATACAGCGGGACTTAAAAAAAAACAGCTTTCAAAAAATTGTGTTACGCAATTACCAACACAAAACAAGTTACAAATAGCTTGGTAGCGATCACCACATTTCCAGGGTTATTATCATCCATTTTATTTAGGTTATGAAAATAGCTTCACATAAATTTAAATTTCTATTACGCGGTACAGCAACGCTGCACCTATGTTATTATGGTTGTAGCACGAATGGGTCAACCGAGGAAAGAACACCTTCGAATAACATCGTGAATGCTGCGATGTTTCCCATGGTAGGTGCAGAGGAAATGAGCGATTCCATCTTAATCCTCAGGAGTGACGGTGACAACGCATTCGCATTTTGTTTCTTAATCGAATATAAGATGTACATGTCTAAGGACCACAGCATCTACTTATCGTCAGGTGGACGGTGTGCTCGTTTGTCACCCTCGTTCTAAAAGCTATGACCAACGCCGCGTCGTTATCAATTGATACTGGATTCACTTCAGGCCTTTGAGTATTCAACATGTTAAGTGTAATTTACTTAGTCGATGATACATGCGTTAAGTAATTTTTTTACAATCTATTTTCATTCAAGAGAGTAAACTCTACCATTTTTCGAAACTCAGTTTTCAGCTTTTAAGAACTGCGTACGTAAGAACGGTATTGATTATTATGATGGAAAAGTTATTTATGTTTTTACTACATACTTGTTCGGGAAAACCTATCCTCGGAAGAACAACAAAAAACCCAGCGACATTATTTTTGAAACTCATAATTTATTTTTGGCGGTAGGTGAAGAAAAAGTGTACAAGTTCTTACGTTTTCAAAAATATATTTTAAAGTAATTAATACATTAAAGTACAATATTCGTGTATTTATTTAGTGCAAAAATACATCATTAGTTAGTACTTACATGTTCATGCATGTAAACTGATTTAAAATTCACCACCTGCCAGCACATCACACTTTGAATAATTTTTACAACAGAATGTCCCAACTAGAAGAAATAAGAACTGCTCAAAATACTCTAGAGGAATGCTTTTCCAAAAGGATGGCTGAGTTGGAAGCACAGCTGCATACTGGGGGACCCGCTAAAGACACTGTTGCAAAGGTGGCTGAAGAATTCCGGACTTTCCGTGAGCTCATGTACTCAATGCTTGGGATGCTTCGCAAGCAGATTATTGAGTGCTTTCGTATGGTAGATGTCATCGAAACCAGGCATCGTCGTAAGGCTCTCATTTTTCTCGGTGTTACTGAAGAAGAGAAGGAAGATTGTAAAGCCACTGTGGTGAGCATTTTTCGCAAGATGCAGTTAACAGACATTACAGCCTCTAGCATCAGAGTTTGTCACAGGATTGGAGCAGCCAGTAAAAACCATCAACGACCAATCTTGGTACGGTTTGTTGACATTGACTCTAGAACATCGGTGTGGAGGTCAAAGTCCAAGCTTAAAGGTTCATCGATTGCAGTTAAAGAATTCTTGACAAAGACCCGTCAAGCTGTTCATGCTAAAGCCCGGCAGCATTTTGGTATGCGTGATTGCTGGACTCAGGACGGTGTAATTGTGGTGAAAGCTGCTGATGGATCCCGGCATAAGATCACTTCTCTAGACGAGCTGAACTCCTTAAAGCAGAAATACCCCAAATCAGCAGCTGAATCCTTGGTTGAGGGCAAGACCGCAGTTGTGGGATCAACGAACCCTCTTTCAAAACTTCGTAAGTGACGACAATTGAAGTTTGTAGTTTCGTGTGTTAACTTTGCATTACCTTAATACAAAATTTCTCAATTTTTTTTTTAATTTTTTTATGTGAAATGTATACAATTTTATTTTGCTTTATTTCTAGTATATGTACGTAACTCCAAAATGGTTTCTAAGTAGTACTAAGCGTTGTATTTTTTTTTCTTCTAAACTAATTATATCCTCCTTTCTGTTCTTGTAACATTGATATCGTATTTATAATTACTAAGATAATATTCGCTTTTTATTCTCTCGAACTACAATGTAAACATGCTCACAGACTACTAAGAGGATACTACGCATAACATGCTTTTGTATGTTATATTTTTAATTGTCAGTTGTCATTTCTATTCTAGTGTAATGCCAATTTGTCGTTTGACAACTTAAGGGTAATACGTAGACAGAGAATAATATTTCGAATTACGGTAACCTGTCACGTAGTGTTATAGTTTATAGTCTATACACGTTGTGTACCGATCAACTCTATGAAATAATTTTGTCTATGTTTTTTTTTATTTCTATCTGTTGTAATACCCAATTCGATACTTATGTGTTTAACGTACATATGATTCGTGTTTTACATTATCTTTTTAAAATTCATTTTGCTTATTATTTGATAAGTTAGTAATTTAAGGGTGCGTATGTTAGCTGGCGGGTGGTGCAGAGATGACGGTACGCCTTGGTTTATAACCTAAGTTAGGTACGTTTTAATAATAATTTAATTAATTCTATATATTTTATATCACATACCATATATATATATATATATATATATATATATATATATATATATATATATATATATATATATATATATATATATATATATATATATATATATATAAATCTGTATTTATTTTTATGAACGCTGATGATGATTCTTTTTTTTCTGCCAACGAAACTGCTACATCTATTGACGATAGTTTTTGTTCCATAACTGATACTAAATCTAGCTCTTCGCTAAATGTGTGTCATATCAATGCACAAAGTGTGCCCAGCCAGTGACAGTGTACAGTGATCTCATTGAAGCCTTTACTAACGTGAACGTTCATGCCATCCTGATTTCGGAGAGCTGGTTGAAGCCCCATCTTCTTTCAACCACTTACCCCCTCTCTGGTTTCACTTTAATACGTAACGATCGGGTTGATAAGAGAGGGGGTGGTGTTGCTATATACCTCCGCAGTGACTTATCTTATAAACTTCTAGCTTCCTCCTCGCCCTTTTACTCCGCATCTGCTGAATTTCTTTTTCTTGAAGTATGTGTGAAGGGAGCTAAAACCGTTCTTGGTGTTGTATATTGTCCCCCCTCTGTTGATTACTTCTCCAGTCTCGAAACGACTCTGGAATCTTTAGGGTCAGAATACTCACATCACATCATCATGGGTGATTTTAATACAAATCTCCTGGCTTCGCACTCATCCCGTTCCTATAAGTTCCTTCAAATAATCGAGTCGGTTGGCCTTCATGTTCTACCTCTACAAGCCACTCACCACAATGCGGACGGGGAGGACACATGGCTCGATTTAATGCTAACATCAAACCCCACCTTTGTCTCTACTCATGGTCAACATTATGCGTCTGGTTTCTCCCATCATGATCTCATTTTCCTTTCCTATATCCTGAAACCTCCTAAGCCCTCGCCTAAAATCCTGCACTTGCGTTGTTTTGGCCGTATGGATGTAGAGAAGTTGTGTCAGGATGCTTCTAAAATTAACTGGGACACAGTGACAGCCGCTCCCACGGTAGACGAAAAAGTTAGCGCATTTAATAACATATTAATTAATCTCTATAATATGCATGCTCCTACTAAAAAAGTAAAGCTAAAGCGGCTGCCAGCACCTTGGATGACAACAGAGATCCGCGTTGTGATGAGGCGTAGAGACCGAGCCTTTCAGAAATATAGAAAAAAGCGGTGTGAGGAAAATTGGTCCATTTTTAAAACTGCAAGAAATCGGTGTAACCAGATGATACGCAACGCAAAACGCCGATATATTCTTAACAACATCATATCCTCTTCCCCCGCAGATATCTGGAAGTTCCTTGGAACCATGGGTATTGGTAAGAAGTCCCATTCTGAGTTTCAGAGGACAATTGGTTTGGATGATATCAATCAACACTTCTCTTCACATACACCTCTGGATCACCAAACCAAGTGTCAAACTGTTAATCAGATAATGGGTTTACCTCGTCCTAATATCGCTCCTTTCTGCTTCTCTCCAATAGCTACGAATGAGATCAGGAAGGTTATACTCTCCATTAAGTCTAATGCTATTGGTTGTGACAATATCAGTCGCCGTATGATTATTAATATTATAGATCATCTCCTCCCTGCTATTTCCCATATAATTAACTTCTCTCTGGATTCTGGAGTTTTTCCGTCGCTGTGGCGTAAAGCTTACATTATACCTCTCCCAAAAATTTCTAATCCTTCTTTACCTAATCACTTCCGACCTATATCCATTCTTCCCTTTTTATCAAAGGTGCTAGAGGCTTGTGTACACAAACATCTATCACATTTTATCTTCTCGAATAACCCGTTAAGCTCATTACAGTCGGGTTTCAGGCCGGGTCATAGCACTGTTTCCGCGCTCCTCAAAGTAACTGGTGACATTAGGGCAGGCATGGAGGAAACTAAAGTCACAGTACTGGTTTTGGTTGACTTCTCTAACGCCTTTAATGCCATCAGTCACGACATCCTATTATCAATCCTTTCACTTTCTATGATCTCATCTGAGGCTTTGGAGTGGTTCTCATTTTATATTCGAGGCCGCCGGCAGTCAGTTCGCATTGACGAGTCCTCATCAAGTTGGTGTGACTTGCATGCTGGTGTTCCTCAAGGCGGTATTCTATCTCCATTGTTATTTTCAATATTTATAAATCTCATTACCCCAAATCTTCAGTGTGCGTATCATTTGTATGCTGATGACTTGCAGTTGTACTCACACGCGAAGGTCGACTGTATATCTACAGCAATTGAGTCTCTTAATAGGGACCTAGAGTATATAAAGAACTGGTGTGATAAGTTTGGTCTTAAAGTTAACCCATCCAAATGTCAGGCTATAATAATAGGTAGCCAACGGATGATAAAGAAACTAGATCCCACAGCTTTACCGCCGATCATTTTTAGCGGTTTTATTTTAGAACTGAGTAATTCCGTGAAAGACCTTGGATTGCACATTGACTCCACCTTGAGCTGGCAAACTCAAGTGTCAAATGTTTGTCAGAAAGTGACAGGTATTTTGCGTTCTCTCTACCGCCTGAAGAACTTTCTCCCGTCCAGGACCAAGACGATTATTGTGGAGACCTAAATTTTTCCCATTTTTGACTATGGTGATGTGTGTTATTTTGACCTGAATGCAGAACTCTTGAACAAATATGACCGTCTTCTTAATAACTGCATTCGATTCATTTTTAATCTTCGAAAGTATGATCATGTGTCTACTTATCGCTCTCAACTCAACTGGTTACCCATTCGTCAGCGCCGTAGTCTACGTGCACTCACTACTCTTTACTCTATCTTGATGTCTCCTAATCCTCCATCTTATTTAACTCCTCATTTTCAATATCTTAGCTCCAATCATGATAGAGTTCTCCGTTCTAGTAATAACCTTTTGCTTCAGTGCCCCCCTTTTAGTACTAACTTTGTTCAATCATCGTTCTTTGTTCAATCTGTTCTTCTTTGGAACGCTCTTCCTTCCGAAATCAGGAGTGCCGAAAACCGGATTACGTTCAAGTCTAAAGTGCGAGAAATGCTTGTCAATAAAATGGCAGAATCAATTTAGCGCTCGTAGTTAGCAGTATTTAATATTATATTTAATATATATGTGTGTGTGTATGTATGTATATATATGTATGTATATATATGTTTAATTTTATGTGTATATACTTACATAATGTTTATATATGTATATATTTATACGCTTATATATGTATGAGTTTATATGTGTGTATATATGTATATGTATATATGTATATATGTATTGTACATACTTCTTATTACACCTACCTCTTTTATCTCTGCACTACTCTAAGGTAGACTGGTAGATAATGCCTCAGGCATTAAGTCCGCCTATATACATCTAATGTGTATATGAAGTTAAATAAATAAATAAATAATTTATAATAATAATAATAATAATAATATATATATATATATATATATATATATATATATATATATATATATTTATATATATACATCCCGTAACTTATTGTACGTCCACTATGGCGAATTTTGCATATAATGTGGCGTCAACCTGCTTACGACGTCCGATATACGGACGTCAAATAGGAGACTTAGCGCATTGTTCGCAGATTGTCATGCTGATCATAGAAATGTCAAAATCTAAAAATAAAATTGGACGTCATTTTTCTTCCAATCTCGCTGTACTGAACATTTTCGTAGTTCCGCTAGTTTTCGTAGCAAAAATAATAGCGCTGCTGTCTATTTGTGAATACTTTCATTCATTCAGTATTTGACTTCCGCACAAAATTAGGGGATGCGACGTTGCCGTTCCGCTCAAATAAGTTTTAAACAAACAAAATCACATTAGTTCGTTTTGTTTTGTCGTTGTTAGTATACGCGCGTTGTGTGTAAGCTCGCCGCATTTATTTTATTTGAGAAGTGACGTCCGCCTCGCTAAGCAAAATGACTAGTAAAAGTAGTCGAAGTTAAGATTTATAATATTAGGTACCTACCTACTTTAGTCCGAACCTACACCACAGATTACTAAATAGTTACTTTACCATTTTGATTCGTAATCGAGGATAGATGTAGGTGTCTATGGGCTACAGCATCCACATACCATCAGGTGGACTGTGTGCTTGTTTGTCACCTTCCACTTCTTTGAAATGTAATTTTTTAATTTAAAATAGATATAATACAATAAGTGTAACCTGTCAATTGAGTCAAATAAATTATTATTATATTATTATTTCACGCTGGTATTCTGTGAGAGCGTGGTCCTTCCCCGGTCGAGCCGACCCATTCGTGCTACAACTATACATCTACTATAACTGCAGCATGGCTCTACCACGTATAAAAGTTTAAGCTAAATAAAATAACAAACGTAAATATATTTTAATGAAATAATAACTAATAAGCCAATTATAAATACTGGTCAAGTGCGAATTAGATACACGTACCCAGGGTTTCGTACCACTGTACACTATGAATTTTGACCTGCAAAAATTGTTTTTCTTTCTCCTGCTTATTTTTCTTAGTTTCATACCGTAAGTTAAAGTACTTTTGAAGTATTTTTTTAATTCAATCTCTAAAACCTTTTTCATTACTCCACTCCATCGCAGCCATACGTGCAACTCCGTGGCACACATATAATGCCGTTGTCAAATTATCGCGTTAATTCGTGGCCACACCTACATTCAACGTCCATCAACGCGATAATTAACGGCATTTCTCCGTAGCCGCAGCATTACAGATAGATAAATCACTCCATCCAAAATTTTCTTTACGTACTGCTATAGTTGCCTACTCCTTCGACACGCTAGACGCTGCGAACAAAAATGTACCTAACCTTACAAGCGTAAAGTAAATTTTGCGTTATAGCCGCGGGCCGCTGTCGGCCGCGTCTTCAGCGTGTATTACCAGGACTGCTTATTAGGCATGAGACCGATATATCAAAACGTAACTAATAACGTTATGTTATCAAATATCATATCATATCGATAAACCTAAGTGCAAAACCGTTATCACATATCCAACCAAAACCATATACCTAACCAACGTACGAAAACGAAACCAAAACGGCCTACGAGCTAAACCGATGCGATGTCCTGCATTGATATTCATTGTTTCTTGTTCTTGCGACGGTATCATAAATTCCTACAGAAAGAAAGGATTTCTGTTTTGGTAATTTTAGTTTCACACGGTAGGTACGCAATGCACATCTGGATATAATTACCTAAAGCAAAAGGGTCGAATTTCAAATGGTTAAAATTGCCTAATTTTTAAGTTTGTGTAGCTGTGAGAGTTGTCAAATTAAAAAAAGATTACACTTTAATTATAGACTTTGAAATCAGACTCTGATCCTACGTCTCAATTTGAAAAAAATGGGTAACAAAATTATAGAAAAAAAAAAGGATAGAATGAACGTAATTTTATTCACTACACGGAAACAAATCAGAAGATGGGCAGCAATTTTTTAGGTTTATGTCATCTAGCATCTATACTACATACCACCTTGAGAGTCAATCAGTGTTTGTTCGACAAAATATCTTTACCTATACAACATACTGGCGCTATTACTGAAGTGCGCTCAGCTCAATCTTACTAAAATAAATACGTGTACCTTGGTAACTGTCTTAAATAAAATTAATATAAGATTAGTATTTGATACAAAAGACCGTTGTCAGCTTGTAATTGTACTACTATATACTTTATGGTATGTAATGCCTTGCGTTTGCGACTTGAATGATCGACCGAATGCCCAGTACGTACGTAGTGTTTACACCCGCCACTTTTCGTCATACAAAAATATAGCGGATCAGCATTTCACTCAAAGCCCTCCCGTAAAAAGTTTCACTTCAAAAAAACTGTGGCTGCCAACCCGCTTGCCAAGCGTGGTAACTGTGGCAAATATCCCACCTATGATACAATCTATGAGAAGGCCTATGTGTTCAGCATTGTACTTTAATAAGCTGTAACAGTGACGGTATAATTTATTACAGCATAACATTGAATATACAAAAATTATATATTAACCTACATTTTAAATATTACATCTAAGATAACAATAAGATTAGAACCTCTGACTTCTAATCTAGAATAATCTATGTAATTCATTAAATACATGTTGCACTCGTAGTACAGTTTGCGGTTATGGTACGATTATCGTTTGCACATTCAGTAGCAAACCATTACTATTGATATCGATATCTGAAAACGGTTTTCAATAACGATATGAAAACTAGATATCGGTTACGTAACCGTTGCAGATAAGAACTGAAAACGCCCATGCTTACTGCTTATACAATAAAGATGTTAGTTAGGTATTTACAGTAGGTACTTACTTACACCTTACACTCTGAAATAAAAAATAAAGTGCTTTTAGGGTCGATCCTCATTTGCCGTTCACAGTTCGTTCTCGGTCCGCTCTCGGTCTGACTTATTATAATGGAATGGGATTTGACCGAAACTTGACTGTTACGGATAGTATGAATGCACACACATATTTTTTACTTGATAATATTTTAACAGGCCGAAATCTGATCGTTAATGAACTGTGAGCGGCATTATAATGAGGATCGGACCTTAATGTTCCACCACGTTTAATAGAAAGAGTTTTCTTTTTATATACTTTAATGATTAATAAACTTTTTCTCTTGTCGAAATTCACAAGTCAAGTCAAGAACAAAATACTTTTAAGATACTTTTGCGGAAAACAAGGGCAAGGAGGAGTGAAATGCTATATCTATATCTTTTATTTTGAAAGTCAAGCTTCTTTCAAATTTTGTTCATTAGTTAATTTTTAAAAAACGTGGCGTCTAGATCATATTTAAAAATTTGTAAAAATAATCTGAGGGGACTTATAACTGTGCTAGAAAGATGACGGTTTTTTGAAACCTTGAATAAATATTCTAAATAGGTTAATTTAAGCCTACAGATAGATACTGAAACTCAAAGTTCAAAATATCGAAGTCTAGAATTTTATGTAATTTAGAAGTGAATTCAAGCCGAATATGCTGCTTACTGTATTTCTAATAAAAAAAGTATACTCCTATAAGAAAATAATTATCTATAAGTATATTATTCAAAAGTAGGTACGTCCGTTCGTCTAAAATATATTTACGACGTACGTTATTGATATCCCGTAACTTATTGTACGTCCACTATATCCATTTTTGTATATAATGTGGCGTCTTATTTGCTTCCGACATCCGTATATTGGATTGTCAATTTATTAAATTATTTTGGTCTATATTAGCCAGTGTTATGTTAAAAAAAAACATAATACAATTGCACTTATACATATATAATACAACATGTACAATGTACTACTCCTAATTACCTATTAAACCCACATTGTGTCTGGTGTCTGGTGACTTAAGTAACTTAGTCTTTCAACTGCGTTGACTCTAACCGTCATACTCCATTGACTGCGGAGCTGTTTAATAAAATTAACGGCGCGTTGGGCGCAATCCGTTTAAACGCAAATTTCTTGAATTTGGTATATCATATACAATTATATATATACATTTCTGAATTCTCTATGAAATTTCCTATAAAAGAGTACATAAATTTAATAAAGTCCTAGAGTAATTAGTGTAAGTAAATACTGAGTAAAGTCAAAATTGTCATATTTCTCGATGAAACAAAGTTTTTTAATAGTTCAATTTTGTTTAATTTTAAACTTAAATCTATTGTTTACAATATTTTGTGTGCAAAATCATAGGCTACAATACAATTTTTCATCATAAAACGCATTAATAATAAGCTTACAAGAACCCACAACCAACTTACACCGATTTAGAATGTAGTTCGGACCAGAGCGGCATGCGTTAGTCAATAAAAATAGTATTTTTTTATTTCTTTAAAAATATATACTTAAATTCATGAAGAAGCATGTGGTTTTTTTCCAGGACTAGTTGAAACTCTCTTTTTCCTTACATGATTCGGTCATCTTTAAATAGATCTTGCTAAGTTTTACAAATCTCACAAAGTATTTCATAAGTACTCTTAATGTACTGTGTAAGTAATCAAAATTTTAGCCGTAAATGCCATATTTTTAAAAAATTTATTACTTTACATATTTGAACAAACAATTTTCAACAGCGCTTGTAGAAAAATAAAGGTTCATTCATTCCCTTAAAAGCCATAAAACCATTAAAGGTGCCGATGTACAGTCTAAAATAACGGTTTTTGTAAACAATACTCGACCATAATAGTGTCGAGTGACAAAGCCGTTCAAAGGCGGCGCAAGGTGCGCGGCGGTTATTTTACATTTCCAATTACCAAAATAATCAACATATTTCCTTCAACACAAATAATATATACGAAATAATAAAATTTAAAATAAAAATATCTCTTCCTGAAATAAAAAATATATTATGGATATATATTTTAAAGAACCAACTTCTTAAGCTCCAAAAATATGCCACAATTAAAGTCCGATTTTTTTCCTAGTTCATTAAAACATTTTTTATACGTGGTAGAGCCATGCTGCAGTTATATTAGTAGTATAGTTGCAGCACGAATACTTCGGCTCGACCGGGGAAGGACCACGCTCTCACAGAATACCAGCGTGAAATATTAGCTTAATGCTGGCTGTGTTTCGTATGGTGAGTGTAGAGAACCGGAGACGGTTTTTACTGGAAATGAGGCATTCCGTTTTAGTCCTCACGGGTGACAACGCATCTGTATTTTGATTTGTAATCGAGGGTGAGATGAGTGAGATGAAGATATCTATGGGCCGCAGCAACTACTCACAATCTGTGTGCTCGTTTGTCACCCTATCCTATAGAGAAAAAAAAATACAAAATAAAAAGGTGTATTCGTTTCAACGACGAGAGCCGTGGTGGCTCAGAAGAGCCACCACGGCTCTCGTCGTTTCGTTCGTAATTTCACAGTACGCTCGCAAACCGGGTGCATCCCCGCTGGCATCAATGAAATTGTTAATTGCAATTTTAAGTGCTGATCTACCACGTGCTGAGCGGTGAAAGAAAACATCGTGAGGAAGTCGGACTGTCTGAGAAATAAGAAAAAAATATTTCGAGGACATATTTTTGTCGCCATGAAGTTTGCCAACACGCATAGGGGTAGCTCAGCCGGCACTTCTTTGCCCTAAAACCCTCTCAGAAGTGAGGGAAGGCCCGGCTGTGGGACGTAAATAGGCTGTAACTTAACCAACTTAACTATTTCAACGATGATAGTCTGAAATAATTAGCTGAATAAATTATAGTTAGTTGAATAAATATATAACATGGCTCCTCATTTCTTTAAAAGGCTCCTGGTACTTTTGTTGGATTTACTGTATCTACAGTACTATTTACGAATGGTACTGTTAGTATTTTTTTTTATAGGATAGGGTTGCAAACGAGCACACAGTCCACCTGATGGTAAGTGGTTGCTGTGGCCCATAGACATCCACATCTATCCTCCATTACGAATCAAAATGCAGATGCGTTGTCACCCGTGAGGACTAAGATGGAATGCCTCGTTTTCAGTAAAAAGGGTCTCCGGTTCTCTACACTCACCATACGAAATACAGCAGCATTAAGCTACTATTTCACGCTGGTATTCTGTGAGAGCGTGGTCCTTCCCCAGTCGAGCCGACCCATTCGTGCTACAACTATACTTCTAAAGTAAAAAAAAAAGTAGCAGCAATCTTGCTCTAGGTTGAAACATAACGCAACGTTACACGCTTTGCATTTTGATTTATGAATTTTGCAAAGTAAATACACATAAAATGTACATGTGCAAAAAACCGATATAAGGAATATGT
Organism: Parnassius smintheus behrii; assembly: GCA_036936625.1. Classification (NCBI taxonomy): domain Eukaryota; kingdom Metazoa; phylum Arthropoda; class Insecta; order Lepidoptera; family Papilionidae; genus Parnassius; species Parnassius smintheus. Next base: position 5,282,568 of record JAUPFT010000030.1, on the reverse strand, counting down.
GCCTGAGGTGAGGCGATTTGTGTCACATCCATCTGTCAAATGAAGCCAGTACCGATCTACCTAGGCAAAGTACAAAATGAATAATATTTCAGTTTACCTTTTAGGTATGTTGTACATTGCCTGGGTATATAATCTCGGTTTATACAGATTACCGATAGCATATTTATTTATTCTTTTGGCAACAAACTATATACCTAATCTAATAGATTATTTCAGATGCTACAACTCCAACTGAATCTCGAAAACAAAGGGATGCCTCTTATTACGTGAATCTAAGAAGAATGTCATTAGTAAGTAGCCTATTTTTATTTATGGTCATACGCTTTTCTAAAAGGTACATAAATGTTATACTTACTGGCCCGTTGGACCAAGGGTAGTCTCTTACCTTCTGAGCCAGGGGTCGTGGGTTCGATCCGCGCCCAGGACAAACACTTAGTGATGAACATTGTGTTTGTTCTGTATCTGGGTGTAATATATTTATTATGTATTTATTTGTAATAGCTTCGTTGATTCTGATTTCCGTTACACAAGTGCTTAAGCTACTTAATGTTATAATGGTCTCCCTGCTACACGGTGCATTCGGATAGTATAGAAAGCGTCCAAAAAAGAACCCTTAGAATACTTAGCTACAAATGTGGTCTTGGTCGCAGTCTTGTCGGTTATAGTGAGAGACTCGACAAATTTAAAATGACCTCTTTACTTATTCGCCGTAAGGAATATGACCTTATATATTTACATAAAATTCTCCACAATGAGATCGATTCCGGTTACCTCTTAAGTAAATTAAACTTAATTACAAAGCGCAATCCCCGAATTCCTAGCAAGACATTTTACCTGCAGACTTACAAGAATAATACTTCTTTTTACAATCCGATAATAAGAATGTGTCGACTTTACAACGAGATATCCATGAAAGACTCCGGCTTGGATATTTTTGACCCAAGATCAAGGATATTATAGGCTATCGTGTATATACCTACATACACTACATTATCTCGGCATCAGATCGATGTGTGTGATGTCTCATTGTCTAATTCATTTTATTTTACAGAGATCCAGACGTAATCTCCCATCATACTCACCGCCAAATACTAGCATTGATGATTCATTTGATATAATTGATAATGAGAAACATAGGGATGAAACATATCTACCGTCTACGGACGACGATACTGCAAATAGTTCAAATTTAAATAACGACTTGACGAATACTCTGATGGATGATATAACGAATGATGCTGATGACTCGGATTCGAACTATAACGAAACATGCTTGCCAGATCAAAGACCAATGACTGACATCGAGACACCGCGGAATACTTTGTTGTCAGATTCAGTTGCAACTTCTAGTCCTCCTCTGCTAGATGCTGACAGCAACGTTATTATCGAAGCGAACGCAAACATTCTGGCTGATAACAGTAATAATTCAGTTATCCAAAATTCTGATTATTTAAATGTGTTGGAACAACCTCAGAACCCAATGCATAGTGAAAGTGGTCAATCGTGTCTTACTATAACTAACCAGTCCTTATCAAACGTATTGGAACAATCTCCGTACCAAATGCATGTAACACTAAGTAATCCTAATGAATGTAATCTCACAAAAAATCACACAATAACAAGCCAATCATTATCACAAGACCATACCACTCAGATACAAGACTCAGTACCTACTACGTCAGGTGGCGCTTCCAATGATGGCATTCCTAATTTTTCTAATGACAATAGCTCTGAGTTTGACGACTCTGACAAAGATCCAACGTACATTTCTGCATTCGAGAAATCCTCCAGTATCACAAGTTATACTGAAGAAACGGAAGAAGTATTGAATAAGACACATCAAAATCAGCAATTGTGTCTTAGACGTCGTAGCTTAGAGGAACCCCAGGTGAGATCTTTTCTTTATTACTTAAATTCTGAAACCATGAAGCTGCAGTAATCAACATTGTATGCTCATGAATATATTTATTTCACAATATGAACATAAATCAGGAATATGAAGCTTTAGTTTCGCTACGCGACAGAAATATTTCTTTTTTTGTTTCACATCAAATCTTGAAGATAACTTTCTGATTTTTTTATTCAAATCAATTAAAACTGTACAATGTTCATGTTGTTAAAAAAATGTTGGGCATAAATATTAATTTTGAGGATTCTTAGGGAGATAACTATTTAATTTGTGACTAAAAAGGATGCCTCATCTTTAATTTTAGAATGCCTATCCCTCTAGACACTTATTGTAACAAAATACAATCACGAGAGCCTAAGTGCTTCTTGAGACATTCCGGTAACGTCCTGTAATTAATGCACGTTACTGTACCGTATGTTATCGTGCGGCAAGAATTACAGAACGTTACCAGATGTGAAAATGTTGATAATTCATAAAGCAAATTTATTCTGTAATTCATTGAAATGTTCTCTTTTAGGATTTGACACGTTGCCAAAAGACGAAAGAGTTGAAAAGAACCAGAGCCAGGGATTATTGTTTTTTTTGTGAGGTCGATGTGCTAAATTTTGCGAGACATCTATTGCGGAATCATTGTACGGAACCCGAAGTACAAAATATTATCTCTCATCCTACGAAAAGTTGCGTACGCAAAAACCTAATAACCAACTTACGCAAAAGAGGAAACTATATTCGGAATGTTATAAAATGTGTTAAACCTATGAAAAAGAGTAATGTTTATCCACACATCGATTACTTACCATGTGAAAAATCTTTAGGCTTCTACTCTAGGAAACAATTGTGGAAACATAAGAAGACATGTCAACCGTTATCCGATACCGCCAACACTCAAGTTCAGTCTCAAAATTTTATGTTACGCAACCTAAATATTGACAAAAAACTTAAAGATGAGGTATTTCCAAAAATGAGACCTGACAAAATATCACTAGAAGCTAAAAGAGACACGTTAATCTGTGCGTTTGGAGCCCAATATTTAAGGATTCATCGAGAAAAACACTTCGTAAACGTTACATCGCGAAAAATGAGAGAATTGGCTAAATTGTTACTAGAATTGAAGACGCTGAAACCGTCACTTAAAAATTTGATGGATTGTTTGAAACCTCAAAACTATGATCTAATTGTTACTGCAACTAAAAAAGTATCAAGTTACAATTGTAAAACAGATCGCTATGGTGCTCCAACATATGCCATGAACATCAGCACTAGCCTAAAACAGTGTTGCAACATAGCCATAATGACTACATTAAAATCAGGCAGCAGTGTGGAAACTGCTGCAGTAGAGGCTGATCTAAAGACGCTAATTCATCTCATCAAGACTAATTGGAAGTTTGATGTTTCAAGCCAGGCCTGCAATGACTTAAACTTAAAAAAATGGAATAAAATTACAATTGTTCCTCTTGCGAAAGACTTAAAACTCCTTAAAAATTATCTTTGCGAAAAATCTAAGTCTGCAGCATCTAAGTTAATAGAATCCGAAACTAGCAATATTGAAGCGTACAACACTCTAACAGAGACAGTTTACTGCCGCGTTCTTCTTCTCAACAGACGTCGGCCTGGTGAACTGCAACGTCTCCCACTCAGCATCTACCAAGAGAGCAGCAATGACAAAAGTGCATATGAGGAATTTGACCGAGCTATTTCAAGTGCGGAAAAAGTGTTGGTAAATAGTTTTAAGCGTATTGTTATACGGGGTAAAAGAGGTCGAGGTGTGCCCGTTCTGTTGACTGACGAAGTCCAAAGTGACATCAATTTGCTTATCTCTGTGAGACGTAATTACATATGTGAAAAAAACGACTTTTTGTTTGCAAAACCCGGATCTGAAAGTACATTATGTGGTTATAAGGTCTTGAAAAAGTATGCCACTGCAAGTGGAGCTCGAAATCCTGCAGCTATTACTACGACTAAGCTACGCAAACATTTGGCTACGTTGACTCAGATGTTTAACCTTAAAGAATCAGACATTGAACAACTAGCTAACTTTATGGGGCACACAGGCTGTCCACAGACAAAACTATAGATTACCCGATGACGTGTATCAGACGGCCAAACTATCAAAACTACTGCTGCTCATGGAGAGTGGCAAAGCAGACTCTTATAGAGGCAAATGTTTGGATGACATAAACTTAGATTTAGAACAAGATTTACTAGAAAACGCACAGGGCCACGATAATTACGACAGTGATGAATTAATAGATTACGATGCTGCATTACCAACTGAAAAATCAAAAGAAACGGAGTTCACAGACGATAACCCTGTCCTTACTCCGCAGTCAACTCTACTTAGCGATGCTACCAATGCTACACATATTAAAACAAAGAAAAAACGAAACCTTGTTCCTTGGACCACAGAACAGAAAAGTATAGTTAAAAAGTTTTTTAGGAAACATATTAAAAATAAACAACCGCCAAAACGCCATGAGTGCGAGGAACTTCGTAGTCAACATACTGAAATTCTGCACAACAAAGACTGGTTAAAAATAAAAGTCTTCGTCCAAAATGCCTATACAAACAACAAATAGCCATATTCGGGAATTCTCCTACGAATTACTGTGGTATTTTTGTTTAGTTTCGTATTTTGTTTTTAAAACACTGCTGGTTGTCAAAATTCCATCTCGCTCTCTTAGTCCAACCTTATCGAATTTAATGATTGATTGGATCCATGAATAATAGACGTAAAAAGAGGATTGTTATAAGTTTTACGTGAATGTTTGTCTGTGTGGCTGCCTGTCTGTGACACCGTAGCTCCTAAAGAGGTGAACCGATTTGGGTGCGGTCTTAAGGTCATAAGCTTTTTTCATAGCTGATGAAGGGATCTCAGTAACTTATATTATCTGTTTACGTCATGCTGCACTATATTTTTACATTTTACATTTATGTACTGTACAGTACTAAACTGCCTATAAGAACTTTTGTTATGTCGTAAGCAACCCATAATTCTGTTTGAGTATAAATTACCTTCTGATTGAGTACAAAAAGATGGAGTTAATTGTAGATATTGACAGGTTTTTAAATAGAAGTTTGTTTTGTTATATTCCGACTAATAACCTAATATGGCCTTGGGAAGAAATTCATTTTAATAAAAGGTTTTACTGGATTAGTTGCCAAAGATTTGTTAATTCCTACAACAGACCGTGGCATAATTTTGCTGACATGAATAACTCCGAAAATATAATTTATTTACTTGATCGTGTTGAGTTTTGGTGCTCTCACTGCGAGTTTACTATTTATGATCACTATCTTAAGGATGAGTGCGACTATTGTACCTAATCTGTAAGAAATTACTATCTACTTAACTTGATTTTATTTTGTGAAAGGCTATTTTTGTTAAATTATGATATGTTTGGTTTTGCATTTAGTTGAAATACAATTATAATTTTTATTCATATTGGACGCTATATTACTAAAAAACATGCATATCGTGCTTTATTTGGCGTCCGTACTGTGACCTACGCACATTAAGAACTTTCCACGCTTGTTTGCTTGCATTTAAGTTTCCTTAGTTAAACTTGTTTAAGTTGATTAATGTATAGTTGAGTATTTACCCATATACGGCCGTAAGAATATCCTAAAATATTCTCACAAAGTTTTATTTGACATCCATTTCTTTGATATCTGATGTCCAATGTTGTTGATTATTGCGTTTTACTATTTATTTATGTTGATTACTTATTTATTTAGTGCTCAAGGTATATTTTGGTATTTTTTGTCGGTTTATACTGTACTCAGTGCTATTTTTACTTTCAAGTTTCTTTACGTGTCCTTAGATTTAGCTACATATAATAATACGGACGTTCGAATATCCTAAAACATTCGTACAGAATGATATTTAACGTCCATACTTTTGAATTTTGTTATATTTTTATATGTGGACGTCAGATTATCGGTAAAGTTTCATACCGCACGATATTTGACGTCCATATAACCATGAATATATTTATATTTTAATTCCTTCTGTATAAAACACACTTTAATGACCATTGCTTTAATGACATTTTTCGCTATTGTTTTATATTTCAGTGTAGGGATGCCATGCGGTGTAAAATAGTCACTTTTCCAGAACAGTTTTTTCACATTACACAATTCTAGAAATGATAAAACGCTTAGAACACCTTTCTTATTTCTTTTTTAATTAATGTTGCCGTTTGTAGCGGTTTTTGGGGCACTGTGTGCGTCAAAAGTTTTGCTCTAAATTACTACCTATGTTATTTCAAGTGCCAAATTGTGTTAATTATGTTCCTTATTATAAATCTTTATTCTAAGTATCTACTTCATTGAACAAATGTTTGAAAGAAGATGCTTGTTCAATAAACGTTTTATTTGATCTCAATATTTGTTTCATTTTACATCAGTACGTATTTACAATTAAAGTAAATAATAATATATTCAATCTATAATTTATCACGGCTCGGCAATTTTTGGTATTTTTTGTATTGACTCAACGAATAACTAGTTGGTAAATTAATCATGATACATAGTCTATTTTTTTGCCGTAGACAAAAATTATATTTTCTCAATTTCACATTGCACATTCTGTACATTTATTTCATTATTTTGCACAATATACGAAACTTAAGTGACTAAAATTAAATCTAATCTGAACCAGAATGATAAAAACTATATTATTCGTGCTAAACGAATCAAATATATTTTTAATTTGACGTAAAGATGATTCGACTCGACCGGGGAAGCACTACGTTCTCACAGAATTTATTATTATTATTTATTATTATTATTATTATTATTAATATATGGGTTACAATAGGTCTTAACAATTTAACAAAAATACTGCAATATTCTTCCTGCCGGTGTGAAAAGTAATAATTAAATACAAAATATTTTTTATTTTATTATTAAAATGAAAATTTCTGATAATTATATTAACATAAAATAATCTTATTCTTATTACTAACATCATAATAATTCACATTATAATGTGTTAAAATTAAATTATATAGTCAATTAAAATTTTGCGGTTATATTCAATAAATTTTATAGTTCTACATTAAACAAAATATCACCTGTAAATAAAATATTACAAAACGGAATAACTAATAAGAGTGGCAACGTCGCACTATACAAAGGAATTGCGATAAGCAGGAGAATGAATTAAAAACTATGTATATTACGGGGATTCTGAATAATTGGTAATATGGAAGGGAGTCCCGATTGGTTTCCCTCCGTCTGGCAATATACGTATATTTGTATATCGACATATACTAAATATTCAAAAAAATGAGTTGAACACTATCTTTGAATTTGTTTAATGGACCAATATACGCTGTAGTTGTATGTAGTTTGTATTTGTAGTGCTATAGTTTTCAAAAATTGCCTACAAGTGGTGGACGCTATAATAATGCGAAATGAAAGGACGTAGAATCAATATCGTGATGTATATATATATATATATATATATATATATATATATATATATATATATATATATATATATATATATATATTCTATACATAATTCATAGCTTAGATTGTAATACATTGCAGGAGATTAACAATTGTTTAACATTTAGTAGTAATTTTTAAATTTTTTGATAGACAGAACCTGCATGTTTTCATGCGTGTTACTGACTCCTTGAAGTCGAGCAATATCAAAATATGAAGGTGTTCTGTGAAGTCGAGAAGTGATGTTACAAGCTAGTGATTGTTCTTATTAATCACAGAATGTACCTAACCATTTATAAAAAAGAAACCGTTTTTATAGTCCGGTCAATCTAGACATTCGACAACAAGCTGATAATCGGTAAAATTGTTCAATATAATAATAAATAAAATTTTGAAGTTCCCCACCATTTTCCTGTGTACGGAAATTTTTAATTCAGGGTCCAAGGCCAAAAAATGAGTTTTTCGCGATTTTCGGCAAAACGGTAAGTTTTATCATAAAATACTCCAGCCAAAAAATGTAGATCATAAAATTATCTACAAAAAATGTTTCAATACTTTTTTTCCTACGAGCCACAGCTTCGGAGATATTGATTGATATTTGAGTGGAGAACTTTAAAGTCTTAATTATTATAATTATTTAGTCTTATTTACTACATTTTGAACATTTTTACCGAATATCAGCTTATTGTACATTTATGTATCTTCGCTCTTATTTTCGAGTCCAATTTGAACGGCTATTAGTTTTGTTTTATGCACATACATGAAGTTTTCATAAATATACTAAGAGGCAAAAGTAATTCTCGGATAGAGATAATTCTTACGACTTTTTTCAACAAATCGAAAGTTTCTAAGTCAGTCGCATTACACCATAAATAGACATAAAATATATTGTTTTCAATGTTTTTGTAAATTCTATTTTATGACCTTAGAAAGTCAGAAATATTAATGTGATGCCCTAAGTAGCGCCTATCTACTGTGTAACTAGTTCGTGAAAAGGAGGAACAATGAAAGACAGTAATAAATTACTAAATCTATTTATTTAACAGGCGATGATCATCTTCTGTTCAATAAATAAAAATAAATTATCAGTCTTATGCAATTCATATCACTTGAGAATGCTTATTTACAAATATTTACATTTTATTAATTTAACTAGAATGTCCGACTAGACAATGATTAATCCACTTCCTCTACTGTGGGACCATCGCGCTGGCCGCCAGGCATACCACCTGGCATACCACCTGGCATACCACCACTCGCACCGTGCATCTTGCTCATGACGGGCGAGCACACTCGCTGCAGCTCCTTCAGCCTGTGTTCGTACTCCTCCTGGTCTGCGAGGGTGTTGTTGTCCAGCCACTTGAGTGCATCGTCACACTCCCGGCGCGCCGTGCTCTTGTCGGACTCGCTCAGCTTGTCTCCCGCGTCGTCTAGCGCCTGCTTCACGCTGAACACGTACGTCTCCAACTGGTTGCGGGCGGCGACCCTCTGCCGCTGCTTCTCGTCCTCTTCTTTGTATCGCTCGGCTTCGGACAACATGCGGTCGATTTCGGCTTGCGACAAGCGTCCCTTGTCATTCTTGATCACGATGTTTTTGCTGCGACCCGTGCTGTTTTCTTTGGCCGACACGTTCAGGATACCGTTAGCGTCCATGTCGAAGGTGACGTCGATCTTGGGGACGCCGCGCGGCGCTGGCGGGATGCCGGTCAAGTCGAACGTGCCCAGCAGGTTGTTGTCCTTGGTCATCGCACGCTCACCTTCATACACTTGGATAGTAACTGCTGGCTGGTTGTCTGAATATGTGGTGAAGGTCTTCGACTGTTTGCAAGGAATCTTGCAGTTTCTTTCGATGATTTTCGTCATCACGCCTCCGGCTGTCTCGATACCCAGAGATAATGGAGCCACGTCCACCAGCAATACGTCTTGAATCTTGGAGTCAGTATCTCCACTGAGGATTGCAGCTTGAACGGCAGCACCATACGCAACTGCTTCGTCTGGATTGATGGATAAGTTCAATTGCTTTCCACAGAAGAAGTTTTGAAGCAAACTTTGCACTTTCGGAATACGGGTAGAACCGCCTACGAGCACGACATCGTGGATCTGGCTCTTGTCCAATTTCGCATCCTTAAGCGCCTTCTCGACCGGCTCCAGGGTGCCGCGGAACAGGTCTGCGTTGAGCTCCTCGAAGCGAGCGCGGGAGACGCGCGTGTAGAAGTCGATGCCTTCATAGAGCGCGTCGATCTCAATGGTGGCCTCGGTGCTAGACGACAGCGTGCGCTTGGCGCGCTCGGCGGCGGTGCGGAGGCGACGCATGGCGCGCGGGTTCGAACGCAGGTCCTTCTTGTACTTGCGCTTGAACTCGTCCGCGAGATGGTTCACGAGTCTGTTGTCGAAGTCCTCGCCTCCCAGGTGCGTGTCGCCGGCCGTCGCCTTCACTTCGAACAGAGAGCCTTCGTCGATAGTCAGGATCGACACGTCGAAAGTACCACCGCCGAGATCGAAGATCAACACGTTGCGCTCCCCTTTCAAGTTCTTGTCCAAGCCGTAAGCCAGAGCAGCAGCCGTGGGCTCGTTGATGATGCGCAACACATTCAGCCCGGCGATGGCGCCCGCGTCCTTCGTGGCCTGACGCTGCGAGTCGTTGAAGTACGCCGGCACGGTGATGACGGCGTCTCGCACCGTGGTGCCGAGGTACGCCTCCGCCGTCTCCTTCATCTTCGTCAGCACCATGCTGCTGATCTCCTCCGGCGCGAACGTCTTCGTCTCACCTTTGAACTCTACTTGAATTTTGGGCTTTCCGCAGTCGTTGACCACTTTGAATGGCCAATGCTTCATGTCTTGTTGGATCTTTGGGTCGTCGAATTTGCGCCCGATTAACCTTTTGGCGTCGAACACTGTGTTGCTGGGGTTGAGGGCCACCTGGTTCTTCGCCGCATCGCCGATGAGTCGCTCCGTGTCGGTGAACGCTACGTAGGATGGTGTAGTCCTGTTGCCTTGGTCGTTCGCGATGATCTCCACGTTGCCATGTTGCCACACTCCAACACACGAGTACGTCGTTCCTAGATCAATTCCAATAGCTGGCATTTTGTTCTCTTTTTAACTTTAAACTTCTCACTAATAAATACGTCAACAATATAGCGCTTGTAAATTAACTTCGGTAAACACCGAACTCTCCTCTTCGTCTTTCTCGTATCGTATTTCAAATTATACTGACTTACCGCGGCCGCCGTCGCGCTTTTATATTGTACCAATCGAAATCTAGAAAGGTCGCGGAGCTTCATGAAACATCCAATCAAAACGTTCGCTTTCAGGAACGTTCCAGAAACGACAACGGCAGCCAATGAGAGCTGAGCGTTTTATCAACACAAGGAAATAGATCAACGGTGATACCAGACGCAAAAGTTTTGCTGATTTATAAGGACTATTTTTTTGTGCTAAAACAATATGCCCTATTAATATATAGTATTTTTAGTATGGAAATCATGAAAAATATAAGTTTTTTAGTTATTTTTAGAGACAAAGGATTTAATAGACCACATGGTGGCAAGTTCCTATTAAAATCAGCTTCCTTACTACAAACAACTATTTAATTAAAAACACTTACCTACCCACATACCTAATAAAATGTTTTGATTGTTGAACAAATTCTCATAAAAATTGAAATGTTCTCGTTACGGTTTTTTTAATTTATTTTTTAAAAGGTGATCGAAGTAGGAATGTTACAGTCAACTTGTTAATAAAAATTATACGCTATAACTAGTTTATTTTTAATTATACAAAGGCTACATGTTGAATACATTACTGCTCGTAACTGTACGGATTCTCATATGGAAAAAAAGATTCAAGAAATTCTAAGCATAAATGGAGCTGTAGCTGTACTTAAACAAATATTAAAATTTAAAAGCTTATTTAAGAGGCCTATGTTGTAAAGTTTACATTCTTTTTGACAAAAGTGACACGATCTCTGTGACTGAAATTCGGATAGATACATGGGTTTAATACCGACAAGTAACGGCAACGAAACAATTATTTGCATTTCTTTATAAAAAAAAACCTGTTTTATTTTTCAAAAAAAGTGATTATGTTATAACTGTTTTCATATTGCAGTAATTATTTAAATGTTTTATTTTATATGCTTAATATAAAAATTACGTTGTTGTCGGTTTCTTGTGGTATATTGAAATAAAACTCATGGCAACACTTTTTACAACTTTATGCAGAAAAGAGAACGATGCCTGGATATGAAAGAGACAAAACGACATATTTTATTGATTGACGACATCTTAAATAAGCGTAGGTCAGTAACACGAGTATTGTGACGTAGAAAGTAGAGTTATAGTAGAGTCGCAGATTACAATATATACACATGCCAGGAAAATATTTTTTCTTTTGCACATTTAATGTTGCTGTATCCTCAGTTAATTTAGGTTTTTTAAATTTATCAAACAAGAAATTATTACAGTGCCATCTACTGTAGAAATTCATCGTGAATAACATCGTGAATATTCTTGAATTACTTGAAACATTTTACTCACTCAATGAGAGAATAGTCGACGCCTCATTGTAGAGGACAAATTGATTTTTTGAAGCTTTAGCTTTATGAAGCAATCTACGTGGGACGCCTATGTTCAGCAGTGGACCTTTATAGGCTGTAACGGAAAAAAAGACATAAACGACAAATATTGAGGACATGTTATATAGTGGCTTAAGGGAACTCATCTCTCTCGACGTTGTGAATCCTACACGAATGTCACAGGGTCATGTTTCTAAGTTGGCTGGCTCCTTATGGTGCTCATAAAAATATTAGCGGCCCAACCAGTAATTTTAACCATCGCGAGTAGCCCATCCTCTCCGTACCATAAGCATTACAGTTGTGTGGGCCACGTACACGAGCAATTTTATGCTACAGTTAAATAGAAAAATATATTTTCTACGGAAATAGTTGTAATACCTATAAATATATACCGCCGACAGTATTTTTTAAAATTGAATAGAAAAAAAAGCTAAACAAAGTCTAGTTACGCATATACGAAAGTAGAAAGAAAATTCGTTTAGATTATGAAAGTTCTTCTCAATACCAGCTAGATATTTGTTTTCTCTTTGTAACTTTGTACATTTCATGGCTGCTGATGATTTCATTAATTATTAAGGTGATAACGTAGAGCCCTTGAAACTGTTCATTATATTTATTGATAAAGTATTTTGAGTATTGTTACGTGGCGGAGTCACGCTGAAGCTATATATAGATGCAGCACCAGCACTAATGAGTCAGCTCGACCGTGTTATATCCACGTTCTCACACAACACCAGCGCAGCGTGGAACGGCAGAACAATACTGTGTTGCGTATGCTAAGTGTAGTTACAGGTGACTACGCATCCACCATACGAGGCTTTTTTTAGAATATGGTTGACAAAGGAGCACACAATCCATCTAATGGTTATTGGATGCTATGGACCACAGGCATCAACATTTATCCTCGAATCAAAATGCACCATGAGAACTAAGATGGAATGCCTCGTTTCCAGTAAAAAGGGTATCTGGTCCTCTACATTCAACGTACGAAACACAGCACCCTTCAGATGCTATTCTACGCAGGTATTATGTGAGAGCGCGGTCCTAACCAGGCCCCTCTTTCCCACTTGGCACTCTGGACACGTGCAAAGGGCCCTGCGATCGATAAGGGTTTTTTCATCATTCAGTTTACCATATCTCCAATATCTCCGGCTATCGTAGCCAATATTTAATACCGAAAAACATATTAATTTCGAAAAAAATCATACGACAATGACTAGTCAGTCATTATTCTAAGTCATCAGTCATAATTATAAAAGTTAGGTACCTAGGTATTGTAGTCACAATACCTACCTAATTTTTATAATTCGATTCGCAAAAGACCGTTTCTATTGAAAGGCTTCTGAAATTTATGTATTAAAAAGCATAAATCGAAAAAGCATAAAGTGGAAATCATCTTGATTTTTTTAGAGAATCATGATATTTCCATAAAACATTGCAGAGGGAGGACAAAGTTACGACAATGCTTCAAATACGTCGTTGAAGTATACTAGCCTACAAGCAAAAATTAAGTAGAAATGTGAATTTGCCGTGCCGAAAGAGCCGTGGTAGCTCAGATGGTTAACACTCGCTGTAAATATAACAGAACACGAGTAACCCGGGTTCGATCCCCGCCGGGACCAATGAAATTGTTAATTGCAATTTTTGTGCTGATTTACCACGTGCTCGGCGGTGAAGGAAAATATCGTGAGGAAACCTGCATGTCTGAGGAATAAGAAAAAATAATATTTCGAAGACATGTGAAGTTCGCCAACAAGCATTGGGGCAGCGCGGCGGACATTTACTTGCCCGAAATTAGGGGAGGCCTCTGGCCAACAGTGGGACGTATATAGGCTGTGAATTTGCCGCCTTTGTATCATGTGCGGAACATTCACTCAACCTGGAAGGTGTTGATGCTGCTGGGTGTGTATCATAGGTAACAAAGATTTTTGAAACGGTTCAGAAATTGTACAGTTGTTTTTCAGACTCTACCCACCGATCGAATACATTGACAAAACATTTAGGTTGAAAAAGTTTTTAGGTCTTTCATAAACCAGATGGTCAGCCCGAGCTGATGCAGCAGCGCATTGCATAATTGCATGAAGGTCATAAACAAATTGTAGAAGCTTTAATTTCCATCGCAAAGGATACAGAACAGGCACAAGAAACTAGAGACCCAGCTCTTTGTCAAGAAAAATGGGATACCATAGAAACATTGGAAAAAATAGACAAAATAGTAATTATATTTAAAAAGAAACAATAACACTGGACGTTGAAACCAATTTATTTTTACTTTTCAATTGATGATTTTATTATTAACCTCAGGCATAAATTTGATTACTTCGAATCATTCGAATCGTGCGCCAAAAATAGAAACCCGGAATCTGACTAAAAACCTTTTTTTTGATGGTTCTATGCATAGAAATTCAAAGTAGAAACCTTTCTTCCCATTATTGATAACCTGAGCGTTAATTTAAAACAGCGATTAAGTTCATATAAAAACATTAGTCAACGTTTTGGTTTTTTGTTTGCATGAAAACTTTGAACTCCGAAGAGTTGTGACAAAGTTGCAAAGAATTTTCTAAAAATCTATTATGAAGATGTTAACGAAAAAGATTTGGAAGTGGAGTGTCTGCATATATCAGAATCCTTGAAAATTGTTCATAGAAGAAATTAAGGAATTAATAGTATACTATATTGGAAATATATTATTTCTTGAGAGGAATTAAAATTGAAGACACGCAATACGATTTCCAAATGTAGAAATCGCATTGAGAATCTTTTTAAGCATGATGGTAACTAACTGCAGTGGGGACGCTCATTCTCCAAATTGAGAAAAATAAAAAGTTAATTAAGAAGTACAACCAAGTATATAATCAACGAGTACAACGTTTCAAACGAGATTAATCAGTATGTCGCTGATTTTCATACAACGTGATATGCTCAAAAACATTGATTTTGAAGATGTGATTAACGTTTTTTTTTTCATCTCAAATCTATTTGGTTACCATTTTAATCAACATTGATTTTTAAGTGCTAATCCGTCAAATAGTGTTATGTAAGGTCATAGGATCCTCACTATCCTAATGTGCCCAGGGCCTCAAATTGGTTAAAGACGGCCCTGTTGCAATGCCGGTCGAGTTGACCCATTCGTGCTAAAACTAATTTAGCTTCAGGGTGGCTCTACTACGTATATAATTTTATTATACTTATTAGGCACTACTACCTATATTGTACTTATAAGTTTTGTAAACAATTCCGATCGAACGGGATTCAAATTACAACGTTTCGTACTCTTGTACGCTAGAGTCGCGTTATACGATTGTGTGAGCACTGAGCAAATTGAGATCTGAATTGAAATTTTCCAATCGGTCCAATCGGTCGCAGTTTCGCGTTTGGTTGACAGCTGCGTATTTTATTTGTAATTGTATTGGAATTGGAATTTAGACAGCATCTTTACGTTGTAGAACGGCCAGTTTCTGGGAAACTGTACGTAACTAAGCAAACGAATTAGTTAAGGATCGTTGCTCAGGTGTCTCCTGACAATATATTTTATAAACACTGGCAGGGGATGCATCGGGCGCTATAGACACAGTATATATATATGAATTCATAAACTGTGCTATAGGTTACGAATTATTATTTTAAGTACTATATTTTAACTCATAATAGAGTTTAATTTGTAATTTTGTATGTGTAGAATACTTCTAATTCATTGTCTTAGATGCAAAATGTACTAGACATAAGTGAGTTGATACCTTAATAAATAAACTTATTATTAACATTTACGTGGTAGAGCCACGCTCATTATGGTTGTAGCGTGAATGGGTTGGCTCGACCGGGGAAGGACCACGCACAAAATAACAACGTAAAATAGCAGCTTAATGCTACTGTGTTCGTATGGTGAGTATAGAGGAGCGTTTTTATAGGAAACGATGCATTCCATCTTAGTCCTCTGGGGTGACAACGCGTCTGCTTTTGATTTACAGTCAGGTGGACTGTGTGCTCGTTTGTCATCCTTATTATATACAAAAAGCAAAACAGCGTTTTAGGAATTTTCAGGTTTAATTTTTACAAATGTCTTACAAATTTTTGTTAAAATAGTTTTTGCTAATATTTAAAGATTTGGCTGTGAAAAACACACTCTTAAAAATTTTAGAATAATTTTTGACATATTCTCTGAAAGTATCGGAAAGATTATATGATCTTTCATGGTAAAGTTAATATATTCTTCGTCTGCTCCTATGAATTCCTACTGTCTCCCACTCATTAAATGCCTAAATGCCTTGCGACTATTACTGGAGAATGTTTTAAAAGTAACTGTGAAAGTGTGTCTTTACTAATTAGGGTAGTATGCGTATAAAGGAGGAGCAATGAAAGACAGTAATAAATTACTTAACCTATTTATTTAACAGCCGATGATCATCTTCTGTTCAATAAATAAAAATAAATTATCAGTCTTATGCACTTAATGTCACTAGAGAATGCCTATTTACAAATATTTACATTTTACTAATTTAACTAGAATGTCCGACTAGACATTAATTAATCCACTTCCTCCACCGTGGGACCATCGCGCTGGCCGCCAGGCATACCTCCGGGCATACCACCAGGCATACCACCTGGCATGCCACCTGGCATGCCACCACCCGCACCGTGCATCTTGCTCATGACGGGCGAGCACACTCGCTGCAGCTCCTTCAGCCTGTGTTCGTACTCCTCCTGGTCTGCGAGGGTGTTGTTGTCCAGCCACTTGAGTGCATCGTCACACTCCCGGCGCGCCGTGCTCTTGTCGGACTCGCTCAGCTTGTCTCCCGCGTCGTCTAGCGCCTGCTTCACGCTGAACACGTACGTCTCCAACTGGTTGCGGGCGGCGACCCTCTGCCGCTGCTTCTCGTCCTCTTCTTTGTATCGCTCGGCTTCGGACAACATGCGGTCGATTTCGGCTTGCGACAAGCGTCCCTTGTCATTCTTGATCACGATGTTTTTGCTGCGACCCGTGCTGTTTTCTTTGGCCGACACGCTCAGGATACCGTTAGCGTCCATGTCGAAGGTGACGTCGATCTTGGGGACGCCGCGCGGCGCTGGCGGGATGCCGGTCAAGTCGAACGTGCCCAGCAGGTTGTTGTCCTTGGTCATCGCACGCTCACCTTCATACACTTGGATAGTAACTGCTGGCTGGTTGTCTGAATATGTGGTGAAGGTCTTCGACTGTTTGCAAGGAATCTTGCAGTTTCTCTCGATGATTTTCGTCATCACGCCTCCGGCTGTCTCGATACCCAGAGATAATGGAGCCACGTCCACCAGCAATACGTCTTGAATCTTGGAGTCAGTCTCTCCACTGAGGATTGCAGCTTGAACGGCAGCACCATACGCAACTGCTTCGTCTGGATTGATGGATAAGTTCAATTGCTTTCCACAGAAGAAGTTTTGAAGCAAACTTTGCACTTTCGGAATACGGGTAGAACCGCCTACGAGCACGACATCGTGGATCTGGCTCTTGTCCAATTTCGCATCCTTAAGCGCCTTCTCGACCGGCTCCAGGATGCCGCGGAACAGGTCTGCGTTGAGCTCCTCGAAGCGAGCGCGGGAGACGCGCGTGTAGAAGTCGATGCCTTCATAGAGCGCGTCGATCTCAATGGTGGCCTCGGTGCTAGACGACAGCGTGCGCTTGGCGCGCTCGGCGGCGGTGCGGAGGCGACGCATGGCGCGCGGGTTCGAACGCAGGTCCTTCTTGTACTTGCGCTTGAACTCGTCCGCGAGATGGTTCACGAGTCTGTTGTCGAAGTCCTCGCCTCCCAGGTGCGTGTCGCCGGCCGTCGCCTTCACTTCGAACAGAGAGCCTTCGTCGATAGTCAGGATCGACACGTCGAAAGTACCACCGCCGAGATCGAAGATCAACACGTTGCGCTCCCCTTTCAAGTTCTTGTCCAAGCCGTAAGCCAGAGCAGCAGCCGTGGGCTCGTTGATGATGCGCAACACATTCAGCCCGGCGATGGCGCCCGCGTCCTTCGTGGCCTGACGCTGCGAGTCGTTGAAGTACGCCGGCACGGTGATAACGGCGTCCCGCACCGTGGTGCCGAGGTACGCCTCCGCCGTCTCCTTCATCTTCGTCAGCACCATACTGCTGATCTCCTCCGGCGCGAACGTCTTTTTCTCGCCTTTGAACTCTACTTGAATTTTGGGCTTCCCGCAGTCGTTGACCACTTTGAATGGCCAATGTTTCATGTCTTGTTGGATCTTTGGGTCGTCGAATTTGCGCCCGATTAACCTTTTGGCGTCGAACACTGTGTTGCTGGGGTTGAGGGCCACCTGGTTCTTCGCCGCATCGCCGATGAGTCGCTCCGTGTCGGTGAACGCTACGTAGGATGGTGTAGTCCTGTTGCCTTGGTCGTTCGCGATGATCTCCACGTTGCCATGTTGCCACACTCCAACACACGAGTACGTCGTTCCTAGGTCAATTCCAATAGCTGGCATTTTGTTCTCTTTTTAACTTTAAACTCCTCACTAATAAATACGTCAACAATATAGCGCTTGTAAATTAACTTCGGTAAACACCGAACTCTCCTCTTCGTCTTTCTTGTATCGTATTTCAAATTATACTGACTTGCCGCGGCCGCCGTCGCGCTTTTATATTGTACCAATTGAAATCTAGAAAGGTCGAGGAGCTTCAAGGAACATCCAATCAAAACGTTTGCTTTCAGGAATGTTCTAGAAACGACGACGACAGCCAATGAGAGTCGAGCGTTTTATCAACGCAATGATATACGCCAGCGGTGATGCCAGACGCAGAAATTTTCCTGACTTTTAAGGACTATATTTTTTTGCTAAAGACAATATGAATTAGTTCGCGCTATTAAAATAAAACATTGTTTCTTTATTTTTGGTATAAAAATCATCAGAAATACAATATTATTTCAATTATTTTAGAGACAAACGAGTTAATAGTCCATCCAGTGGTAAGTCCTTATTACAATCAACTTCATCATCATCAAAGTTGATTGTAATAAGGACTTACCACCAGATGGCTTACTAACTCGTTTGTCTCTAGTAGGAACTACAAACAACTTTTTTATAAAAAACACCTCCTCACCTCCCTAATACATGGTTTTGATTACTTGACTAATTTTCATATAAAATGCAAACGTTTTTTAAATTTTTTATTAAAAAGTTGATTGTAGTCATTGATATATTAAAAGGGGAAGATAGGTCACTAAATCAAAGCGCCCGGTCCTACATAACTACGGGATTGCCCGTACTTGGCTCGTTTGTAAGAGCGAGAAAACATGCGTGAGAGACACGATACGCACGTGATGCCCGATTTCGCGATGACGCGATTTCGCTCGCACAACTACGACGTTTCCTATTTCTGTCCTTGTCTATCGTTAAATATAATTTTGCGTTTAAGATAACAGATGTGTAAATTTTGGTGCTTGTAGTCGTGCGCCGAGCCCAGGTTTAGTGATTGCGATATTAGCGTGTAACGTATCTTCCCTTTTAATATATCAATGATTGTAGTAGGGATGTTACAATCAAGTTGTTTTTAAAAATTGTACGCTATTCGTTTTTTTTAAATTATATAAAAGCTAATATGGAATACATTACTGCCCTTAATTTTTCTGATTCTCCTTCCTTCAAATGGAAAATAAGATTTTGGAAATTTTTAGCGGAAATGGAGCTTTACTTAAACAATTATCAAAATTCAAAGGCTTTCTTGTCAGTCCTACGTAGAAAAGTTTACACTTTTTTTGACAAAGGTAACACGACCTCGGTGACGGAAATAAGCAGACATAGGTAAAAACCGACAAATAACAGCAACGGAGCAATTATTTGCATTTCTTTGTGAAAAATCTATTTTATTTTGCCCAAAAAAAATGGTTATTTTATTGCAGTAAGTAAAATAATCTATAAAAAAATAAGTATGTATCTACTTACAGTATTAATGATTACAAACAGGTCGGTACACAGCATACGACGCGCAGGGAAGTGGGGGCGAAATTAGAATTTGAGCTGACTTACTATATCCCCTATCAACGCAATGAAATACGTCAGCGGTGATACCAGACGCAGAAATTTTGCTTACTTTTAAGGACTATTTTTATTTGCTTAAGACATTATTAACTACTTCCTGCTATTAAAATACGATATTGTTTTTTTTATTTTTGGTATTTCTATACCAATTCATCAGAAATATAAGACTTTTTGAATTATTTTTAGAGACAAACGAGTTAATAGTCCACCTGTGGTTAGTCCTTATAACAATCAACTTTCCCACTACAAACAACTTTTTAATAAAAAATACTTACCCACTTGCCTAATCATTGTTTTGGTTATTTGACAAATTTTCATAAAAAATGCAAATGTTTTCGTTACTGTTTTTTTTATTATTATATTAAAAAATATGATTGTCGTAATCATGTTACAATCAACTTGTTAATAAAAATTGTACGCTTTTAGTTTTTTTTTAATTATATTGAGGCTAATATGGAATACATTACCCCCTTAATTGTACTGATTCTCCTACCCTTAAAGTGGAAAATAAGATTTAGAATATTCTAAGCGGAAATGGAGACTTAAACAATTATCAAAATTTAAAGGCTTACTTATCAGTCCTGTGTTGAAAAATTTACACTCTTTCTAACAAAGGTGACACGATCTCGGTTACTGAAATTAGGAGAGATAGGTTTAACACCGACTAATAACAGCAACGAAACAGTTATTTGCATTTCCTTGTAAAAAATTATTTCATTTTTCAAAAAAAAATGGTAATGGTACAATAGTATTCATATTACAGTAAGTACTTAAATATATTATTTTATATGCTTAATAAAAAATTTACATAGAAATCAGCTTCATGTGGTACAGTGAAATGGAACTCATGGCAACACTTTTTACAAGTTTATGCAGAAAAGAGATCGATGCCGGAATATGAAAGATACAAACCGACATATCGTATTGAGGTATTGAGCAATGACGACACAGAATGAATAGTAGTACTACGTAACATATATTAGAATGTATATAGACGGTAAGGTTGATACCATGAGCTATTTATTCTGTGCTATGAGTGGTATTTTGCATTTTGCATTATTGTGACGTAGAGTTCTAGACATTGAGTTATATGGTCCTAGAGTAGAGTTGTAGATTACAATATATTATGTAATTTTACAGATTTATTATTGCTGTATCGTCAGTTTATTTATGTATTTTAAATTTATTGAACAAGAAATTGTTACAGTGCCATCTACTGTAAAACTCGTGAATATTCTTGAATTACTTTAAACATTTTACTTCATGAATGAGAGAACAGTCTACGCCTCATTGTATGAGTTATTTTATTAAAGCTTTGGCTTTATGAGGCAATGTATGATAGACTCCTGTGTTCAGCCGTGGACTTTCATAGGTTGTAAAAGGTGCATGGAATGATGACAAATATTGAGGACATGTTATATAGTGGCTCAGAGAACCCATCTCTCTCGACGTTGCGAACCTTACATGAATGTCTCAAGTCAGCTAGCACCTTAACCTTATGACACTCATGAAAAATATTAGCGGCTCTGTCAGTAATTGTTACCATTGCGGACAACCTGTCCTCACCATGCATACGCGACATTTAAATGGAAAAATATATTTTCTTCTAAAATAGTTTTAATATAAATATATTATGTTGTTCATATAATATACTGGTTTTGGAAATGGAGTAAAAAACAAGCTAAACAAAGTCTAGTTACACATGAAAATTAAAAAGAAAATACGTTTAGAGGATAAAAGTTCTTCTTAATACTAAAACATTTTAACCTGATACGGCAATTCAGAAAAGATGTTTGTTTTTCTTTGTAACTCTGTTAATTTTCATGTCTGCTGATGATTTCATTAATATTGAGGGAGACAACGTAGAGCTCTTGAAACTGTTCATTATATTTATTGATAAATAAAGCATTTTGAGTATTGTTACGTGGTGGAGTCACGCTGCAGCTACATGTTATAGATGCAGCACCAGCACTAATGAGTCAGCTCGACCGTGCTATATCCACGTTCTCACAGAACACCAGCGTCGAACAGCAGAACTATACTGTGTTGCGTATGCTAAGTGTAAAAAACCAGAGACCTTTATTATTGATAAAGAGACATTCCATCTAAATCCTCAGGGGTGACAACGCATCTGCGCATTTTGATTCGTTATTGAGGACAGATGTAAATGTCTTTGGGCCGCAGCATCCACTTTCTATCAGTTATGTGTTCTTTATTAGTAGGTTTTAAAGTTTTTCATAGATTATAGAAGCTGCAAATTATCTGGCACTTTGCTGTAAAAGCTCATACGTTGCGCCATATCTATGAAGGTCTTACTGACTCACTAAAGTCCAGTAAAATACATTACTAGCTTGTGATTGTTTATCGTAATAACCGAATGAGGTACATTACATACATACTATATATATACATACTATAAGAGTATGCATTTTTTTTTAAATATTTTTGTGTACATACCGTGTAGCGGCGGTATGAGAATAATATACACCCATATCGTCGCAAAGGGGACGACAGAGGGCCACATCCAGAAGACAGGCAGCAGCATCTTCCTAATAAAGACTAAAAATAAAAAAAAACTGTGATTTCCAATCTATTCGCCAAGCATGGCAACTATAGCAAATAATCACCCCATATAAGGCAATATATGCAAGCGGCCTGTGCTCAACAGTTCAGTTTAATATCCTGTAATGATAACGGTTACATACGTTAATTTTGCTCAAAGAATGTACTAAAAAGCAAAAGTAAATAATGTTTTTAATTTGAGAAGAAATTCATTAATAATAATTAGAAGAGAAACAAACATTCATTATATAAGTGGCATAGAACGATTTTTTTTTCAAATTTCATTGACGATACTTCCGTTTGGACGCATGGCATCGCTTCGAACTTGACAGTCGTGCGGAACGGAAATAAATAATAATATGGATAATAATACTCTACTGGTGGCTGCAGCAGCGTGTATTTAATTAAAAAGACAAAAAAAAACCTAAACGGGGCAATCCATCGTAGTCTTCAAAGATGAAAACGGATCTGTATGTTTAATCTTAATTGTGGATACATGTAGATGTCTGTGGGCCACAGCAACCACCACCAGGTGAACTGCGTTTTGAAAAATGGATCTGAACTGTGTGCTAATTTGTCGCTCCCATTCTAGATGTGGTATAGATTACGGTGGAGCGATATCGTTGACTGTGGTAGAAATTAAAGAAATCAACATATAGTGGATATTATTCAACGTAACTATATGTGGTAGAGCCACCGTTCCATCTATACTATAGCTGTAGCACAAATGAATCGGCTCGAACGAGGAAGGACCATGCTCTCACAAAATAGCATAATATATAATATAAAATAATATAAAATAATCTTTTCACTGGAAACGAGGCGCTCCACTAGTTCTACAGGGCTGACAACGCATTTACGTTTTGATTTTTATTCGATGATAGATTCAGTCTGTGGGCTATATATATTATTAACATTATATGGACTATGTGAAGAGTCAAAATGTGTCAAAAAAGGCACGTATGGCAATTCACAATGCTGTGTTGGTCCCTACTTTAACGTATGGTAGTGAAAGTTGGGTATGGCAGAAGAAGCACGAGAGTAGAATAAATGCAGTAGAAATGCGGTCGTTAAGGAGTATGTTAGGGCTGAATCTGAATGACAGGGTGAAAAATTGTGTGATAAGAGAAGAGTGTGGTTTGCAAGATGATGTTGTGACCAGGATTAAGAAAGGAATGCTTCGGTGGTTTGGTCATGTGGAAAGAATGGATGAGGAAAGAGTGACAAAGAAAATTTATGTTGCAGAAGTGAATGGCAGAGTCGGAAAGGGACGTCCTAGGCGAAAATTTATCGACCAAATTTCTCATTGATTTTAGGAGATTTTCTTAAAAATATGACCTTACTAATTTTGTAATAAATAAAAATATCTATATATACTATATACCCCACTTTTTATGAATTAAGCAAATAGACAAAAAATAAAAGTTATGTAGCCAAATGGAGCCACGCTGCTCTTAAATTGTTTGCAGCACGAATGGGTCGGCTAGACCGGTGTAGGACCACACTCTCACAGAATACTTGTGTAAAGGCTGCTGTGTTTCGTATGGTGAATGTAGAGAACCGGAGAACCATTTTACTAGAAACGAGGCATTCCATCTTAGTCCTCAGGGGTTACAACGCATCTATTTTTTGATTTAGTATTGGAGCAGCGTTATTAGTTGCTTCACTGCATCTCCGCGGCGAGTTAACAACAGCTGATTCGAGGACCTACCTAAGCGGGCAGTGCAGCAGCGCCGACGACGATTGCTGACGCTTGCATTCCTTCGTCTGGTTTGATGCACAATTTATTTTACTTTATTAATTAGCTTGTCCTTACAGGTTGACAAACTTAAATCTTGAGTAATTATTGGTGAGAGGTCTGTATTCTGACATAACTACCTACTATCATTAATTTAAAGAAAACATTAAAAACATTAAATTAGTTTCTTTTGCGATAAAAGTATTCAAGACACATACACCAGTGCGGGTCGTTTTCAATGCCTCAGCTAAAACTAAGTCATCGAAATCCCTTAACGACATTCAATACGCCGGCCCAGTCGTTCAGGATGACTTATTCAATATTTTTGTTAGATTCAGGCAACATAAATACGTATTTACTGGTGATATACAAGTGTTACCGACAAATATTAATAAATGAAGAACAACGCCATCTACAAATGATATTATGGTGAGATGACGAAACTCAACCTCTTCAGACGTGGCAATTAAATACGCTGACATACGAGACAGCCTCGGCACCTTATTTAAGCACTCGATGTCTATTGTCTTTTGCAATTAGCACTTGAATGCCCGGACCCGTTGATAGCTGAAGTCATTAAAGAAGATTGCTACATGAACGATTTATTAACGGTGCGGACAACGAAGATACTGTTACGAGCTTGAGGTTCGTGACAATAAAAATTGCCGATAAAATTACCTAAATTAACACTTTAATTTACTTTATACAAATTAAAGTAAAAAAACACTAATAATTAAACACACTAATTCACTTAATTTCACTCCGAAGCTTCGCTTGTGTCGCCGAGTTAAACTCTGTCTCGATCGCATCCCGCGCCATCTATTTATTCAAATCAGCAAAACATCCGGAATGTTCAAGTAAACACGCGTAAGGTACCGAGAGCTCGAGTATAGATTTTCTAGAAACTTAGTTCCTCGGGCGGCGCTGTTGGTCGAGAGATCGGCGATGTCATTCTCCGCAAAGCCCCCCCCGCTCTCGCTCCTGACACTAGATGGCGCTAGTTGACTTATTCACATAACACTGCCCCCTCCTAAGACATGCTCGTCCCGAGCATTATCGGTCCCATAATAACGCGCCAAGCGATCCACATGGACGATCTTAGGAGTCCCTCTCGCGCCTTGCTGTATCCGGTGGGTCACATCGTTGATCCTGGTTACAATCCGGTACGGGCCGTCCCATTTAGCTTGAAGCTTAGGAGATTTCCCTTTGCTGCGGACTGGATTGTGCAACCACACTAATGAACCTTCGTTGAACCCTTTATTGTTCATTTTGCGGTCATACCGGGTTTTCATTTTCTCAGACATTTGCTGGCCCGATTGTCTGACGTGCTCATAAATGTCATTCATTTTGTTCCGCAAGTCATATGCATAATCGGTTATACTGCGTGGGGCATCAGGTGGTATCCCAGTGATCAGGTCTGCAGGCAGCCGTAATTCTCTTCCAAAGTTTGCGAAAGCTGGTGTCACTGCCGTACTTTCGTGAACAGAACTTCGATATGACAACAAAAACGGTTGTATGTGCTTGTCCCAATCTCGTTGCCGATTGTCCACAACTTTTGCTAGGTACCTCTCCAATGTCTGATTAAATCGTTCCACCATTCCATCAGATTGCGGGTGATAAGAAGTCGTTCTTGTTTTATGAGTACCCATAACTCGGCAAGTTTCCTGGAATATTTGAGACTCAAAATTCCTTCCTTGATCGCTGTGCATCTCTAAAGGTACTCCAAAACGACAGAAGACTTCATGAACTAGTTTATCTGCAACTGTTGAAGCTTCTTGATTTGGAATGGCGAAAACTTCTGGCCACTTAGTGAAGTAATCCATTACAACCATGAAATACTTGTTACCGCTTTCACTCTCCGGAAACGGCCCCGCCACGTCAATGGCTATTCTCTCCCATGGTGCACCAACATTGTACAACTTCAATGCACCTCTACTACGAGTCTGAGGTCCCTTTACAGCCGCACAACTTGTACATTTGCGACACCAGTCCTCGACATCGTTTCGACAGTGGACCCAGTAAAACCGTTCTCGGATCTTCAGTAGAGTTCGTTTAACTCCCAGATGGCCTCCTGAATAATCATTATGGTACAGCTGTAGAACATCCGGTACTTTAGCTTTAGGGACAACCATTTGTAAATGACAGCTGTCTCCCCGAACATTTTCCCATTTACGGCACAGAACTCCATCCTGAAGCAGCAAGCTATCCCACTGGGCCCAATAGCTTTTAGTGATCGAACTCATCGCTGAGACGTCGCTCCACTTGGGCTTGGGAGCACTGGCCTTCATCCATTCCAGGATCGGCTTGATGTCCGGATCTTCCTGCTGTGCACGTTGTAAGCTGTCCTTCCACTCGTTGCTGAGGTGGTCTGCCCTGAGCATCCTCACGGATACTACTCCCTTACTCTCTTGCCTAGTACAATGTTTGCAATCTTCAGGACAAGGTCTTCGTGATAATGCATCTGCGTTGCCATGAGATTTCCCGCTGCGATGTTCGATCTCAAAGTCGTATTCCTGCAGTAGTTCAATCCACCTCGCAACTTGTCCTTCTGGATTTTTAAACTGCAATAGCCATTTTAGTGCAGCATGGTCAGTTCGTAAGTGAAATTTTCGCCCCAGAAGATATTTGCTAAAATGCTGCAACGACTTTATCACAGCTAGCAATTCGCGTCTTGTGACACAATAGTTCCTTTCCGGTTTTGACAACGACTTGCTGAAGTACGCTATCACGACCTCTTGGTCACCATTCCGTTGAGACAACACACCGCCAAGTCCTATATCACTTGCGTCTGTGTCAACTACAAATTCTTTGCTTGCATCAGGGTATCCCAAAATAGGTGTTTTGCACAGACGGTCCTTGAGCTCCTGGAATGCGATATTACAACTTTCATCCCAGCAGAAATGTCGCTTCTCCTCGGTTAGCTTATGCAGAGGTTTGGCTATATCTGCAAAGTTCTTCACAAATCGCCGGTAATAGGAGCACAAACCCAAAAATGCTCTAACCTGCGTCTTGTCTTTTGGAACCGGCCAATCCTTTACAGCTGCAATTTTCTCTGGATCCGTGCGGATACCCTCTTCCGACACTACATACCCCAAAAACTTGACTTGCCGTTTGAACAGTGAACATTTCTTCGGACTCAGCTTGAGATTGGCACTCTGAATCTTCATGAGCACGCGTCCCAGGTTTTCAAGGTGTTCCTCAAACGTACGGCCCACGATGATGATGTCATCCAAGTAGACCAGACAGGCATCGCCAATTAGCCCGGTAAGTACAAGTTCCATCAGCCTTTCAAACGTTGCTGGAGCATTGCACAACCCAAACGGCATTACTTTGAATTGCCACAGACCCTTTCCCGTCGAGAACGCAGTTTTCTCCTTGTCCTTGGGGTCAATTTCAACTTGCCAGTAGCCACTTTTTAGATCCAGCGTGCTAAACCATTTTACTCCTGTAAGCATGTCCAGCGTGTCATCAATTCTTGGCAAGGGATAGCTGTCCTTCTTTGTAACGTCGTTCAGACGGCGGTAATCAACACAAAACCGCATGCTGCCATCCTTCTTTTTCACCAGCACCACTGGCGAACACCATGGACTAGAGGAAGGTTCAATAACACCATCCTTCACCATTCCTTCAATCATGGTTTCCACTTCCTTTTCACGTGCTACCGGCAATCGTCTTGGCCGCTGACGGATAGGCAACTCTTCACCTGTGTTTATTTTGTGTTGAACTAAACCAGTCTTTCCTATGTCAGCATCGTTTGATGAGAATACATCGGCGTACTTGAGTAACAACTTCTTCGCCTTGATCAATTCGTTCGGGGAGAGAACACTGCGACAGTCTTCCAAAAGTGTGGTCACTCTCGTTTCTGCATCCTTGCTGGGGGTCCCAGTCGATAGATATTGGCACCGACGTAACCAATCCACTTCCTCACAAGTACCAATCAGTGTGCCTTTTTCTATAATCTGTTCCTGGTCGCAAAGGTTCAGCACACGTACTCCTGAGATGTCAGTGGTCCTGACCAAGGTTCGAGCTACTTTCCATGGAAGGTCATTGTTTACCCTTTCCACAAGTACACAACGGTGAGCTTGCCCAGTGTTCCGAGGAAGACTAACCGGAATAATCGTTTCCGATCTAGGCGGAAGAACAATCTTCTTGATGCTGTACACGTTCCCTGGTAACGCACCTTCCATAAAAAGTTCCTCCTGTCCACATTTCAAAACACCTTGCTTAACGTCGATCTCGCAACAATTATTCCTCATAAAGTCTAAGCCTAGGATGCAGTCGTCCATTATATCAGCCACGATGACATTATGCAGGTAGATCACGTTGCCAAGCTTCAACTCCATCTCCTTCTCTCCACGGACGGGTATACGCTGACCGGTGGCTGTTACCAAATTAATGCGTTCTCGGTTGTATGTGGAGTCCCCAAGGAACTGACTTATAAGTTGGGAACTAACAACCGTACGAGAGGCTCCAGTGTCTATGGTCAGTTTACACGACATTCCGTTGACCTCGCCCTTGATGATTAGACTGTTCCCATCAT
Source organism: Parnassius smintheus behrii (assembly GCA_036936625.1). NCBI lineage: Eukaryota > Metazoa > Arthropoda > Insecta > Lepidoptera > Papilionidae > Parnassius > Parnassius smintheus. The sequence goes on along the minus strand of JAUPFT010000030.1, from coordinate 5,253,782 downwards.
GGGTTTGTGAGATCGAGATCCTTGGGGCTCTTTTAACGTCAGCCAGCACCCGCCCCGCGGTTCTGGCTTTTACTCGTTTCCCTGCTGCTGCTGGGCGGTGCTGTTGGCCGCACTACCCTCCTGGGATCGTTCACCTTCCCTTTCTAGGTTTCGCTTAGGGCAGCTGGATCGAAGATGGCCCTTTTCCCCACAGCCATAGCACCTAGGGCTGTATCCTTTGTTGCGGTCGCGAACTGTAGCTGCTGCAACCTCCCTGACGCGATGGGAACGATGATCCTGCCGCACGGCTTCTACCTCCAGTGCATGGGCCAAGGCGTCCTTAAGCGTCTCGTGGTGCCCGAGCCTCACAGCAGCTCTGACTTCCAGGTCGCGGATGCCGTCGATGAATGTCTGCACCAGGTTCCCTTCAATGAGCGCAGGTACAGACCGGTATGCTTTTCGCACCAGCTTCTCCACTTCTAGAGCCCACTGCTGCAGGTTTTCGTTGATGCGCTGCACACGATCTTTAAGCTGCGCACGAAAGACGTGTTCCAGGTGAGCGTCGCCGTATCTCGCCTCCAATGCCTCAAGGAGTTGCTCATAAGTCACTTCCTCACCGAGAGCTTCCAGAACTGTCAAGGCCTGGTCGCGCAGGCCTAGTGTGAGAGCAGTCATGGCCTGATTTTTATTCCAGCCGTTCGCCTTCATAACAGCTTCGAACTGAATTTTGTAGGCTGACCAGGAAGAGGTACCGTCGAACGGTGGCACCTTGAACCCACGTAGCGAAGGTGTTGTAGCTACTGCGGGAGCTGTAGCTCCATCTCCAAGTTTGAGTTCGTCCAGTGATTTCTTCATGTCGGCCATCACGTTGTCAACCCGATGGTTCACATGGTTGATTCGGGTTTCATGTTCTTCGATTCGGGTTTCAGCTTCCGACAGACGGTTGTCGTGTTGAGCAACCCTGTCCTTCACCTGCCTTATCTCTTTCCCAAAGGTAGCGTGAAGGTCCTTCATGAGGAGCATCTGCTCTTCCAACCGACGGGCCTGTTCCTCTTGTCCGCCCCGCAGCTGCTCCTCCAAACGACGAATCTGGTCTTCCTGTCGGCGGACCTGTTTATCCTGTCCACCCCGCAGCTGCTCTTCCAACCGACGGACCTGTTCATCCTGTCCACCCCGCAGCTGCTCTTCCAACCGACGGACCTGTTCCTCCTGTCGGCGAGCCTGCTCCTCCTGTCGGCGAGCCTGCTCCTGCAGCATCACCATCAGAGCACCTAAGTCAGGTGCCACAGACGTAGAAGCTGCTGACGGACCGGCTTCCGTGGCCGGCGGCTGGCCCTCAGACATCTGCGGCGTTGCACCACCAAATCTCCTCTGGTCCGTCTCCTGCTGGCGTTGACTTCGGGTACGGACACCCTCCGTTTCCTCCTTAGGTAAAATCGGCATTATTTTATCCCACTTCTGACACCAATTGTTACGAGCTTGAGGTTCGTGACAATAAAAATTGCCGATAAAATTACCTAAATTAACACTTTAATTTACTTTATACAAATTAAAGTAAAAAAACACTAATAATTAAACACACTAATTCACTTAATTTCACTCCGAAGCTTCGCTTGTGTCGCCGAGTTAAACTCTGTCTCGATCGCATCCCGCGCCATCTATTTATTCAAATCAGCAAAACATCCGGAATGTTCAAGTAAACACGCGTAAGGTACCGAGAGCTCGAGTATAGATTTTCTAGAAACTTAGTTCCTCGGGCGGCGCTGTTGGTCGAGAGATCGGCGATGTCATTCTCCGCAAAGCCCCCCCCCGCTCTCGCTCCTGACACTAGATGGCGCTAGTTGACTTATTCACATAACAATACCTTACTCTGTTCTTTTACTGTTTTCCCCTGCATTTCCTTATCTTATTCTTCGGCGACTTACTCCCGTAGTATGCGTTCGCCGGAGCCATTTAGTTATGATGGTTCCCGCCCGACCACAGTATTAATTTCTGTTCTCGGAGGTAAGGTTTTGGTGAATGATACAGTTCTCTTTTCGCAATAATTGCACAGTTCTAAACTGGGCACGTAGCGTTATTGGCTGTTTACAATTCGCGCAAGTAGAGACTCTTTCCGTGATCTTGGGCCTTGGGCAGCTACTTTTAGTGTTAGTCGACAGTACATGCAGCCTTGTCGGCGGTGGCAGCAGTGGGGAGTGCCGAAATGTCTGGCAACTATGGCTTCGTGGCGGACCGTTTTTGCTACGCTAAGCTTCATTAAACTGTGATGCCGGACGTTAGTAAAAGCTCCTGCATTTCGAAGATTTTTCTCTCCACTGTCAGTCCTCCATGTCTATCCACTGTGAACATGTTTGTATATACATTATCCAATATAAATACTGATATCTATCAGCGTCTATGTTAACTCTTCCGGGTTTGTACTTTCTAGGAGTTCATATTTGGCGAATTTTTTTCTTGTTTACTAAAGATGTTTTACGTCGTAGAGCCACGCTGTAGCTATGTTATGATTGTAGTACGAATGGGTCGGCTCGACCGGGGTACGAACACGCTCTCACAAAATACCTGCGTAAAATAGCAGGCTCGCCTCCGCAGCTTCGGCTTATGGTCGCCTTACGCGACCAGCCTCAGCCGCTACGGCTCACTCAGGGGCCTGCGATTTGTAACAGCGGACGGGGCCTGTTCTCCCTCCGTGCCTACGGTTTTACACTCTAGGGATAGGGCAGACAAGACAACGCGAAGTCGGGGTGTGCTAATTAGGTTTTAGAACAGATTCGATCAATCTTATCTATAAAGTCAGGTTGCCCTAAACTCTACTATGATAGTGGTGAATGTAATAATGTAATCTGAATTGTTATAATTTTGTTTTCTGAAAAACCTCTTGACTGTTCTCTACTGCAATTCAATTTGTTGTATAGAGTCCCGTCTTCAGCCACAAATAGATTGTCTGGGTCCGAGTTATTAACTTTTTTATGAGTGTATCTGTGTTAAAAAAAAAAACAAATTGACATATTTGAGTTTCGTTAGTATATGCAATTTTTAGTGAAATTTATTTTTATCGTAATTAATTCAAGAGGCATTTCTGAATTCCAAAAACAGTGTAAAAGTCGCATACTTAATACCTTTAAAAAAGTTATTATTTCAACATTAAGTAATAAATTATAACAAACACACATACACTCACCCACGCACACACACACACACACACACACACACACACACACACACACACACACACACACGCACGCGCACGCGCACGCGCGCACGCACGCACGCACGCACGCACGCACGAACGCACGCAAATGTGTACATTATGTGGGCACCCATGGCCGAAATGTCTATGAAGCGTGGGCAATGCTCTTTCGCAGCAATTGTCCTCAAATATTTACTGAGTCTGAATCACTCGACTTAAGTAAACAGTCAAGCGTGTTAAGCGTACGCTGGACACCGCACAGCGATACTTTAACGTTTGGCATAAATTTAAATCAAAACGATGATAAAATCTCGAAACGTCAAATTCTATCCAATACGTGTAAAATATTCGACCCTTTAGGCCTTATCAGTGCTTGTACAATAACACTCAAAGTCTTATTACAAAAATTGTGGCAACTCAAGCTAAGTTGGGATGAGGAAGTACCCCACAACATAAAAAGGACTTGGGTAAAGTTGACTGATGATTTAAATGCGTTGCTTTCAGTTCGCGTGCCTAGGCATGCTTTATGCCAATCTCCGGTAGCTTGTGAGCTCCACTGCTTCGTAGACGCCTCGCAAGAGGCCTACGCAGCGTGCGTGTACGCTCGCACATTAGACGACTCAAACCACGTAACTGTCAGAATACTTTGCGCTAAGACCCGTGTAGCACCCTTAAAACCCATAACTATCCTGCGTCTTCAGTTATATGCAGCGCTACTGGGAGCGCGCCTTGTTAGCAAGGTCAGTCACGCTCTTCGTTGTACTATACACAAAAATACATTTTGGTCAGACTCCACTATAACTTTAGGCTGGATAAAGACACAATCGAAGTTACATAAAACCTTTGTCTATAACCGAATAAATGAAATTCATGAATTAACGTCTAGAGACGCCTGGCGTCACATACCTACGGAAATTAATCCAGCGGATATGGCTTCCAGAGGCGTGGCTCCGACATGTCTTCTTAATTCTTCTATGTGGTGGGAAGGGCCATCTTTCCTGAAGACAGTTGAATCCGAATGGCCGCAGAGTCCGAACACAAAGATATCTTTGCCGGAAATTAAAGTTTTGCAAACAAATATAAATAATGACACGCAAACACAACTCATAAACATGGAAAATTACTCAAGTGCATCTAAATTAAAGAGAATATTTGCCTACGTATATCGCTCTATACATAATTGTCGAAACAAAACCATGAAATCAAATGGGCCCTTAAAGGAAAATGAAATTAAACAGTCACTTACTTACCTAATTAAAATTGCTCAATCTGAATCAATTGCTAATGAAATAAACGTAATAAAAAACTTACCTCAACTACTCTGTTTCAGTTGTCTCCTTATCTCGCTGACGGTGTGCTGAGGCTCGGTGGTCGGCTCAACAACACAGAGTTTGACTTCGAAAAAAGGGACCCTGCATTATTGCACGGAAAGCATCATCTAACGAAGCTGTTAATGCAAGCCGAGCATCTTCGCCTTCTGCATGCTGGCCCTCAACTACTCCTATCAAGTTTTAGGGACCAGTTTCGACCCATCGGAGGGAGGACCTTAGCACGTAAGATAGTCCGCGGATGTATCACCTGCACTCGACTTGGAGCCAAAGCCATGGCACCGTTGATGGGTCATTTGCCGGCTAGTCGAGTCACTCAAAATTATCCCTTCCAGATATGTGGTGCTGACTTCTCCGGCCCTCTCCCAATTTCAAATAAAATTGGACGCGGAAATCGAATATCGAAATGTTATTTTTGCCTTTTCATTTGTTTTAGTACCAAGGCCGTACATTTGAAGGTCGTCAGCGATCTCAGCACAAACGCATTCATATCTTGCCTTCGCAGATTCATCTCGAGTAGAGGTAAACCTAGTCAACTCTCGTGTGATAATGCTACTAACTTTGTAGGGGCAAGTAATGAATTGGGTAGAACATTGCAGGCAGGCACTAACTCAATTTATAAATTTCCAATCGAAGAGGGCATTAAATTCAGTTTCACCCCTCCTTATTCGCCTACATTCGGCGGTTTATGGGAGAGCGGCAGAAAAAGCGCAAAATTTCATTTAAACAGTAGCTTAACGTTCGAGGAGCTGAGTACTCTTCATCGGGCGGCCACTTACGTCGTTGCCCTCACCTCCTGCAACCGTGGAACGAAGCTTCAAGACCAGATACCAGCTAATCCAAGCCTTACAAGGTTTCTGGAAGAGATGGTACATGGAGTACCTGTCTGAGTTGCAGAAGAGGACCAAATGGAGATCTCCTTATAAAGCCATTAAGGAAGGTTCGCTGGTGATATTTAAGGAAGAAAACCTTCCTCCTATGAAGTGAAAATTAGGACGGGTTCACCGCTTATACCCCGGCAAGGATGGCGTGAGCAGAATTGCAGATTTTAAGACGACCCGGGGGATCGAGCGGCGAGCTCTAATTAAAGTGTGTCCTCTCATTGACGAGGATGAAGGTTTGGAAACAGCTTCATCCCCAGCAGTTCCTGGGATTCCTGCGAGTTCTTCAGCTGCCTCCAATGGGCCCCCAGGATGTCTACGCCAATAGCGAAGGAGGTGCGGGGGACGGACGCGCGGGGAAGGCAGCGGTGACCGCGGCCAACGACGGCGCTCGGGCACTTGCAATCACGCATTACTAGAACGCACAACCATTATTGTTATCATTTTTAATCTGCAAGTAAATACATTTTCGACGCATTATTTTTTATTTCTTGTACCATAATCGCCTACAATAGGCTGAGCGTTGTTCAAGCTCGCTGTGATTACTTGCTGCTCTACAGTAAGCGTACACGAAGATATTTTTAATACCATTGACACGTAGGGTTGCCAGATGTCCGGTATTTAAGCGTACAGTCCGGTATTTTCGAGGCCTGTCCGGTAAAATATACATGGTCATACCGGACAGAACAATGTCCGGTATTTTGAGGAAAGTCGGTACTACTGGTCACAAGCGCCTACAAAAGTAGGCATATGAAATCCCTAAAACGCAAAACTCACGCGCGCTCCTCGCTCGCTGTTTGTATCTGCGTCTGCGGGCTCTCACTTCACCACTGTATACCCGTCTCACTCACTCGTACTTGCTGCCTGTGATTGTATTTGTATCAAATAAAACACTATTGAAAGCGGTTGCGTCAAATGCAAAATATGTTAAAAAGAAGTAAGTAGGTACTACCTAAAAGTAGTACCTAGGTACAGTACAACATACATAAATTAGTTTTAGAAGAATGATTTAACTTTATTATTTGTTCATTGGAAGTTCCTATTATTTTTGTTAAACATACCTATCTAGTTTTAGGTGATTTTATTTTTTTTCTGAAGTTCCTACCTTTATTTTGTTAAGTAAGTAGTAGATTATAATATTAATGCCATTGTTTAATAAAGACTTTCTCGAAGTAAGCATAGTCTTGGCGACCACAATTTTATGACTGCATTATATTTTGTTACTAATTAAGTTGATTTATGTGATATAGGTTAATAAATAAAAACTATTAGTATAAAAAAACCCGTATTTTGTTCGAACTAGCTTACAACCCCCCCCCCCCCCCCCCCAACTCACCTGGCAACCCTATTGACACGCGAAGCGGAAGCGGAAATAGTTTGCAGCATGCGTGTGCATGTGTGAAGAAGTTAATGAACCTGAAAGAAGCGAAAGAGGTATGTAAGGATCGTGACACTTGGCGATCTGTTCTCTCTGGCTACCCCGTTAGGGATTGTGCGTGAAGATAAGTAAGTAAGTAAGTAAGTATCTTCCTTATAATGACTCATTGAAGTAATATGTACCTATAATACGTACTAGAACAGCTATTTCAAACAAAAAATGTGCGCTACCTCTGTGTTCGCGCGGTTGTCTTTTTATCATAGAATAAACAGGTAGAGTGATCCGTAGGTAATAGTAGATTGTATTGTTATATAGGTAAATTGTATTCAGAACAATATTTAAGTTTTGTCATTTATTTTGTATATTATATTTGCTTATTTAATATAATATTACATAGTATTATATCAGAATTACATTTTAATGATATTTTTATTTGAAAGTTGTAAAAGGTATCTGTCAAATATAAAAAACATACTAAATGCATGTTTAACAAAACTTATTAACATAACATTTAAATTACAAATATATTTATTTTAATTAAAATAAGAGTCGTTCATAAATGCTGGGCACGCGAGAGTTAAAAATGGACGAATTTATTCCACTTGGACTTTGATGTGGAAACCTAAAAATAAAATAAAAGAATAATAAGCATATTTAAATATGAAGAATTTAGCCGAATTATAATAACTTATACAACATGTAACAAAATCCCTGTGGTTCCCGTTAACAGCGTGATCGGAACCAGTATCCAATCACATAGAAATAATTTAAAAAAAAACATTTAAAAAAAATTATGAAAAAATAATTAATTTGCAAAATGTATTTGGTTTTATTATCTCCGCATTGGCCGAGGAGTAAGAGGATTGTCAAAGACCTCGCACTACCGATACTCGTGTGAGTTAGAGGAAATAGAAAGACACACTTTTTTCAAAATGAACAAATTGTTGATTTTTTCTAAGATTTTGTCGTATGCAGTTACCTACTTTAATAAATACCTAAATAATAATTGAAGAAAAAAAAAACAATCATCATTTGTTTCATTAAAAGTATGTTTTTGCTCCGTTTTGTAAACCGGCTCTTACATGCCGCTTCTCCCCTATATATCGTAGGTCAAAAATCAACAAAAGTCGATTGGACTTCATTTAGGTACTCGCAACTTCTTACTGAACTGTTCAGGCAATCGAGGCACGTTTTTCCTTTAAATTATTTACAGAGGCTGAAAAAGAAAATATCAATAATTAATAATTTTAAATGACCCCAATTCTCCCTCTTATCTTAAGGATAACTTTGAATATTTGTATTCTACTAACGATAGAGTTCCCCGTTCCCAAAATTGTCTTAAAATTCGTATTCCACCACATAGGAGTGGTTTCTTTAATTCTTCTTTTACTGTACAGTCTATTCATTCATTTTCATTACAGCCCTTCACAAGTCCACTGCTGAACATAGGCCTCCCCCAAGTAATGCCACAAAGCACGGTCCTGAGCCACCTGCATCCATCGACTTCCTGCATATCTTACCAGGTCGTCACTCCATCTAGTGGGGGGTCGCCCTACACTACGCCTAGCGGTACGAGGCTGCCACTCAAGAACCTTTCTTCCCCATCGGTTATCGGTTCTTCGAGCTATATGGCCGGCCCATTGCCACTTCAGCTTACTAATCCGTTGGGCTATGTCGGTCACTCTAGTTTTACTGCGGATATCCTCATTTCTGAGTCTATCACGCAGAGAAACTCCGAGCATAGCCCTCTCCATAGCTCGCTGAGCGACCTTGAGCGTCCTCATACGGCCAGCAGTGAAGGACCACGTCTCAGATCCGTAAGTCATCACTGGCAACACGCACTGGTTGTACAATCTAGTTTTTAGAGATTGAGGTATACCTGACGAGAATATATGTCGTAATTTCCCGAACGCTGCCCAGCCGAGTTGAATCCGTCGATTGACCTCTCGGTCGAAGTTGGACTTACCTAGTCGGACTATTTGTCCCAGGTAAACGTACTCGTCAACAACTTCGAGCATAGTGCTCCCAACAACTACCGGCATAGGTGTGACATGGACATTGAACATGATCTTTGTTTTGTCCATGTTCATCTTAAGACCTATCCGTTGGGAGGCACTATTGAGGTCATTGAGCATAGTGCTTAAGTCCTCCAGCGATTCTGCCATAAGGACTATATCGTCGGCAAATCGAAGGTGAGTGATGTACTCGCCACTGATGTCAATACCGTATCCTTTCCAGTCCAGTAGCTTGATACACAGTCCATACTGCTTTGGAATGCCTTGCCTGTTTATATCAAGAAAACTAATAACAAGAATTAGTATTTTAAAAGACTAGTTCGGGAATTTTGTCGTAAGAATAATACCACCTGACTATCCGACTACTGTTTTTGTCTCTCTTTCACTTTATAAGTAATATTTTGTATAATGTATTTTAATATGTATTGTGTCATTTCATTTTTGTCTCCTAATATTTTATTTACTTATAGTTTTGTATAGAAGTACCCGTTTATATATTTATTATTTATTCTATATTATAGGTATATTAAGTAAGTATGTATATTTTACTAACTATATATCTATTCTATTAATTTGCATTTTATTTTGTTTTATATTCTTATTATTTATTTAATCATGTATCATGTCAGGGGGCATGTATCCATGTCCTAGGCAGATATTGTTTAATCTCTGCCTAGGACATGGATACATGCCCCCTGACATGATACGTACGTACGGTTGTAGTGCCTATAGTGAAGAATAAAACAGGCGATCTCGCGAATAAAAACAACTATAGACCTATATCGTTAGCAACTGTCATTTCAAAAGTGTTTGATAGTGTGCTTAATTCGCAATTAAACAAATACATAAAACCATACGACAGCCAATTCGGGTTCAGACCGAAATTGTCTACAGAAAGCGCGGTGTTGTGTCAGCACACTGTCACTTACCACACGGCACGCAAAACGCCAGTCTTCGCTTGTTTCTTAGACCTGTCAAAGGCTTTTGACCTTGTGTTCTACGACTTACTGTGGGATAAACTGGAGAAGATCCAACTACCTTTGGAACTCATAAGTATTTTCAAGTATTGGTACGGGAACCAGGTCAATAATGTGAGATGGGAAGGTGCCCTATCTAAATCATACAGTTTGGAGTGCGGGGTAAGACAGGGGGGTTTGAGTTCACCCACGCTCTTCAACCTGTATGTGAATGAACTAATAGGTAAACTCAACAGCTTCAGAGTCGGCTATCACATAGACGATGTCTGCGTCAACAACATCAGTAATGCAGATGATATGGTGTTATTGAGTGCATCTATATGCGGCCTACGAAGACTGGTGAAGATTTGTGAAGCTTACGCCCTCACACATGGTTTGACTTATAATGTAAAAAAGAGCCACGTCATGGTCTTTGAGACCGGGAACAAGAGAAATGACTTAGTACCATCTATTTCAATTAATGGTAATATTTTACAAAGAGCGTTTAGGTATAAATATCTTGGCCATGTTCTGACTCCTCGTCTCAGGGATGATGATGACATTGAGAGGGAACGGAGGGCGTTGTCAGTAAGAGCGAACATGATAGCTCGCAGGTTTGCACGCTGTTCAAGGAAAGTTAAAATAGCCCTATTTAGAGCTTACTGCACGTCATTTTACACATGCAGCCTGTGGGCTAGATATACTCAAAAAGCTTACAACGCCCTCCGAGTACAATACAACAACGCATTTAGGGTGCTGCTGGGACTGCCTCGCTTCTGTAGTGCATCGGGGATGTTCGCGGAAGCGCGAGTGGACTGCTTTTACGCGACCATGCGCAAGAGGTGCGCATCTCTGGTGCGCAGGGTGCGGGGGAGTAACAATAGTATCCTGAAAGTGATTGCTAGCAGGCTGGACTGCCTATACATGTGCCATTGTAGCGCCATATTGGGTGGATTGGTGACAAAATGGCACATATAAATATAAATGTATTTTTTTTTGTACTTCACATAATTATATATAATAATAATATTATGCTTACTAACATAGGTATAAGTTTAGTTATAAGTAATACTAACAAAATATGAGCCTTGGTTGCTTCAATAAATGAAATTCTTCTTCTTGTTAATAAGTCGTTGATTACACCTGCCACAGTTTCTCAAATCTCATCCAGGGTTGACTGGCAGAGAATGCCATAAGGCATTAAGTCCGCCCTTTATATCCCTTAGTATATAAGGTGTATAATAAAGATTAAATAAATTAATGTAATAACGTTATTTTATTAAATATTTTTGCACATAAACTGTAGATGCTCGTGTGTGAGAATGTTAGTAAATGGAGCGGATTATGCTGGCGGGATGTTAACTGGAGAGCGTGCAGTTGCAGTTAGATGAGCAATAAATAACACTTCTTCAGAGTTTTTCTTGTTTATTTTCTTGATTCCTTATTCTTACATTGCCGGGTTTGGAATGTTTTACCACAAAAAACGCACCTTTTTATAGGCAGCTGTGACCAATCAGAATTAATAAAATTTGCACGCGGCACTAATGAATTTGCACACGGCACTAATGATCCCCGTCGACCAATCAGAGCGCAGAACAACCTTTTCTAAAGAAAATTTACAAATTTCTTTAATAAGTGTGGTAAAACATACCTTACAATATTTTTATACATTCTTGACAATAGATATGACTTATCTTTATTTCGAACATTAAACATTCATAAAACTCCTAATTTATGCTTGTAAAAAATAAAAATAGTGGCGCGGTCTTCTTACGGTTTAGCTCCGGAGTAGCTAAGCTTTTTCCGCTTAACATACAAGTAGGGCCACCAGGCGGCAGGAATGCACAACGCTTATCATGATAATACTGTGCTTAAGACTCTATACAGAATATATTTCAACTTCTTATTAAAATAAAATCTATTTTTATAATGAGAAATTAGATTACAAAAGTGATTAATTAACATATTATCGTATTAAATTACTATAAAAGAAAAAGAATTAAACAAATCATTAAATTGACACTTAAAAGTTAATATCTCTAATACAGCTCTTTAAATTATAATAAAAGAAAGTTCTAATAAGTAACTAAACTCATATTTTTTTCCTAACATTCTAATTAAACCTAAATAAGCAATTAGATTCATATTTTCGTTACAGACTTTGTTACTAACTTTCGTTACGCAATTTTAAAATAAGAATCGAAGCTAATATAAGTAATTAATTCACTTTCTTGGTATTAACGTTATTAGTCTTTATACTTAGTTTAGATCACAGATAAGAAACAATTAAGATTAAACGTTTAAATTCACTTGTCATTGCTAACACTTAGTTTTAGATCACAAATAAGAAACAATTGAGATTAAATGTTTTAAATTCACTTGTCTTCGCTAACATAAATAATACCCTTCAGTAACCGCGGCTGACTTTCTAGAAAAGGCAGCGAAAGAATAACGCACGCACGTTATGTCAGATATTATATGTTTAAGGGAAATTCCCTGTATCTATAATCTATAGATTTACGGATCTGGAATCTTGCCTTTCTGAGCCTGTCATCAATGACCAAATCAATCTCATTAAAATTGCGCCATCTATCGTTTAGTAGCATTAAAAACAAATCCTGTAGCATTAAAGGCATACGCAGACGGGGGACTTTTGTCCGCCTTCATTAAAATACTAATACAAGCTAAATACTCATATGCCTTCTTTATATAAATTTAGTTTTACGACAAAATCGAGTTATTAGATAAAATAAACGAAAAAAAAGCTAAAAGATAAAAGAATCTTTGCACTAATGGGCAGATTTAAACCATTCGTTCGGTAAGTCCTACGCGAAAATCATAAACGAGCATTAAATTGAATATTCTGAAAATCCCTTAAACGTATTCGGTCTGCCTCAAAGATTTCAGCTTTTACATTTTTTCTCCCTAAATCTAGGAAAAATCTCCGAAATTGTCAAAATTGCGTAGTTGATCCGGGCGGGAGCCTACACATGTTCCGATTTAGTTGGAAGTGAAGTTCGTATGAACCAAATCCGGCCAGACCGCGTCAAACACGAATATTTATTATGGTAAATTAATTGGCCGTGTGTACACACTATAATTATTTCACTCCGCGAACTTTCTTAAGATATGACTAGCGCCACCTAGTATCGAAAAGTGTTATTACCTTTTTTTGTCTGTGGATTTGAAGCAACATCTCTACGCTTGCAATACATTATAATGCGGAATTCCCCTATTCATCGCTGAATGAAGATGAGGCGCAATAAGGCCTCATTCGCACGAGAGCTAAAAAAACGTTGCGTCAAAACTCGGCGTTGGCGCTTTTAAAACGTTTACGATGTGATTGTTCATACGAACGCTTTAAAATCACTCTTGTTTCGGCTTTCGCTTCATAAGATGTGAAAATGGTTTCTACTAAATTACTAGCAATAGCAATTTGTGCCGCTAGACGGCGAAAAAAAAACAAAAGGCATTCTGGGTACATCCTCTGAATGAACAGAGATACTTAAAAGGACAGTTTGTGACAATATACGAAGAGTTGAGGCAATACCCGGCTAAATTTTTCAATTATTTTCGAATGTCTATAACAACGTTTGACGAATTGTTGGAAATAGTGAGGCCTCAAATAACACTTCAAGATACTAACATGCGTTTGTCGATACCACCTGTACAACGACTGGCTGTTACACTGAGGTAAGTAAAATAAAAATAACAAAATTACAAAGCAATTTTTATTTAAGTAATAAAAGACATATTTATTAATTTGAACAATCATTCGGAGACAAGTCTTCTGGTGAATTTATATTATTAATTAATGGGCTTTGAGCAGTTGTTGAGCTTGACAGGTCAGTGTCCGATGGAGATGGTTCGGAGACAAGTCTTCTGGTAAATTTATATTATTAATTAATGGGCTTTGAGCAGTTGTTGAGCTTGACAGGTCAGTGTCCGATGGAGATGGGCAAATATTTGGGTTGAAAGTCGTAAGAAAGCTCTGAGCAGATTGTGGCCTAGAACTTTGTGCAAAATTAGCGGGGCGGTATTGACGATTCTCTAAAATCTTAATAACTTTTGATGGATGTTGGGGATCGGATGAGGGTTGATGCAAGGTCAGAGTTGGTTGTGACTCTAAATGCTGCTGCTGATACATATTACTGGCTTGAGTGAACTTTGTCTGTGAGTACTGCTGCTGCGGGGTCTGAGTATAAATGAACGGGGTGTCAGACTGTGAGTACTGCTGATACACATTACGAGTTTGAGCTGATGTTGGTTGTGAGTTGGTTGGTTGGTTGGTTAAAAACTGTCAGACGCGTTCATTAAATGAAAATTGTAGACGTGTGTACCTGTACTTTGATTACTGAATTAACGTATTAGGAGTAGGAGTGAAGAAAGTTTTTATAAAGTTAACAAATTTAAAAAAAAATACATAATAATAAAATTTATTAATTAAACTGTTTGTTTTTATAAGGTAAGTGGGTTTTCAAATGTTAGAAATTTATATTTTTAGGAATCAAAACGATTTTATTTATATCGATAGTTGATACAGTAAATATGATTTTAGTTTTTTTTTTCTACGATATTTTAACTCTTGAGGCCAAGGTTTGCTGTTTGAAATTGATATCAACCAAATTGATTTAAATTAAGATTTATATTGTAAACAGCAATGATTTAAATCAAAGTTATTTTTTTATTGTAAAGAGAAAAATACAGTTTAAGTAGGTACATATTCTAGTTCAACTTTTTTTATGAACTCCCTGGGCCAAGGTTCTTAAATAAATTAATCTTTTAATTAAAATAATTTAAATAACATTATTTTTCGTAGCCTGTTTGATTTAGTTCAAAACCAAATAATGTACAATTTTATTAGGTACAATGGGGCGACCTAAAGATTTACGCATATGGGAGCACTACCATACTTTACTACACAAGTCTGTTTCCTGTAAGTTTTGTAATAAGGTCTATAAATTTAGTAATGCTGCCAAAATGCTTCAACATCTTATCACTTGTCTAAAAACTCCAAAATCATTAAAGGATTCTATGAAAACTATAAAAGATAGCTCGTCCAAAACAGAAAAACCCGAACTGCCAGAGATAAATAATTCTCTTCCACGATGAATACTGAGTTTCAAGACAGCAATGATCATGATGACATAAAACTCTAACTCAAACTGCAAACGATTCATCTTTGGTCTGCGCAAATACGATCACGTATCAGAATTTCGCTCCCAATTAGGGCCGAAACACATAAGCGCGTTGCGGCGCCGCGCCGCTGAAATCGGCAGTGCGCTATAGCGGTGCGGCGCCGCAACGCACGACGTGAATTCCAGCGTTATGACGTCATACTTGGTGACAAGGATGCAGTTTGTTTCTAACACTCTTGCAAACAACACGTGTCAACCGAGAAGCAGTTTTAAAATTAAAATGTCCGACGTTGACGTCGATCTGTTTATATCTTCGGTTCAGGAACACCGTTGTTTGTGGGATACTAGTGACGAAACCTATAAAGACAAATTTATAAAACAAGAAGCATGGAAAAGCATTTGTGAGATCGTTTATATTGATTACAAGGAAAAAAACTCAACCGAAAAATCAAAACTGGGTAAGTAGTAACATTTAGTCTTAGGCAATGATATTTTAAACTAAAGATAAGTTACGTTCATAGTAATTTACGTTTTAAATCTGTTCCTGTGTTTAAATCATTACCTCCCAGCAATCCAAAACTGCACACATTTGCAAGTTTTACTGATAAGCAAACCAAAAGATATGAAATAAAACGCAATTGAAAGAGATAGCTATAATTTTAATGGTTGCACTTCAAACGTTTCTTGTGCATAGAGTAACATTTATAGTCGTAGAGTGGACACTTGATTCAAAACTATTCAAAAGTACATAGATAAGAAATAAAACATCTTACAAAAGTAAAAATAATAAGGTATTATTTGTATTTTGAACTGAGTAGGTATACGAACATTCATATTTTCTTTAATTGCCAACTTAGGGCGCCAACATCACTGGAAAAGTAATTACAAAAATCATTCCGTATTAGATGTGGGCTTAAATTATTTTCATTTGCTGTGGGCAAATGCAACATTTGCAGATCAGAATCATCAAAGATAATGTCATCGGTCGCTTGTACTCCATCTCGATTCAAAACAAAGTTGTGCATTACACAACATGCCTTGATAATGTCTGTCGCAAATTCGTATTGCACATTCATAGATCGATGAAATATGCGCCATTTATTGGCTAGGATGCCAAAAGCGCACTCGACATATCTTCGGGCACGACTCAGTCGATAATTGTAAACTCTTTGTTGTACCGACAAATGTTTTCCTGAGTAAGGGCGCATGACGTTATTCGAAATTGAGAATGCTTCATCTCCTACAAAAACAAATGGAGTTTCATTTTGAGAACCTGGTAAAGGCTTTGGTACAGGAATAGGTAATTTGCGTGTCATAATCAAATCATAAAGTTTAGAGTTCTGGAAAACGGTGGAGTCACTTTCCTTGCCATACGCTCCTATATCGACAAAAATGAATCTATATCTAGAATCTACAAGAGCTAATAAAACTATTGAATTATAGCCCTTATAATTGTAAAACAGTGATCCACTGTGCGCAGGACATGTAATACGGACATGTTTACCATCAAGAGCTCCTATGCAGTTAGGAAAATTTGCTTTCTTGTCAAACTCAATAGCGACATCTTCTAGAACCTGTTTTGTTATAGGAGGTATATTTTGACTTGATAGATGTTTCCATATGGCGCGACAAACTGTCCTTACAATTTTTGCTATTGTACTTGCTCCTCGGAAGTAATTCGTATGCATGGTTTTAAAGTCACTGCCGGTTGCTAGAAATCTAAAATGAAATAATAATTAGTAGGCAAATAATAAAATAATACAAATGTAGGTATAATCAAACTCAAACCGCGCAGGTAATAGTGTTGCTAAAGGAATAGATTTTCAAAGATAGACAGGTAGTTTTTCAAAGAAGTACTCAATAAATATTTTACATTATGGTTGTTCTAGGCAAAGTCAATCAGTTTTTAACTTGCCTAAGTCAAGAAAAAGCAGAAAATTATTCTTTTTCGGCGGCCAGCCATTTATATGAAATTGGATGGACCGAAAGTACTTATGAAAGTTATATCAAATTTTATATGTAGTATAAATGGAATCTAGGGAATTTTAGTCTTTATTACTATTTTTCACTTGTGAAGTTTTTTGTTGCAGGTAATGATTTAGTCAAGAAGTGGAAGGCCATAAAAGATAATTTTGCTAAATATCAAAAAAAACTAAAAGATGCCAATCGATCAGGAGCTGGAGCTGCAAAAATTAAAGAATATCACTTGAATAAACAATTACAGTTTTTGAAAAAGGTTTCACAAAATGCAACTGATTCCAGTTTATGCGTAGCGGAAGGAGATATTGAGAATGAAATAACGGCATTGCCTCGTTATAAAAGTCAACCACGAAAACGAAAGGCAGATGATAAGGATGATATTGAAGAAGATTTATTGGCAATATTAAAAACACCGGAGAATAGACATTTGCATTTTTTCAAGGGGATTTTACCATCTCTACAATCGTTAAATGAGAATCAAACATTGATATTTCAAAGTCGGGTGCTTCAAATATTAACCGACATTCTTCAACCTTCAATTCATCAAAATACACATCACGGCTATAATCAAGAATATCAGCATCAGGGTTACAATCAAGGATATTCAACTATGAGATACGATAATACGGTTCAGAGTGGCTACCACACTTCTACTCCTGGAAGTTCGATTACTGAACAGAGGACTACCTCATCATCAAACCAACAACGTCCAATAAATTCACCATTTTTACTGGACGAAACGTCAGCTACTTCCTATGTTTCACAAGATGAGGAGTTTGATTTTTCTTAAATTGATCATTACATTTTTTAAGGCCTATTAAAGTATTCTTAAAGTAAGAAAATTGTATAATGCAAAAAGCTTAATTTGATTCTGTCTTGTTTCATTTGAACCTGGCTTTGTACCACTAGGTACCCCCAAACCATGAACACTAGTGATGCAAAATTTTTATCGACACCCCGCTAGTACCACAGGTGTATAAAGCCAGGGGTACAAATAAAACTAAACATTTGATTCCGAGTGCCATAAACATCAATAAACAAAAATAAGAAACCTATTTGTTTTACCTTAAAGTTAAGCCCAGCATTTCCAAAGCAGTAACTGGTTTTCTTCCTTTATTTTTTTTCTTCTGTATATATTTTGATAACTCGCTTAATAGCTCTTCAAATGATGATATACTCATTCTAAAGTAGGCAACAAATTTTTTTTCGTCTATCTTTAATGCTTCGTATTTTTTAGAAAAGAACTCGCCATTTGGATTCATACCCTTACTTAATGGATGTATCCAGTATCTTCTTTGCCGTATTTTTAAGATAGAATAATGTCTTCTTAATAACAAATAAGCAATAAGTTTATTACGATCCATCGCAGAGAGACCACACTCAAAAATCACGAGAAAATGGTTGCCCTACCATAATGCCCTGTTTCGCGACGCCGCAACGCGGCAACGCAACTGCCGATTTTGGCGTTGCGGCGCCGCAAAAATAAGCAGTTTGCGTTATGTGTTTCGGCCCTTAAAGTGGTTGACGCCATTTATAGTTGATTACGCCAGCGCAGAGATTTTCGAATGCTGTCATCTCTGTTTTCAGTTCTTAATGATTCTTCCTCACCCCTTTACCTAAAAGAAAGATTCCAATTCCGTAGTGACACTCATTCTCTCAATCTCCGGTCTTCACACAATTTATTACTGTCTACTCCTCTCCACCATTCTGAGTTTATGTCAAATTCTTACACATTAACTTCCATCTCCCTCTGGAACAAATTGCCTGTTGACCTACGCATAATACCTGCTAAAAACGTGTTTAAAAGAAAACTATACGAATATATCCGTAACCAACAAATTTGAGTACACTTACTTTACATGTTTATAGTTATGTGTTTATAGTTATTGTATTTTTTATTTGTAATTTTTCGAAAAAATGCAACCAAATTTTAAAATACCTTCACGTAAAACTGTAGCGACAAAATATTTAGATAAAATATACTGGGTGGTCCAAAAGGTGACGTCCAAAATTTTTTTTTGGAATGCTGACCTTTCGGGCTACTTGAAAATACCCCATGTATGTTCCGCGATTTTTCTTAGTTTACGAAATATGATTTTTTTTGTATTATTTTGAATAATGTCGACTTAGCGATTCAAAAATTTTTTTCTTGAAAATTCTGCTCTCTTTTCCACTTTTTTTTATTCTTAGCGTAGTCTTCATGAGTTGGACTCTTCGACATAAAAAAAATAAGCTGCCTACCATTAATACAAATTGCAAAAATTTTTATCGAAAACAAATTATGCAGATATGATTGAATCAAAGTTTAATTTTGAAATTTAAACTAAAAATTAAATAATGAGTTCCATGACTTTGTTTAGCCGTAATCAGCCTCTAATTGCACAGAGGCGAAAATTTTCAACATTATTATTTAAACACCTTATTTCTAAAAATAATTAGGTTCGCCATAGAATCTAATTAAATGAAATAAAATAAAATGAAATGTAAATCTTCGGGTTAGGGATAGTACCACTTCAGTAAGTAGCACAGATGGGTCACAAAAAACAACGAATTTCCTCTCAATTTTAATGAGATAATGAATAATAATAGTAATAGGCAGGTAGACGGTTGCAGATCACAAAAAATACCACGTGTCGAACAAAGGAAGCAGGAGTGAGAAATACTGTGTCGTGTGTAGCGCGCTCTCTCGCTCTGGCCTTAGCTCGCGCGTATAAGGCGACAGGCGTAGCCTCAGTCATAGAGTGCCTCAGTTGTTCACAGCTATCGCTCGCGTAACTACTACTCCTGTTTTTGTTTTCGATACTTCCTAATTTACCACGACTGCTTGCTAACTGGATTTTGTTTCGCCTGATTTGACTGTGCTTGTGTTTCGGACTTTGATTGATTACCTTGTGATTTGGATTTTTGTGTTTGTGTTTCGGACTTTGATTGATTACCTTGTGATTTAGATTTTTGTGTAGCAAAATGAGTTATTCTTTGAAGGAATATGCAGAAATGCATTATTTTTACGGCGTTGCCCAAGGCAATGGCCATTTAGCGGCAAGGCTTTACCGAGAGAAACTAGAACGGCGAGGAGAAGAACGGGAACTTTATCCCGATCACAGAGTGTTCATAAATACACATAATACATTTATGGACGGACGAATTACGGGACGCAGTTCCCACGAAGGAGTACCCAGAGTGGATCCAGATGTCAGAGATGAAGTCGTGGAACAAGTGCAAAGATATCCTTTTACTAGCACCAGAGCTATTACGAGAACGACTGGTGTACCACGAACCTCAGTTATAAGGATACTTAAGTCAGGTAAGTTCATTTTACTACTTTGACACCGTATTAAAGCGCACCTTTAAATAGCGACGAGCGATCAATTAATTTTATTTACTTATGTCGGGCAAAAACCACATTTCATGGAATAAAAACAGTGATTCCTGGAAGTACAATTTTGTTTTTTTTTCAGAGGGATACCACGCTTATCATATTCAACGCGTCCAAAAATTGCATCCTGCAGATTATTCAAGACAGGTGACTTTTTGTCGAACAATGCTGGAAATCCAGATTTTTTTGATAAAATTCTGTGGACAGACGAGTCTAGATTTGAAAGAACAGGAGTCTTCAATATCCACAATTACCATAGTTGGGCTGTTGAAAACCCACACAAGGCAAGGCCTTCAAATTTTCAAACACATTATAGTGTAAACTTGTGGTCAGGAATTTTGAACGGGGAACTTATAGGACCTTTTGAATTGCCTGCTAGGTTAAACGGAGCCCAATATTTAGACTTTTTACAAAACAATTTAAATTAATTAAAAAAATTTAATTTAGGCTTATTAGGCGATGTAAACTTATTGACAAGAAGGGATATGATTTACCACAATGATGGTGCTCCTTGCCACTATGCAAGAGAGGTACGGGAGCACCCTAATCAAAGATTCCCCAATAGATGGATTGGGCGTGGCGGACCGATTCATTGGCCTGCACGTTCACCAGATTTGAACCCCATAGATTTCTTTCTCTGGGGATATTACAAAGAGATGGTGTACGCAAGCGAAACAAACACCGACGCAGAACTGCGAGATAAATTAACGGAGGCGGAAACAAAAATCAGACATAATTCAAATGCTTTTAGAAGACTGAAACAAAATTTTCTAATGCGTTGTAGACTGTGTAATGAAGTGGGGGGGGGGGAGGGTTACTTTGAGAATTGGTTGTAAAATAAAATAAGTATTAAAAAACCAAATTTTTATTATTATGAAAGATATAATAGTTTTATTTATTATGAAAGATTATGACATACCATGAAAATCTAATTATCCTTAGTAATAAACAATAGGTGCATAATAAAACGATTATTTTTGAACTTTTTGGCTCTGTGCAATTAAAGGCCGACTAGGGCTAAAAAAGGCCCATTGACCACCACTTTTTGTATTATAACTAAAGCTTAGGGTCTTGCGAAGTTTTTAAAATTACTTTAAAGTCATGGAACTCATTATTTAATTTTTAGTTTAAATTTCAAAATTAAACTTCGACTCAATCATATCTGCATAATTTGTTTTCGATTAAAATTTTTGCAATTTGTATTAATGGTAGGCAGCTTATTTTTTTTATGTCAAAGAGTCCAACTCATGAAGACTACGCTAAGAATAAAAAAAAGTGGAAAAGAGAGCAGAATTTTCAAGAAAAAAATTTTTGAATCGCTAAGTCGACATTATTCAAAATAATACAAAAAAAATCATATTTCGTAAACTAAGAAAAATCGCGGAACATACATGGGGTATTTTCAAGTAGCCCGAAAGGTCAGCATTCCAAAAAAAATTTTTGGACGTCACCTTTTGGACCAACCTGTATAGAGAGATGCGTCTAGAGTTAAATGAGGAACTAAACGCTTGCACTTACTTACACCTTCAGTGCAATGGCTGGTCTAATAATATAAATAAAAATAAGAAATGAAGGAATAATAAACTTTCTTATATCAAAAGCTCGACCTGCATATATAAAAAGTTTAAATACAGATAGTAATCGTCACACTAGTGAATATCTTTGCCAAGAAATTGAAAAAGTAATGCAAACGTATGAAGAAAATAAGTTTCTTGTACTTATTGGCGATAACGCCAGAAACATACAAAAGGCATTTCAATTAATAAAACTCAAATATCCACATGTTGTTCCTCTCGGTTGCTGTGCACATGTCCTTAACTTGTTATGCCAAGATATCATAAAGGTACAAGAGATTACTTTATTTATAATGCAAGTCATAACTATAATAAAATATTTTAAAAAGAGCCAACGATTGACTTCACTTTTGAGAAAATTCAGTCAGGGCCAAGATTCTACACAAATACTAAAATTGCCTTGTGTTACTAGATGGCGAAGTCATATTACTTCATTAAAAAGTTTAAAAGCAAATAGGTCAGCTTTGCAAATATTGGCAGTTCGAGAAGACGTGGAAATTGCAAGAGATATTAAAGATTTAATTCTAAGTGATGATTTTTGGACGAAGACAGGTGAATGTATAAGTATTTGGGAACCAGTCATGGCCCGGCCACACTAAGGAGAAATGCCGTTAATTATCGCGTTGATGGACGTTGAATTTAGGTGTGGCCACGAATTAACGCGATAATTTTCAACGGCATTAACAATGCCGTTTCCCGTTAGCCGATAACTCGAGTGTCGGTACATCAAAGGATTAACGCGCGAATTATCGCGTTGAAGCGGCCACACTACGTTTGTCTCATTGTGCACGGTGAGTGCCACGGGGTTGCACGTATGGCTGCGATGGAGTGGAGTAACGAAAAAGTTACAACGTTTCTCGAGATCCTGCAAACAGAGCCATGTTTGTGGGGTCCGAGACTTAAAAGTTATAAAAATCGTACATCGTAATATGATGCTTGGCGACGTATTTTGCAACTGCTACCCTTTCAATCATCAATTGAAGAAATTAAAAAGAAAAAGGAAAGCCTAATGGGTTATTATAGAACCCATTTAAACAAATATAAAAAGTCTTTGAGGTCCGGAGCTGGCACAAAGGACGTGTATACAACCAGTTGGTTCGCATTAGAAACGATCGATAGTTTCCTACGAGGGGTTTATGAAAGTAATCACACATTAAATTATTCTTTTTCTTTGTATTCTTTTTTTCTTCGTTTGGCAATGATACAATATATTCATATAATAAAAATTTACACTCATTAAATATAGAGTAGCTGCGTCAACGTCCATCTTGCTTGAAATTCAAGGAACATTAAAAACATTTAACGCCGTTCAACGGCAAATTTAATGCCGTTCAACGGGAAACGGCGCTGACCGTTCAAGTGTAGCCACTCATTTTATCGCGTTATTTAAGGCAATAATTGTTGCGTTTATGGGCATTGACGTTGCTCGTTAGGTGTAGCCGCAGCATTACTGAAAGCATATTTTACTTAGAGAGCGACCAGAATCGTATACATCCACAATTACATTTAAAGATATACAAGCTAAGATACGTTTCACTTTAACTGATATTTCAACATTGAGCGAAGAAAGCAAACAGCAAATTCTAACATCAGTCTCTTCAAGATGCAATATGCCAATTAGACCAATACATTTGGCAGCATATATTGGTTGGGCTGAAAAGTTCGTATCGTCTCTATGAGATGGCGCCACTAGAATAAAATCCATATCATTTTTAGGTAGTACCAACCTTCAAAAGAAACGTGTATAAATTTGACAGCTGTCTGATTATTAGTTTGTGAGATACAGCATTTTGAGTGAAGCAACTTTTGTTATTTTGAAAAAAATGGATAAAAAGGAATTTCGTGTTTTAATGAAACACTATTTTTTGATGAAAAAAAGTGCTGCTGATACCAAAAAGTGGCTTGATGAGTGTTATCCGGACTCTGCGCCGGGCGAAGCAACCATTCGTAAGTGGTTTGCCAAATTCCGCACAGACCATATGAGCACCGAAGACGATGAACGCAGTGGACGTCCAAAAGAGGCTGTTACGGACGAAAACATAAAAAAAATCCACAAAATGATTATGGAAGATCGTAAATTGAGGTTGATTTGTATAGCTGGCACTCTAAAGATATCGAAGGAACGTGTCGGACATATCGTTCATGAATATTTGGGTATGCGAAAGATATGTGCAAAGTGGGTGCCGCGCGAGCTCACAATCGACCAAAAACAAGAACGTGTCGATGCTTCAGAGCAATGTTTGGAGCTGTTCAACCGCAATAGAAGTGAATTTTTGCGTCGATATGTGACAATCGATGAAACATGGATCCACCACTACACTCCGGAGTCCAGTCGGCAGTCATCTGAATGGACTGCACGCGATGAACCGAATCCAAAGCGTGGCAAAACTCAACAGTCGGCCGGTAAGGTTATGGCGTCCGTATTTTGGGATGCATATGGAATAATTTTCATCGACTATCTTGGAAAGGGAAAAACCATCAACAGCGACTATTATATAGCGTTATTGGAGCGTTTGAAGGACGAAATCGCGAAAAAACGGCCCCATTTGAAGAAGAAGAAAGTGTTGTTTCATCAAGACAATGCGTCGTGTCACAAATCGATGAAAACGATGGCAAAATTGCATGAATTGGGCTTCGAATTGCTTCCGCATCCACCGTATTGGCCCCCAGCGACTTTTTCCTGTTCTAAGATCTCAAGAGAATGCTCGCTGGAAAGAAATTTAAAGCCGATGAGGAAGTAATCGCCGAAACAGAGGCCTATTTTGAGGCTAAACACAAATCGTACTACAAAAATGGTATTGAAAAGTTGGAAGATCGCTATAATCGGTGTATCGCCCTCGATGGCAACTATGTTGAATAATAAAATCGAATTTTGCCAAAAAAATGTGTTTTTCTATAAAACGATACGGACTTTTCAGCCCAACTGTTATGCTAGACCCTACAACTCAGGGATTAGAACTTACTCAAGAGGAAGAACTTCAGGGTATGGAGTTTATCTACAATTTAAGTCAACACTTGACTTGTTTGTTTAATGTAATGGCAGATTTAGCGTGTTACAAAGCTAAAGAAAACTTTTGGGCCAGACGATTTCTATGGAGCTCATTAGATAGTATTGAGCCCATAATATGGTGGAAAGGTATATGTGGTTCCACCGAGCGTTCCTTTAGTATCCAAGGCTACATACATAATAACAAAAGAAATCGACTTACAACTGAAAGAGCTGAAAAAATTTCATTCATTTGTTATAACTGGAATCTTAAACATAAACATGAGAACATTCAGTTTCATGAAGAAAATGAAGAAGAAAATGTCATAGAAGCTTTCATCGATGAAGTAATTGACTATAATAGTTCAGACGAGATGGAACCTATTCAATTTGTCGCCTGTGACAGTGTTGAATCTGATAGTGATTGATTGCAGTTTTATTTTATTTTATCTCTTTTTTTATTAAATAAATAATTAATAAATATCTTTGGACAATTTCACACAATGTTACCTAGCTCCAAAGTAAGCAACTAATATGCTTATGTTATGGGTGCTAGCTTAATGGATATACTACTTATATACTTTTTAAATACATGTTTTATACATAGAAACACCCAGACCCGTCATAGAAATTCAAATTCATCATTTCAATTTCTGCCCCCGCCCCCCCACCCCCCGGGATGAGAATAGACTCAAACAACACAATTTTTATTTTGTAGGCGACATAATAACATTACTTTACTATATTGTTCCTGTTACGCAGCCCTAATCTAGGCAATCTGTAGCGTTGCATCAGTTTACGACAAACACGAGGCACCGCGTCAGCATAACGTGTGTACTGTGTAATATTACCTGGTTCTGATATTTTACCGTGTGAATTCTTGCTAGATTCAAACTTCGAATTAGAGTCACCTCTCTTAGTTGTAATAATTAATTGTAAGAATTATTGTAAATTAAATATATTTTAAATAAAGATTGCTTTTTTTGCAACCTCTAGCTGGAGCCCACATAATTCTTACGACCGACTTAGAGTCACATAGTGAGTATAAATAAATGCCAATTAAATGTTATGATTGAAATGAATTTTCAATCAGGCCAACAGGCATTGACAGGCCTGTTGGTCTAGTGGTCAGTGACCCTGACTGCTATGCCGGAGGCCGTGGGTTCGATTCCCACCCAGGACAAATGTTTGTGTGATGAGCACGATCATTTGTTCTGTGTCTGGGTGTAATTTATCTATAATATTTATGTATTTAGAAATATATAAGTATGTTTATCAGTTGTCTAGTACCCATAACACAAGCTCTGCTTAGCTTGGGACTAGATGGCGTTGTGTGATAGTAAAAAAAAAAAGAGTAAAAAGAGTAAATTTTCAATCATGAATTCATGACTTTAATTTTTACGTGTTTTTATTACTGAATATTAAGTTTGTGTTTAATGCGGATCTCTTCTCCACACTCGGAGGGCCACAGCTCAAGCTAACCATATACGGTCTTTCATGTCGCCTTGGTCTATCGAAAGAAAATACGGAAACGGGTAGCTGGAACTGTGGCCCACTGTACCAGCTAGCATTTGGTGAGGTCGAGAAGTAGAATAGGTTTTCGAATTTAAGTTAAAAATCGTAAACACCCAAAAATTTGGGTGTTTACTGGGTTTAAACCCAAAACACCGGGTTTTACACCCACCTGGGTTTAAACCCAGGTGGGTGTATTGCCCATCTGTAGCGCTACGGCGATGCTTCAGGAAGCAGGCTTAGCGGACATGCAAACATGCGAAACCATCGAAGTGTAAACCCTCACTGAAGCATCTGGAACGCCTCTGGGCAGAGGCGGCGTAAGGCGTGGGCGACGTGGGCCACCGCCTACGGCCTCGCGATCCAGGGGACCTCGCGCCCTGGAGGTTTATGCACTACTTAAAACCGTAAACGGGCCGAAAAAAATTGATTGTCATGAATCGATATTATTGACATAACTAAATATGTTTTTATTCAGTCTAGCAACATTAGTTTGCGTTGCTATTTTTTGTTGAATCCCCGCTGCGGGGCGACCAGTATACATACAGTGATCTATGAGGGCGACAAAGGCTGAGGATTCCCCGTTCTGTTTGTTAGACATAGAATACTGACTTTATTTAATCGTGGGCGCGTGGCAAACGAGTAAAGAGTGCGGTACAGCAGCCCACGTGGTTGCCGTACGAATATTTTCGCGTTGTACGCACATGAGTAGCTTCTTAAGAATTTGCAAAATTGTTACCGATTTTGGTAGGGTTGTCAATATAGGTGAAGACAAATCAAAGCTCTAGAACGTTTACGTACATTTTGGGACTGGATTAAAGAATATCAACAAACTTGTTTCGAAAAATGATTGTCTGGTGCTCAACAGTTTATTGAAAAAAAAAAACTGTTATGATCTGCCAAGACTTTAAAAATAAAAAAGTAGCCAAAAAGAAAAAGATGTTGGATTATGAAGGCAAGGATTAACCTATATAGTCTCCTACAAGTCAGTATCAAACAGATTTTTTCAACACCAGATTGTTCAATTATAACAAATTTGGATTTGAGATTTATGGCTTTAAACCAACATTATAAAAATTTTGGTTTCTTTTATGGTTTAAACAAGTTAAAAATATTCCAAACCATCTAATATTAACATAACTGTCAAGATTTACACACAGCCCTGCGAGTGGGTGAAAGCAGTGACTATCAACCTTACGAATATATGAAGAATTACAATGAATGATCCCTAATTTAACTAACTTCGTAACAGATGTGAAACAGCTTCTCCAATAAGATACAGAAAATAATTAAAAAAAATATACCCAAACACTTACATCGTCATTTAACAATACCGATCACTACAGCCTCCGCTGAAGGAAGCTTCTTAAAATTAGTACTCATTAAAAATTATCTGAAGAATGCAATGTCACAGAAAAGACTTTCAGCGCAGAAAGTTTTATCTATCGAGGCAGATATGGCATCCAAGCTGGATTACATAAACACTCACGCCTGTCACCCAGAGGGGTAGGCAGAGACTACAGACTTCCATTTGGCACGATCCTGACATACCTCTTTCGCCTCCTTTACATCCATATATCTACGCATACATGCTCGTCGGTTAAGGGTACTTCTAACGTGGCCCATTTTCAAAATATCGCCAATTTGGTGGATAAAATTTTTTCTAGGGCGTCCCTTCCCGACTCGGCCGTTCACATCTGCCATATAAATTTGCTTTGTCACTCTTTCCTCATTCATTCTTTCTACGTGACCAAAGCTGGATTATAAGGCTATATTTAAACAATTCAGCAGGATAAAAAGCTGAATATATATTTCTTTATTTTTGTTTGAAATTGTTTGGTGTTGGTACTTAATGATTTTGTAAAAATAAAAATTTCATAATGTCAAGTGTTTTGTTTTTCGTTTTATATAATCCGCCATATTGCGCGGGCAGAGGGCCTCGCAAAATGTATCTTGCCCACATCTAATTTAGTTTGCCACTAAAATAAAAAATAAAAACAATATATACTTATGTAACTGATACAAAATTAGAAGATAGTCTTATCCGAAATGATCACACCGCACTTTACTCGGAGATTTTTTCCCATTTTGATTAAAAATATATTTCGTTTACAGTGGGGAACTGAGGGAACAATGGTAAAATCTTGCAAAATATAAAGGAGGGGACAAGACCGATTACCATCAATAACCTAGTAATGAAGGAACCAACGCTACCAGGAAAAAGTAATATAGCAGCGCGCTGTTCTTCTGCTGTTTTTCTTCCGTACTCAGTATGAACCGATTAAACCATTAATACATTATAAACTACCTAATAATAAAAATAGACCAACAATAGTTATCTACTTTCAGAATTGAAGCAATGGGCCTTCAACCAAGTGTGTAAAGATTCACAAACTATGGAAATTACAGACATATTTTTGGGACTGAAATTTGATACAGTAATGTGAATTTATTATTGTTGTTTCTTAATAAATAAATAAACTTAAGAAACCATCGAAGTGTAAACCCTCACTGAAGCATCTGGAACGCCTCTGGGCAGAGGCGGCGTAAGGCGTGGGCGACGTGGGCCACCGCCTACGGCCTCGCGATCCAGGGGGCCTCGCGCCCTGGAGGTTTATGCATTACTTAAAACCGTAAACGGGCCGAAAAAAATTGATTGTCATGAATCGATATTATTGACATAACTAAATATGTTTTTATTCAGTCTAGCAACATTAGTTTGCGTTGCTATTTTTTGTTGAATCCCCGCTGCGGGGCGACCAGTATACATACAGTGATCTATGAGGGCGACAAAGGCTGAGGATTCCCCGTTCTGTTTGTTAGACATAGAATACTGACTTTATTTAATCGTGGGCGCGTGGCAAACGAGTACAATACGGCCGACGTATCTTGGCGAGTCCGACCTTCGCGCAGAAGGTTGCGCAATAGCTTTTTTAAGGAACAAAATGGTGGCATGAGGCGACGTACGGGGGGCGGTGGTCTAGGCTAGAGATTGACCATAAGTAAACACAATCGACCCTTTAGTCATAAAATATCGCAATCGATTAGTTTTATTTAGAAGTTATTGATTTTTGTTTATATAAGATATTAAACGAAATAGATTTACAAATATAGTGAATTTTGTTGATAATAAACAAGATTTCGACTTAAATAAAAAAAAAAACTAAAAACATATTATTTTCTCAGCTGAAAGACATAATGTACTTAAATATCAATTATCTATTAACGTCTTCTTGAGTAACGACTATTTGAGAAAATTTAGAACCTCCTTATAAATTGCAAATAAATATATTTTTATGTCTTAATTTTAATCGATTTGAATAAAAATCGATTAAACAACACCCTCAGGCACGCGTGTTGGACATCCCTTTCTGGTTACTTCGTAAAGCTTCGTGCTTATTCGGCAATGCTCGGTACACGGTAATATTTCTCAGTCACACGTTAGCATTGGTGTCGTGTTCGTGTCGCTATCTCTGTCTTGAGCACAGTCGGTTACAAAAGTTTTCGTTGTTATTGTTGTTTGTTTTTATTAATAGTGTTAAGTTTGTTTTGTTTGTTTTATTTGTTTTATTTGCAAGTGTCAGTTAGCACTTATATTATTCGCCAAACATGCCACCAAAACCTAACAGTGTGTTAAATCGCCAGGCGAGAAAAATTATTTACGATTTAACGCAATATATGAAAAAAGAAAAAGAAGAAGGCGTAAAAGATGTCGATAAAGTTTATTCAAGAGTTGCTAACGCAACTGGTGTGTCCCAACGCACAGTACAGCGGATCGCAACTGAAGGCAATATTTCGGGCTTACTTTCAGTATTCCGCACGCCTGGTAAAAAAAGGTCTAGATCAAAACCTATTACTGATATGGATAATTTTGACCAGGGAGTAGTAAAAAGATGCATACACAACTTCCACAAAACTGAAAAAGAAATGCCGACGATAAACAAATTACTAGCGAAACTCAAACGGGATATAAATTTTCAAGGTGGTAAAACGAGCTTAAAGACAATTATCAAAAACTTGGGTTTCAAGTGGCGAAAGACCGAAACCAATAGAATGGTTCTTATAGAGAAGACCGACATTCGCCTGAAAAGGATCTTGTACTTGAAGGCAATGAAAAAATACAGGGACGAAGGGCGACCAATTGTATTCACTGACGAGTCGTATGCCCACTCATCACATACAAAAGGTAAGGCGTGGTCAGATGGTTCCGCTCAAGGACTAAAGCGCCCGATATCAAAAGGTCAGCGGATAGTGATGGTACACGCTGGGTCAGAAGCAGGGTTTGTTCCGAACGCGCTACTAATGTTCAAATCTGGCAGCAAAACCGGAGACTATCATGATGACATGAATTTCAAAAATTATGAGAAATGGTTACGGACCCAACTGATTCCAAATTTGAGCCCTAACTCGGTGGTGGTTATCGATAATGCTCCGTACCACAACAAATTAATGGATCCTGCCCCTACATCTAATGACAAGAAGGCAAAAATGGAATCGTGGTTATTAGAAAAGGGTATACCATATGAAAAGGACATGCGTAAACCACAACTTTACGATCTAATAAAAAAAAACAAAGACGTGAATAAAAAATACGTAATAGATGAAATGTTTAAACAAAACAACCACGATGTCCTTCGTTTACCCCCATATCATCCCGATTTAAACCCCATCGAGATGGTGTGGGCTGCCATTAAAGGGCACGTAGCCGCTAAAAACGTCGACTGGAACGTAACCCGGACAATGGAGGTCATACAAGAAAAAGTAAATTTAATGGGTCAGAATGAATGGAGTGCTTTATGCAGAAAAGTGCAAGAGGTCGAACATGACTATAGGAAGAGCGACCATATTATTGACGAAATGACGGATCAATTATTCATCATTAATACAGCTTCAGATTCAGAAAGTGAGTCTGAAAGTGAGAGCGACGATTACGAAGATGAACCTATGCCAAGTACCTCACATGGTACACAAGGGGCCGACGACTTTATGTTAGGAATTTCCCCCCTCAGCGACAGTGATTAAATAATAATAAGTGTAAATAAATAAAAAGTATTAAATGTAAATAATATTGTATGTGTTTGTGATAAAATCTGCCCCTATCGAAAGGTGAGGTATCAAAATTGAATCTTTAATTTATAATGTCTCCAAAGTGTTTTGATATTTTTGGTCACTGTATTAGGGAAATTTTATTAGTACATTGGTATATATAAAAAAATGACAATAACAGTTTTCTTCACGAGTGTTCATGCGCTAAACTTCGCAGAGCCTATATTCAGACTCGCCAAGATACGTCGGCCGTATTGTAAAGAGTGCGGTACAGCAGCCCACGTGGTTGCCGTACGAATATTTTCGCGCTGTACGCACATGAGTAGCTTCTTAAGAATTTGCAAAATTGTTACCGATTTTGGTAGGGTTGTCAATATAGGTGAAGACAAATTAAAGCTCTAGAACGTTTACGTACATTTTGGGACTGGATTGAAGAATATCAACAAACTTGTTTCGAAAAATGATTGTCTGGTGCTCAACAGTTTATTGAAAAAAAAAAAAACTGTTATGATCTGCCAAAAGACTTTAAAAATAAAAAAGTAGCCAAAAAGAAAAAGATGTTGGATTATGAAGGCAAGGATTAACCTATATAGTCTCCTACAAGTCAGTATCAAACAGATTTTTTCAACACCAGATTGTTCAATTATAACAAATTTGGATTTGAGATTTATGGCTTTAAACCAACATTATAAAAATTTTGGTTTCTTTTATGGTTTAAACAAGTTAAAAATATTCCAAACCATCTAATATTAACATAACTGTCAAGATTTACACACAGCCCTGCGAGTGGGTGAAAGCAGTGACTATCAACCTTACGAATATATGAAGAATTACAATGAATGATCCCTAATTTAACTAACTTCGTAACAGATGTGAAACAGCTTCTCCAATAAGATACAGAAAATAATTAAAAAAAATATACCCAAACACTTACATCGTCATTTAACAATACCGATCACTACAGCCTCCGCTGAAGGAAGCTTCTTAAAATTAGTACTCATTAAAAATTATCTGAAGAATGCAATGTCACAGAAAAGACTTTCAGCGCAGAAAGTTTTATCTATCGAGGCAGATATGGCATCCAAGCTGGATTACATAAACACTCACGCCTGTCACCCAGAGGGGTAGGCAGAGACTACAGACTTCCATTTGGCACGATCCTGACATACCTCTTTCGCCTCCTTTACATCCATATATCTACGCATACATGCTCGTCGGTTAAGGGTACTTCTAACGTGGCCCATTTTCAAAATATCGCCAATTTGGTCGATAAAATTTTTTCTAGGGCGTCCCTTCCCGACTCGGCCGTTCACATCTGCCATATAAATTTGCTTTGTCACTCTTTCCTCATTCATTCTTTCTACGTGACCAAAGCTGGATTATAAGGCTATATTTAAACAATTCAGCAGGATAAAAAGCTGAATATATATTTCTTTATTTTTGTTTGAAATTGTTTGGTGTTGGTACTTAATGATTTTGTAAAAATAAAAATTTCATAATGTCAAGTGTTTTGTTTTTCGTTTTATATAATCCGCCATCTTGCGCGGGCAGAGGGCCTCGCAAAATGTATCTTGCCCACATCTAATTTAGTTTGCCACTAAAATAAAAAATAAAAACAATATATACTTATGTAACTGATACAAAATTAGAAGATAGTCTTATCCGAAATGATCACACCGCATTTTACTCGGAGATTTTTTCCCATTTTGATTAAAAATATATTTCGTTTACAGTGGGGAACCGAGGGAACAATGGTAAAATCTTGCAAAATATAAAGGAGGGGGGGGACAAGACCGATTACTATCAATAACCTAGTAATGAAGGAACCAACGCTACCAGGAAAAAGTAATATAGCAGCGCGCTGTTCTTCTGCTGTTTTTCTTCCGTACTCAGTATGAACCGATTAAACCATTAATACATTATAAACTACCTAATAATAAAAATAGACCAACAATAGTTATCTACTTTCAGAATTGAAGCAATGGGCCTTCAACCAAGTGTAAAGATTCACAAACTATGGAAATTACAGACATATTTTTGGGACTGAAATTTGATACAGTAATGTGAATTTATTATTGTTGTTTCTTAATAAATAAATAAACTTAAGAAACCATCGAAGTGTAAACCCTCACTGAAGCATCTGGAACGCCTCTGGGCAGAGGCGGCGTAAGGCGTGGGCGACGTGGGCCACCGCCTACGGCCTCGCGATCCAGGGGACCTCGCGCCCCGGAGGTTTATGCATTACTTAAAAACGTAAACGGGCCGAAAAAAATTGATTGTCATGAATCGATATTATTGACATAACTAAATATGTTTTTATTCAGTCTAGCAACATTAGTTTGCGTTGCTATTTTTTGTTGAATCCCCGCTGCGGGGCGACCAGTATACATACAGTGATCTATGAGGGCGACAAAGGCTGAGGATTCCCCGTTCTGTTTGTTAGACATAGAATACCGACTTTATTTAATCGTGGGCGCGTGGCAAACGAGTAAAGAGTGCGGTACAGCAGCCCACGTGGTTGCCGTACGAATATTTTCGCGCTGTACGCACATGAGTAGCTTCTTAAGAATTTGCAAAATTGTTACCGATTTTGGTAGGGTTGTCAATATAGGTGAAGACAAATTAAAGCTCTAGAACGTTTACGTACATTTTGGGACTGGATTAAAGAATATCAACAAACTTGTTTCGAAAAATGATTGTCTGGTGCTCAACAGTTTATTGAAAAAAAAAACTGTTATGATCTGCCAAGACTTTAAAAATAAAAAAGTAGCCAAAAAGAAAAAGATGTTGCATTATAAAGGCAAGGATTAACCTATATAGTCTCCTACAAGTCAGTATCAAACAGATTTTTTCAACACCAGATTGTTCAATTATAACAAATTTGGATTTGAGATTTATGGCTTTAAACCAACATTATAAAAATTTTGGTTTCTTTTATGGTTTAAACAAGTTAAAAATATTCCAAACCATCTAATATTAACATAACTGTCAAGATTTACAGACAGCCCTGCGAGTGGGTGAAAGCAGTGACTATCAACCTTACGAATATATGAAGAATTACAATGAATGATCCCTAATTTAACTAACTTCGTAACAGATGTGAAACAGCTTCTCCAATAAGATACAGAAAATAATTTAAAAAAATATACCCAAACACTTACATCGTCATTTAACAATACCGATCACTACAGCCTCCGCTGAAGGAAGCTTCTTAAAATTAGTACTCATTAAAAATTATCTGAAGAATGCAATGTCACAGAAAAGACTTTCAGCGCAGAAAGTTTTATCTATCGAGGCAGATATGGCATCCAAGCTGGATTACATAAACATAAAACATAAACACTCACGCCTGTCACCCAGAGGGGTAGGCAGAGACTACAGACTTCCATTTGGCACGATCCTGACATACCTCTTTCGCCTCCTTTACATCCATATATCTACGCATACATGCTCGTCGGTTAAGGGTACTTCTAACGTGGCCCATTTTCAAAATATCGCCAATTTGGTCGATAAACTTTTTTCTAGGGCGTCCCTTCCCGACTCGGCCGTTCACATCTGCCATATAAATTTGATTTGTCACTCTTTCCTCATTCATTCTTTCTACGTGACCAAAGCTGGATTATAAGGCTATATTTAAAAAATTCAGCAGGATAAAAAGCAGAATATATATTTCTTCATTTTTGTTTGAAATTGTTTGGTGTTGGTACTTAATGATTTTGTAAAAATAAAAATTTCATAATGTCAAGTGTTTTGTTTTTCGTTTTATATAATCCGCCATCTTGCGCGGGCAGAGGGCCTCGCAAAATGTATCTTGCCCACATCTAATTTAGTTTGCCACTAAAATAAAAAATAAAAACAATATATACTTATGTAACTGATACAAAATTAGAAGATAGTCTTATCCGAAATGATCACACCGCATTTTACTCGGAGATTTTTTCCCATTTTGATTAAAAATATATTTCGTTTACAGTGGGGAACCGAGGGAACAATGGTAAAATCTTGCAAAATATAAAGGAGGGGGGGGACAAGACCGATTACTATCAATAACCTAGTAATGAAGGAACCAACGCTACCAGGAAAAAGTAATATAGCAGCGCGCTGTTCTTCTGCTGTTTTTCTTCCGTACTCAGTATGAACCGATTAAACCATTAATACATTATAAACTACCTAATAATAAAAATAGACCAACAATAGTTATCTACTTTCAGAATTGAAGCAATGGGCCTTCAACCAAGTGTGTAAAGATTCACAAACTATGGAAATTACAGACATATTTTTGGGACTGAAATTTGATACAGTAATGTGAATTTATTATTGTTGTTTCTTAATAAATAAATAAACTTAAGAAACCATCGAAGTGTAAACCCTCACTGAAGCATCTGGAACGCCTCTGGGCAGAGGCGGCGTAAGGCGTGGGTGACGTGGGCCACCGCCTACGGCCTCGCAATCCAGGGGACCTCGCGCCCTGGAGGTTTATGCATTACTTAAAAACGTAAACGGGCCGAAAAAAATTGATTGTCATGAATCGATATTATTGACATAACTAAATATGTTTTTATTCAGTCTAGCAACATTAGTTTGCGTTGCTATTTTTTGTTGAATCCCCGCTGCGGGGCGACCAGTATACATACAGTGATCTATGAGGGCGACAAAGGCTGAGGATTCCCCGTTCTGTTTGTTAGACATAGAATACTGACTTTATTTAATCGTGGGCGCGTGGCAAACGAGTAAAGAGTGCGGTACAGCAGCCCACGTGGTTGCCGTACGAATATTTTCGCGCTGTACGCACATGAGTAGCTTCTTAAGAATTTGCAAAATTGTTACCGATTTTGGTAGGGTTGTCAATATAGGTGAAGACAAATTAAAGCTCTAGAACGTTTACGTACATTTTGGGACTGGATTAAAGAATATCAACAAACTTGTTTCGAAAAATGATTGTCTGGTGCTCAACAGTTTATTGAAAAAAAAAACTGTTATGATCTGCCAAGACTTTAAAAATAAAAAAGTAGCCAAAAAGAAAAAGATGTTGGATTATAAAGGCAAGGATTAACCTATATAGTCTCCTACAAGTCAGTATCAAACAGATTTTTTCAACACCAGATTGTTCAATTATAACAAATTTGGATTTGAGATTTATGGCTTTAAACCAACATTATAAAAATTTTGGTTTCTTTTATGGTTTAAACAAGTTAAAAATATTCCAAACCATCTAATATTAACATAACTGTCAAGATTTACACACAGCCCTGCGAGTGGGTGAAAGCAGTGACTATCAACCTTACGAATATATGAAGAATTACAATGAATGATCCCTAATTTAACTAACTTCGTAACAGATGTGAAACAGCTTCTCCAATAAGATACAGAAAATAATTTAAAAAAATATACCCAAACACTTACATCGTCATTTAACAATACCGATCACTACAGCCTCCGCTGAAGGAAGCTTCTTAAAATTAGTACTCATTAAAAATTATCTGAAGAATGCAATGTCACAGAAAAGACTTTCAGCGCAGAAAGTTTTATCTATCGAGGCAGATATGGCATCCAAGCTGGATTACATAAACATAAAACATAAACACTCACGCCTGTCACCGAGAGGGGTAGGCAGAGACTACAGACTTCCATTTGGCACGATCCTGACATACCTCTTTCGCCTCCTTTACATCCATATATCTACGCATACATGCTCGTCGGTTAAGGGTACTTCTAACGTGGCCCATTTTCAAAATATCGCCAATTTGGTCGATAAACTTTTTTCTAGGGCGTCCCTTCCCGACTCGGCCGTTCACATCTGCCATATAAATTTGATTTGTCACTCTTTCCTCATTCATTCTTTCTACGTGACCAAATCTGGATTATAAGGCTATATTTAAACAATTCAGCAGGATAAAAAGCAGAATATATATTTCTTCATTTTTGTTTGAAATTGTTTGGTGTTGGTACTTAATGATTTTGTAAAAATAAAAATTTCATAATGTCAAGTGTTTTGTTTTTCGTTTTATATAATCCGCCATCTTGCGCGGGCAGAGGGCCTCGCAAAATGTATCTTGCCCACATCTAATTTAGTTTGCCACTAAAATAAAAAATAAAAACAATATATACTTATGTAACTGATACAAAATTAGAAGATAGTCTTATCCGAAATGATCACACCGCACTTTACTCGGAGATTTTTTCCCATTTTGATTAAAAATATATTTCGTTTACAGTGGGGAACCGAGGGAACAATGGTAATATCTTGCAAAATATAAAGGAGGGGGGGGGGGACAAGACCGATTACTATCAATAACCTAGTAATGAAGGAACCAACGCTACCAAGAAAAAGTAATATAGCAGCGCGCTGTTCTTCTGCTGTTTTTCTTCCGTACTCAGTATGAACTGATTAAACCATTAATACATTATAAACTACCTAATAATAAAAATAGACCAATAATAGTTATCTACTTTCAGAATTGAAGCAATGGGCCTTCAACCAAGTGTAAAGATTCACAAACTATGGAAATTACAGACATATTTTTGGGACTGAAATTTGATACAGTAATGTGAATTTATTATTGTTGTTTCTTAATAAATAAATAAACTTAAGAAACCATCGAAGTGTAAACCCTCACTGAAGCATCTGGAACGCCTCTGGGCAGAGTCGGCGTAAGGCGTGGGCGACATGGGCCACCGCCTACGGCCTCGCGATCCAGGGGGCCTCGCGCCCTGGAGGTTTATGCATTACTTAAAACCGTAAACGGGCCGAAAAAAATTGATTGTCATGAATCGATATTATTGACATAACTAAATATGTTTTTATTCAGTCTAGCAACATTAGTTTGCGTTGCTATTTTTTGTTGAATCCCCGCTGCGGGGCGACCAGTATACATACAGTGATCTATGAGGGCGACAAAGGCTGAGGATTCCCCGTTCTGTTTGTTAGACATAGAATACTGACTTTATTTAATCGTGGGCGCGTGGCAAACGAGTAAAGAGTGCGGTACAGCAGCCCACGTGGTTGCCGTACGAATATTTTCGCGCTGTACGCACATGAGTAGCTTCTTAAGAATTTGCAAAATTGTTACCGATTTTGGTAGGGTTGTCAATATAGGTGAAGACAAATTAAAGCTCTAGAACGTTTACGTACATTTTGGGACTGGATTAAAGAATATCAACAAACTTGTTTCGAAAAATGATTGTCTGGTGCTCAACAGTTTATTGAAAAAAAAAAACTGTTATGATCTGCCAAGACTTTAAAAATAAAAAAGTAGCCAAAAAGAAAAAGATGTTGGATTATAAAGGCAAGGATTAACCTATATAGTCTCCTACAAGTCAGTATCAAACAGATTTTTTCAACACCAGATTGTTCAATTATAACAAATTTGGATTTGAGATTTATGGCTTTAAACCAACATTATAAAAATTTTGGTTTCTTTTATGGTTTAAACAAGTTAAAAATATTCCAAACCATCTAATATTAACATAACTGTCAAGATTTACACACAGCCCTGCGAGTGGGTGAAAGCAGTGACTATCAACCTTACGAATATATGAAGAATTACAATGAATGATCCCTAATTTAACTAACTTCGTAACAGATGTGAAACAGCTTCTCCAATAAGATACAGAAAATAATTTAAAAAAATATACCCAAACACTTACATCGTCATTTAACAATACCGATCACTACAGCCTCCGCTGAAGGAAGCTTCTTAAAATTAGTACTCATTAAAAATTATCTGAAGAATGCAATGTCACAGAAAAGACTTTCAGCGCAAAAAGTTTTATCTATCGAGGCAGATATGGCATCCAAGCTGGATTACATAAACATAAAACATAAACACTCACGCCTGTCACCCAGAGGGGTAGGCAGAGACTACAGACTTCCATTTGGCACGATCCTGACATACCTCTTTCGCCTCCTTTACATCCATATATCTACGCATACATGCTCGTCGGTTAAGGGTACTTCTAACGTGGCCCATTTTCAAAATATCGCCAATTTGGTCGATAAACTTTTTTCTAGGGCGTCCCTTCCCGACTCGGCCGTTCACATCTGCCATATAAATTTGATTTGTCACTCTTTCCTCATTCATTCTTTCTACGTGACCAAATCTGGATTATAAGGCTATATTTAAACAATTCAGCAGGATAAAAAGCAGAATATATATTTCTTCATTTTTGTTTGAAATTGTTTGGTGTTGGTACTTAATGATTTTGTAAAAATAAAAATTTCATAATGTCAAGTGTTTTGTTTTTCGTTTTATATAATCCGCCATCTTGCGCGGGCAGAGGGCCTCGCAAAATGTATCTTGCCCACATCTAATTTAGTTTGCCACTAAAATAAAAAATAAAAACAATATATACTTATGTAACTGATACAAAATTAGAAGATAGTCTTATCCGAAATGATCACACCGCACTTTA
Source organism: Parnassius smintheus behrii (assembly GCA_036936625.1). Taxonomy (NCBI): domain Eukaryota; kingdom Metazoa; phylum Arthropoda; class Insecta; order Lepidoptera; family Papilionidae; genus Parnassius; species Parnassius smintheus. Next base: position 5,214,031 of record JAUPFT010000030.1, on the reverse strand, counting down.
CTCGGAGATTTTTTCCCATTTTGATTAAAAATATATTTCGTTTACAGTGGGGAACCGAGGGAACAATGGTAAAATCTTGCAAAATATAAAGGAGGGGGGGGGGGGACAAGACCGATTACTATCAATAACCTAGTAATGAAGGAACCAACGCTACCAGGAAAAAGTAATATAGCAGCGCGCTGTTCTTCTGCTGTTTTTCTTCCGTACTCAGTATGAACCGATTAAACCATTAATACATTATAAACTACCTAATAATAAAAATAGACCAACAATAGTTATCTACTTTCAGAATTGAAGCAATGGGCCTTCAACCAAGTGTGTAAAGATTCACAAACTATGGAAATTACAGACATATTTTTGGGACTGAAATTTGATACAGTAATGTGAATTTATTATTGTTGTTTCTTAATAAATAAATAAAATATATAAAGTAATTATTTAAATTATTATCTTACTGAAAATATCTTTATCTATTTCAATAAAACAATATAGTATATCTAATAAAAAATTACGATAAACAGTTTTAATGGGTGATTCAGGTAGAAATACTTTTTTCAATAGCCTTTTTTGGCAGATGACGTGTGAGTCGTGTCATGCTGTCATGTTATTTTTGTTTAGTATTGTTTGGCATTTCATAATGAAAAGACTTACGCCTGAACAACGTTTACAAATCGTTCAACTTTATTACGAAAATTCACGTTCTGTGAGGAATGTGTTTCGTGCACTTCGCTCAACATATGCTCAACATAATCGGCCTACTGAGCGTACTATTCGCAACACCATCACCCATTTTGAGACCCAGCATTCATTATTGGATAATATTCGACTGAATAGACCACTTCCAGCACGCTGTGAAGAAAATATAGCGGCCGTAGCTGAGAGTGTACACGAAGACCGTGGAGTCAATTCACATTTCAAGAGACATATGGGACGACTTGGCGCATTTTACGTCGAGATCTTAAACTGAAAGCGTACAAAATACAGCTTGTGCAACAACTGAAGCCGCTCGAACTTCCCAAGCGACATCGCTTCGCTCTATGGGGTCTTGAAAAGTTCCAAGATCCGACGTTTTCGAGGCGAATTTTGTTTAGCGATGAGGCCCATTTCTGGCTCAATGGCAATGTAAACAAACAAAATTGCCGCATTTGGGACGAAGAGCAACCTGAGGAGATTCAAGAACTGCCACTTCATCCAGAAAAAACAAAGGTTTGGTGTGGTTTGTGGGCCGGTGGAATCATCGGTCCATATTTCTTTAAAAATGATGCCGGTGCGAACGTAACCGTCAATGGCGACCGTAATCGTGCTATGATAACAGACTATTTGATGCCTGAAATTAAGGCTCGTGATCTCGGCGCCATTTGGTTTCAGCAAGACGGCGCCACCTTCCACACATCGCATCAATCAATGGATTTATTGAGAGAACATTTCGGTGAGCACATAATTTCACGTTTTGGGCCGGTCGACTGGCCACCAAGATCGTGTGATATCACACCGTTAGACTTTATCCTGTGGGGATATGTAAAGTCTAAAGTTTATGCGGACAAACCCGCTTCAATCCAGGCCTTGGAGGAAAACATCACGCGTGTCATTCGCCAGTTACCAGTCTAAATGCTCGAACGAGTCATCGAAAATTGGATGCAACGGATGGACCATCTGCGACGTAGCAACGACCAACATTTGATAGACATAATCTTCAAAAAATAAATGCCAAAGAATGTTCTTTCAAATGATAATAAACATTCTTCATCAATTTGAATTTTCTGTGTTTTTTTTTTCTTTAAAAATGTAGGGAACCTCGAAAAGGATCACGCCTTATATAGTAAATACATGTGATATTAGCGGGGACAACAAATTATTTCAGTAAACCCAAAATGATCTAACTTTAAAATTTTCTATAAAATCTTTGAAGCACATCACCATAATCACTATATTTAAAACGATCTGTTGCATTTACACACCAATGAAAAATAAAAATCGAACAATAACCGATAGTAACGATAATCGATTATCTACGTAATTTTAATCTACCTCGCCCACCCTCCCCCTTCTAATCTTCTTGTCACCATTTTGTTCCTAAAAACTGCGTGTGTGCAGCCACTCGGATCCAACTTTAGCCAGGACAAGTTAGATCTTACAGACCATGGAGGTTAGAGAACAGGAGAACGATCGCCGTAGAAAATAGTATCCCAGAAATACGGACATCATAAGCGAGGCACTGCAATCGCTAAGTTCACTCAATAAAAGTCATTTTCAGTCTATTTTTCCGATCAGATGCTAAACCACTCGCACATCCACACACAATAAAATATTTCTCCATTTTTTAAATGTTTCTTTTTGTCAAAAATTACAAAATTACGGAGCATAAAAAATTCTCACCAACGCTCTCGTTCCCGTTCCATAGGCTACTTTTTTCATCGGAAATACATATCATTCGCGTGGGAAAATCAAATATGTTGCAAAATTAAATTTAGCTAGGTGGCGCCACCGTGATTCTACAAGACGGACGACGGTACGACGGACGAACACAGAAGGTCAGAATATCTGGATTATTGTCTTTTTACTAAAATTAAGATAAAAAATGTATGGATCTGTATTTTTCCACGCAGGACCGGGAAGAGAGTGAAAAAAAAAACATAAAATTCACCAGCTTATTTTCTTCAAACGTTTTGGTGCATTGTAATTCACAGAATAGGCGATAACCTCGCAAACGATATTAAGTAATCCGTTGATGCTCTGCCTACCCCGCAAGGGTTACAGGCGTGATTATAAGTATGGATCAGAAATACTATCACCACCTGTCACGATTTCACCCTTAACTATTACTTAGCTGTGGTAGAAACAGTTCTTAGTAAGCCTTATAAATAAGCCATAGTAATATTTATTGAACGGAAATGAATACAATTCTTATATGTGGTTATGAATGAATCGGTATTACAATAAGAAAAATTGTGCAAAATTATAAGAAAAATATTTTTTCAAAGTTCTTATTAACTAACGTATACGTAGTTTAAATTGATTCCGCTAGATATCGTTACTAGGTTAGTAGTAGTTAGTCGTTAGTGGGTAGTTTTTAAAACGCGGTAACGAAATGTTTCCTGACATGTACTTAGCTCCCGCCGTTGAGCGCGCGTCAACTTATAGTGCATACGGTACCTATGCGCTTAAATTGTTTCTACTTCGTAGCTTATTCGACTACCTGCTTTCGATTTCGGTTTTTTGTTATTTGCTTTGTGATTTGGTTAAGGTTGAATGGATTTATATTGGCTTTCATTTTCAGATTTGTGTATTTTCTTGGTTTTGTTGATTTGGTTGGTATTCCTTTATACATATTTAGACTCTGACTTTGATTTTGGATTTTGTTTATTTAGAATCGTGAATTGGTTTTCGTTGTTTTAGGTTGTTCAACAATATTTCAAAGGAATATTAATAGTATAGATAGTGTATACGGAACCTATACACTTACTTCTTTTTTCGTTGGTTATATTTATATTGACTACTGCTTTCAATTTCGGTTTTCTGCGATTTGTTTTGTGGTTTGGTTTAAGTTGATTCGATTTTTTTTTGGCTGTCGTTTTCGGATTCGAGTTGTGTCTTGAATTGGTTTTGTTGTTTTGATTTTAAAAAATATTTAAAAGGAAATTTAATTCCTTTTAGGTATTTTAACGTTTTTTTATAAATAGGTTTTTTGTTTCTTCATAATGCCTCGCAAACGTAAGTCCAGCCTTTAAAGAGTATCTTCTCAAAGACAAGCGAAACGATTAGCTCGATCGCTAGAATCTTTAGAAGATGCTGAACTGAGAAGGCAAGAACAAGCAGAGCGTCAGGCTGCTTTTAGAGCATCTGAGACACCTTCTCAACGTCAGCAAAGGCGTCTTGAACAGACAGAGTCCACTCATTAACCCGGTCACAAAGTAGCCTACTCCGAACAAAAAAGTATCATGTATGGATTTCTATGCGTATCATATGATGTTGCGAGAAAATGATTTTAACCTCTTAGCCCGGTGTAGACAATTATTTCATCAATTTTTGGCAGACATGTATGTGAAGGTAGAAAGTGAACGTCTCCGTTATATATCTTTAAATCAAAAAAAACCTGCGCGTTGAGAATTATATAATTACAAGATGCAGTTTCTAGCGACGCCAATGTAAGCCCCAGAGATTTAGGTAAAATGGTAATTCTGCCCTCATCATTCGTTAACAGTCCCCGCTAACTACATGAGTACACACAAGACGTATTCGCCTATGTACGAACTTACGGAAGACCTGATCTTTTTGTTACTTTTACTTGCAATCCCACATGGAAAGAAATAACCGAGGAGCTAATGCCGGGCCAAAAAAGTACTGACAGACACGATTTAGTTGCTAGAGTATTTAGATTAAAAGTACAAAAATTAATGTATGTAATTAACAAAGGGAAAATTTTTGAAGAGGTGCAGTGCTTCATGTATTCAATTGAATGGCAAAAAAGAGGATTACCGCATGCCCACATTCTAATATGGCTTAAAGAGAAGTTGCGGCCCAGCCAAATAGACGACATAATAAGCGCCGAGATTCCGGATCCTGAGCAAGATAAAGAATTGTATGATACCATCGTCCGAAATATGATTCACGGTCCATGTGGAGCACGAAATTCAATATCGCCATGTATGAAAGAAGGAAAATGTACAAAGAAATTCCCTAAACAGCTATTAAAAGAAACAGTGCACAATGACAATGGCTACCCTTTATACAGACGCAGAGCTCCCGAAGATAGTGGCAGGAAAGTTACAATCAAATCTCGCTCTGGAGCGATCGAAACCTTAGATAACAGCTGGATTGTCCCGTATTCGCCCGTTCTATGTAAAATGTTTAATTCCCATATTAATGTAGAAGCATGTAGCTCTGTCTGCGCAATGAAGTATATCTGTAAGTACGTAAATAAAGGAAGCGACCAAGCAATATTTAATCTCAGGAGTGAAGGTGAGGCAAATCCCGTTAATGAAGTACAGACCTTTCAAGCAGGGCGTTATGTCAGCAGTAACGAGGCAGCGTGGCCTCTCCTTGGCTTCCCTTTACACGAAAGGCACACAACAGTTACTCACCTTGCTGTGCACTTACAAAATGGAAAGCGTGTATATTTCACCGAAAGAAATTTCCAAGAAAGAATTGCATCACCACCAAAAACTCCAGTAACAGACTTCTTTCAACTTTGTCAAACCGACCCCTTTGCAAAAATATTGTTATATTCTGAAGTCCCCCGCTATTATACTTGGAACACATCTAGGAAGGAGTGGAAACGCCGTATTCAAGGCGCGCCTGTTGCAAATTGGCCCGGTGTAAAGTCATCAGATGGGCATCTGTACCGAATGTTCATCCGAATTTGTACCCCGCTTGCTTCCCGAATAAAAACGAGTTTTTGACAAAGTATAAGGACAAATTGAATCTGGAAATGGTGCACTTTTCTTTTTAGATGCCCCTGGAGGAACTGGGAAGACATTTTTGTTAAATTTGTTATTAGCGCAAGTACGGAAAGATAAAAACATTGCTGTGGCCGTAGCTTCCTCCGGTATAGCCGCCACGCTGCTAAGCGGGGGCCGCACTGCACATTCTGATTTAAAACTTCCTCTAAATCTAGCCCAAGAAGAATCGCCGATCTGCAACTTTAGCAAAAATAGTGCACGAGGTATAATGCTACGACAATGCAAACTTTCAGTGTGGGACGAAAGTACAATGTCGCATAAAAAAGCTGTAGAAGCACTAAATCGAACGCTCCAGGATTTGCGCAGCAATACCGATGTAATGGGAGGAATGGAGGTTTTACTGGCTGGTGACTTTCGCCAAACTTTACCTGTCATTCAAAAGGGCACACCTGCAGATGAAATTAAAGGGTGAATCTTAAGAGGCTCAATTTACGTTGTCATGAGAAAAAAAGTACCCGTAGTATTAAAATTAGAAACCAAAATATTTTTTATGCTATAATATAAAGTATGATCTAACTGAGGCACGATATTTTTTATGTCTAATTTGGTATAATAATATAGTAAAAAAATTCGAAAGGTCTAAATATTGATACCCCTGGCGCGTCCGCTTCACATTTCGCAAAAAACTTACCACTAAAGCACTTACTTATGAACGGAAATAAAATAAACAATGCAGTCTAATTGCTACCAGGTTTGTAGTTGGTATATAAAAATATACCGTATGTGTATTTATGACAGTTTTATTAAGAATTATAATATAAAGTTTGTCCGTGACTAAACAGTGATTCCCGTGGCGCGTCACTAAACTACGTGCATCCCTATTGGAATGTTCTATAGGAGTGGATCCGTTTCGTCGCATGAGCGCTAATAGTAGCGCTTCGAACGTCGTTGTGGAGGGTTGCGCCGCTCGTTGGTCCAGGACGAAATTACGAAGGTAAATATTTGATTCCCTTGGTTTTGATTAGCTAGGTCGTTGATTACCCTGACCACGTTTATAAATGTAATATGAATTTTAAGGATTTGTTGTCGGGTGTTAATGGAACAGCTTTAATGAACGTTATTTATTTATTTCATTTTTATTATTTAAAACGTATTCTTTTTATCAGAATCGATAAAAATTTGATTTTGATTCCATTGGCATTGATTCCCTTGGTATTTGCGCCAGGGTAATCAAAATTCCTGATGTAAAATCGAAATATTCCTAATTTTCAATGAAAACAAGAAAATTAGCATATTATTTCTTACACATATATTTATTTTTTATCCGTTTTATCGATTAAAGATTATTTATTATTATTAATTCGCGCGACTTGCCTGCGTTTTATTTGAAAACGACAAATTTTATCAATATGAACAATTTATATGAATATCTTAATGTCCTTGTTCGTCTCCCAAACAAAGCCCAAACCAACTACGAAACAAATTTTAGAGATTAGCTATGTTAAGTTTTTAAATCACTTATAAACATATTTCAGATTTGAGCAATGCCTCCAAAACAATCAAGGCAAGAAAGGTTAGAGAAAAAAACGACTTGCTGAGCGTCGCAGACTACAAAAAATTAAGAATGATCCCGATCTTATAGCGCAATTGCAAGAAAAAGAAAGGCAAAAATATTTGAATAAAAAAAATCTGGGAAGATTATACCAGTAGGTGAAATGAGTCCATAGCAGCAAAAACTTGCAAGAAAGAAAAGTAGGGAAAGTTCAAATCGTTACAACCAGAAGAAGAAACTTTGAAAAATCCAGGATCTTGAAGAAATAGTCAATTATTCAGATAAGGAAGATTCAGAAATATATAGCGATAAACGATAACAACGAAGATCCTCTAAGTCTGATTCCACCTCACTCGTCTAATTCTTTTGCCATTGAATCATGGCCACCTCCAAGTCCCGATAGTGATATATACGCACCAACAAGTCGAATCACAAGATCTATAAGAAGAAAAAATCTCGATCAGACTTCTGTACATCAACTTGGTTTGGGATTAGATCCAACTTCATTCAGTGACACCGACACATCTTCATCTCGAAGTTCCTAAAATAGTTTTATTAGTAAATATAATCTTGAGAAAGTCGTCTATCCCACTAATATTTTTCGGTGCGTTCTTTAAAATTGCGTTCTTTAAATAAAACACGTTACTCCCCCAAATTCCTGCCAAACTATTCTAAATTTCAACCCATAAAATGAAGATTCCAAAAGAAAGGATAGGCTCAGAAGGTTTAGAAACCAGATCCGTAAAGCCAGTTAATAAAAAAAAAGAAAAGAGTACTGGAGGGCGGGAACCAAGTAATCTATGTAATCTATGGCGGTGGCGGGAACTTGGCCGTAGAGCAGAGTATAATAAATATATACAGGAATGTACATTGATAACGCAAGGATTTTTTCATCCATTGTAAATCGTCTACCTTTGGATTTCTTTAAACATTGCATCTGCATATGGACAAACAACTGGGCAGGTTTCCTCATATTTTTGACAACTTGCTGGAATGCTGTTTCCTTAGCTAATTTCGCAGCATTTGCTAGCCTCGCCTTGAAGGATTGTCCTCTCTTCTTTAAACGGCTTATCTCCGACTGCAAGTATCTGATTTTCGTCGCTAAAGGTTTAATTTGGACATAATTGTATGTCAATGTCCTCACAGAACCTGAAAGTTTTAAATTTTTATTAGATTTTTTAAAAGCATTAAGTTCCACTACAGGGCAGCTTCATTTTATAATTTCATTAATCATAATTGATATTAACTGGTAATAAGGAATCAATACAATTAAGATGATTTTATTACACTATTATTGTTTTGTAACTTAAAAAATATATGAAATGTAAATTATATTTTTTGATTAAGTATCACCCATATTTTCAAACTTTTGAAGTATTTTTTTCTCTACAATAGCATGTGTGTTTTAATGACTAAGTAATAGTAATATTGTGTACCTTTGCAAATGTATTTCTTGTAGATCTGCTAGCCGCGCTATAATTATGCTCCATTATTACAGCAGGTGCAATACCACGAACCGTGCCTGAAACAAATTCATGCGGAATCGGTATTACTAAAAAATAATAGAACATCCCTGGGAACTTTCAATAAATTAACTACACACAACAGCAAATGTAGATGACTTTTTTCTAATACTTAGAATTTTATTTTCAATGCATGTAACAATAATTTGTTATAACATAAACAATTAGTTTTGGTGTTGACTATACATTATTAGTACTGGGGTGCATTAAAATAGCTTATTTAGTCCAACAAAGAAATTATGCCGAAGATTTTGTAACTAGAATACAAATGACAAAATTGTAAATTAATATTATTTCTGATAATAATTTTTAAATAGATTTTTCTTATTTACCTGTAACTGCAGGAGTTAAAGTAGAAGTACGATTCAATGCACTGTGGGCTACAATTAAATGTGGTTCTTGCTCCAACATGAAACTGGCAGATGGTCCTGAAATTAATATAAAGCTTATATTAAAACTTATATATACTACACTTGCAACATAAACCCAATCTAGACTTAAAACTTTTATATATATATATATATATATATATATATATATATATATATATATATATATATATATATATATATATATATATATCATCATTCATCATCATCATTACAGCCTTTCACAAGTCCACTGCTGAACAAAGGCCTCCCCCAAGTAATGCCACAAAGCACGGTCCTGAGCCACCTGCATCCATCGACTTCCTGCATGTCTTACCAGGTCGTCACTCCATCTAGTGGGGGGTCGCCCTACACTACGCCTACCGGTACGAGGCTGCCACTCGAGAACCTTTCTTCCCCATCGGTTATCGGTTCTTCGAGCTATATGGCCGGCCCATTGCCACTTCAGCTTACTAATCCGTTGGGCTATGTCGGTCACTCTGGTTTTACTGCGGATATCCTCATTTCTGAGTCTATCACGCAGAGAAACTCCGAGCATAGCCCTCTCCATAGCTCGCTGAGCGACCTTAAGCGTCCTCATACGGCCAGCAGTGAAGGACCACGTCTCAGATCCATAAGTCATCACTGGCAACACGCACTGGTTGTACAATCTAGTTTTTAGAGATTGAGGTATACCTGACGAAAAGATATGTCGTAATTTCCCGAACGCTGCCCAGCCGAGTTGAATCCGTCGATTGACCTCTCGGTCGAAGTTGGATTTACCTAGTCGGACTATTTGTCCCAGGTAAACGTACTCGTCAACAACTTCGAGCATAGTGCTCCCAACAACTACCGGCATAGGTGTGACATGGACATTGAACATGATCTTTGTTTTGTCCATGTTCATCTTAAGACCTATCCGTTGGGAGGCACTATTGAGGTCATTGAGCATAGTACTTAAGTCCTCCAGCGATTCTGCCATAAGGACTATATCGTCGGCAAATCGAAGGTGAGTGATGTACTCGCCATTGATGTCAATACCGTATCCTTTCCAGTCCAGTAGCTTGAAAACGTCTTCCAATGCAGCGGTGAAGAGTTTCGGGGATATAACGGCAAATACCCCCCAATGAACAAATACACAAAAAGACGGCGCCCAGTCCCCGGCGGCCCCGCTATTCCTGGCTACGGTGGCGACCATGGTAACGGCGGGGCAGGGGGTGCTAAGAATCTCCGGTGGAGGTTCGGTTGCCACCTACGACGACTCGACCTGGCAACATATAACGCACGCACCCTGAGGACTGACGAGAAGATACTGGAGCTGGAAGAAGAGGTAGACAAGTTGCGCTGGCATATTATTGGATTATCCGAGGTCCGAAGAGAGGGGGAGGACACGGCAATCCTCGAGTCCGGCAACTTGTTCTATCACCGGGAGGGCGACCATCTGTCCCAAGGAGGTGTCGGATTTATCGTCCACAAGTCTCTCGTCAACAACGTTGTAAAGATTGGGAGTGTGTCGACGGCAGGGGGATCTCCAAATGCATGCGGCGAGACTTACGCAACTTTAATACTTCTCGTATTAAAGAAGCGATCGAGCGGAACCAGGGCTCCAAAGTCTTTGCCAGAGATCTGTCTGCCAGAAAGAGCCAACTGTCAAAGCTGAAGACTGAGTGTGGCAACATCGTTTCCGGGACACCTGAGATTTTGAGTGAGATTGAGAGGTTCTATGGGCAGCTGTACACATCATCGTTGGAGCCACACGCAAGTGTGAGTAACGATCCAAGAGCAAGTCTTATCCGACACTATTCCGATGATATCCCGGACGTCAGTCTAAGCGAGATTAGAATGGCTCTCCAGCACCTTAAAAACGGCAGGGCCCCAGGCGAGGATGGAATTACAGCGGAGCTTCTGAAAGCGGGTGGAACACCGGTACTTGTAGTCCTTCAGAAGCTCTTCAATTCCGTCCTTCATGGTGGCACTACTCCAGAGGCGTGGAGCAGAAGTGCGGTGGTCTTGTTCTTTAAGAAAGGCGACAACGCTCTCTTAAAGAACTACAGACCGATTTCCCTTCTGAGCCGCGTCTACGTGCTGTTTTCGAGAGTCATTACGAATCGTCTCGCACGCAGACTTGACGACTTCCAGCCTCCCGAACAAGCCGGTTTCCGAAAAGGCTTCAGTACCATAGACCACATACATACCCTGCGGCAGATTGTACAGAAGACTGAAGAGTACAATCTGCCACTTTGCCTGGCGTATGTGGACTATGAGAAAGCCTTTGATTCCGTCGAAATTTGGGCGGTGCTACAGTCCCTTCAGCGGTGTCAAGTTGACTGTCGGTATATCGAAGTGCTGAAGTGTTTGTACAGTAGGGCTACGATGGCTATCCGAGTACAGAACCAGAGCTCGAAACCTATCCAACTGCAGAGAGGTGTAAGACAGGGTGACGTTATATATATATATATATATATATATATATATATATATATATATATATATATATATATATATATATATATATATATATATATATATATATAATAAATATATAAACTTTAGTTTTATAAATTATATTTATTTATTTATTCTTTTTTGTACACCACAATAAAAAAAATTAGTTAAAACTAATTAAAGTATGTACAATAGGCGGTCTTATGACTCTGAAAGTGATTTCTTCCAGACAACCTTTGCATAGAGGAATGATGCAAACAAAAGTTACAAATAGAGGGGGGCATACAAAATAATAATAAGAAAAATATAATAATACATACAAATAAAAATAAGTTAAAGTTATATAGAAAATATCATATAATAGATTAAATGAAAAGAGTACGAGAAAGGTAAAGTAATTTATCTAATAGCGTTCTAAATAATACGATTTAACAAGACTTTTGAAAGAGTGAAGAGATTTAGTACGACGAATATTGAGAGGTAAGGAGTTCCACAATCGCACAGCGGTTACGGTGAAGGATTTCTTGAAAAAGGAAGAAGACTGCATAGGCGTAGAGAGAGAAAGATTGACCGAGGATCGAAGGAACCGATTATGGGGTAAGAGAAAGATACTGGAAACGGTTTTTTAAATAAAGAGGTGTAGAAGGATTAAACAGCACACTATACAACGCGGAGAGAATGTTAGTATTCCTGGGAAGGCAGATCGGGAGCCATTTGAGCTGTTTGCGAAATTCGGATATTATACTTAAATCCAATATCAGATCAACTAGAGAATAATATTCAACAATCATCTTATATGACCCATTTTACTGGAAAAGAGGCATTCCATCTTAATCCTCACGGGTGATAATGCATCTGCATTTTGATTTTTTATTGAGGATAAATGTAGATGTCTATGGGTCACAGCAACCACTTACCATCAGGTGGACTGTGTGCTCGTTTGTCATCCTATCCTATAAAAAAATGTTTTGGCAAGACTATGGTTTACATAATGATTTCTTATATTTACGCGAATACTAAATATTTAAATGAAACTAGTTTTACTTAAAGTAAAAAAATAGTGTCACTTAAAATTGCAATTAACAATTTCATAGGTGCCGGCGGGGATCAAACTCGGGTTGCTCGCGTGCTATGAAACTTCCAGCAAGCGCTAACCATCTGAGCTACCACAGCTTGTCTTAACCACGGCTACCTCCAGATTAAAATCCCAAACAGATGGTAGCCCAGCCATCTCCTCTATTGAAATTAGCACGTTTTTTGGTTTCAACAGCCTCGCGAATCATCCTTGGAAGGAATCTGTGTTTGTTAGCGAGGATTTGTGGTCTATCAAATGTAATGTGTGCTGTAAAGTTCTTGAAAAGTCGGGAATATAAAAAAGTAAAACTCTTCGATCAACAATACCAACTAGGGTCGGCGCAAGAAATCCATCTCAGCAAATAAGAGCGCACATAAGTCGTGAGCTCTTGCACGTGAGAGTGTAGCTCGCAAGGCAATAACGGGAAAAAGAACTTTATTTGTTATAACTTAAGGTTGATTTCACACTAAATATTATTTAATTTGTGTCTTTTCATAGTTTATATTCATGCGGAGAGTATTTAGCTATGATTTTGTACGTGACCCGTTATCTAAATGGTATTGTTGATCGAAGGTAAAACCAGTTTCATTTAAAAGACTACGGCTCTTATTGCACCACGATTTGAATTTTTTACATTTTTCAGTTTGCCGCTAGGCTGTAGAGGTGAAAACATTTGTTATTGTTATTATTGATTGATGATAGATATTTATGTATTGTGTATTTGATGCATGTGAAGTTGAAGGTTGGAAGCAACCAATATCAGATACCTTGGCAAGTGTTCAAATCAAATCATTTATTTCGCTAAAACATGGGTACAGACGGATGGATACAGAGACAATAATTGTTTCTACATGTTTTGCCTTTTGTGGCATGCGCAAAAAATGTTTAAAATAAATATGTTAAAAAACAAATTAAAATTAAAAAAATAAAATTAGAAATGATCACTTTTATATATTTTCTTTTTCTTTCAAAAACAATTGATATTCATGTTTTTAGGAAAACATAACAAAAATAGAAAAATTAACTTTTGTTCATTTGAGAAGTATCACGCAAAATCCTGGATCTATCTATAGTAATTTACTCAGTTAAGCAAAATCAATAAAAATAAAATCAAAATTTATGGTTAAAGAATTCTTTGATATTATAAAAGGCAGTATTTATTAGCCACTGCTTTAAACTTTTTTTCATTTTTCTTAATGGCTGTTCACGAATATTTTTAGGAACTTTATTATAAACCTTGATACACATTATGAGGCAATTCCTCTGCTATAATGTAGTTTTACAAGATGGCATGAGTAGACGTGTCGGATCTCTTTTTATTAGAGTTATTATTTTCCTGCACGGTAACAAATTGATTAGAATTATTTTTAATGAAAACACAGATTTCTAATATATATAAACCAGTTAAAGTGAGAATACTTTTTTCCTTGAACAGGGGTCTACAGCTTTCAAGAGGGCCTACATTACACAGTGCACGAATACATTTCTTCCGACTTAGGAAGGCTTTGTTTGCGTCAGTTGAGTTGCCCCACAAGAGTAGTCCGTAACTTAAGACGGATTCAACGTACCCGTAGTAAGCAATACGTGCTGCTTGTGGACCTGCTACATTTTGAAGTTTATGCAGTGCATAAACAAATTGATTAACCTTTTTGCATACTTTTTGTATGTGTAATTTCCAATTTACATACCGGTCAATAGTAACACCTAGGAATTGACTCGTACATTATTATCTTCTAGCCATGATATAACTGACTCTATAGTAGAATTTATTTCTTGTTCATATATCTGTGACTTATTAGTGTGGGGTATAACAATTGATATGTCATCAGCAAATAGTATTGACTGATGATTTGTTATACTCGGTAAGTCGTTTATGTATAGAATGAACAATAAAGGGCCTAACACACTCCCTTGAGGTACCCCATAGTCATTTTGTAGATAAGGAGATCTGTAATATGTTAACTCTAGTTTATTATTAATACGTGATACTTCAACACATTGTTTGCGATTTTTCAAATAACTTTCGATCCATTCCAAAGCCGGTCCTCTAGATTCCTAGTTTTTCACATTTGTACAACAACTTGCTGTGTTCTACACAGTCAAAGGCTTTAGACATATCAAAAAAGATGCCTACTGTTGGTACTCTATTATTAATAAATTCAGTTATTCGACGTATCAGTGAAAAGATAGCAAGTGTAGTAGATTTATGTTTTTGAAAGCCATTTTGTTCGTTTCTGAGTATATTATATTTTGCTACAAAACTAATAATTCGACTATGCATGGCTTTTTCAAATATTTTGGATAGAATGGGTATCAACGTAATCGGCCTATAGTTGTGAATCTCATTACGGTCATCGTTTTTAAATAAGGGCTAGACTATAGATGTTTTTAATTTATCTGGAAATTTTCCATGTATGAAAGAAAGGTTTATTAAGTACGTCAGAATTGGTGCAAATTCCTTCACACATGATTTCAGTATATGTGTAGTAATAGAATCATAACCAACAGATTTAGTATTAGAAGAGAAGAGAATTTATTATAATTATGATTTCATTTAATGAGCAAGGTTTTAAGAAGATCGATGATTGAACACTTTCATACATATTCCTCTTAGTTTTATTATTTAAAGAAGAACGGTCATGAAGAGCTGTACTAATAAAATACTCATTAAATTTAGTGGCAGTGAGGAAAGGATGATTTATTTTAGTTCCATTACAATTAATCCAGTCAATATTATTATTTCGTGTATCATTATATTCATAATTTTTAATGATTTTCCAGGTAACTTTACTTTTACTTTTTGAATGTAACAGGTGTTTCATGTTTAAATTTTTTTTCGACCATGTTACGCAACTTTTTAATAATTTTGAATATTTGTTATAGATTAATTTGTTTTCTAAACTTTTTGTTTTGCAATACTTATGTTTTAGTTTTCTTTTAGTTTTACTTGCAACCCTTATACCTTTTGTGATCCACTTTGGAGCAAGATTGTCTGTTTTGATTTTATATTTTTGTAATGGAAAACAGAGGTCATATAATAAACAAATTAAGTCATGAAATTTATGAAAAATATTAAAAATGTCATCTGTAGTTTCTTTTTCCCACGATATATTTTGAATGCATTTACGAAACTTATCAATATTTTCCTTAGAGTAATTTCTTTTCGTAGTATACCAGTATTTAATTTTAGGTAGCAGTTTAATTGGAAAACTTAGAGATTGACAGGTGTTATGATCTGATAAATGAAGATTGTACAGGGAAGTAGAAATATCAGACTCTTTGAAATTGCTAGCTATATGATCAATACATGTGTGATTTCTCATAGGTCTATTATTATGTAGTTTAAGGTTGTAGCTGTATAACAATTTTTTTTAAGTCATGAGTGACAGTTATTATTCTTAAGTGTTTCAATATTAAAGTCACCACACAATATGAATTTCTTTTTGTTAAGCTTAAATGCTAATTTATGAAAAAGAAGATCTAGTTTGTTGAAAAATATTGATACAGGCGAATTGGGAGTTCTATATACACAAAAAATTACACATTTGTAACTTGGTACCTCTATTCCGCAACACTCAAAAATTTTGTCTGCAGATAATTAATAGCATAATTGTATAACTTTAAATTCTATTGACTTTCTAATAAGAATAAATACACCTCCACGTTTTTCTTTTGTTCTACAATATAATGAAGCTAATTTAAAAATTTTAAACAAAATGTTACTCTCATCTCCCTTTTTAACAAATGTTTCACTAAAACATAAAAAGTTTATTTCTTGCCCTTCATTTGTTAGTTCATCGATACATAGTTCTATCGAATCAATTTTGTTAAGCAAACCTGCTATGTTTTGATGTAGTATGGAAGTAATTTCATGTTTTTGGTTATTATTGCGTATGAAAAAATGGAGTCGTGGACACATTTACGTTTGTGCTTTTATCAACAGTTAATGTCTTATTTAATTTATTCACCTTTTTGAAATAATATGGTATGGTGCCAATTTTAGGTTCAGCTGTTTTGCTTTCATTAGCTAACATAATTATTTCTTGGGATTTTCCCATAATGTGCATCATATTCGTATCAGATGTATTACTGCGATTTTTAATAATAGTTTTAATATTTTTAATAAAATGCTTTTCGTAATATTTCGTAATATTTATTAAGAGTCTAATATTAGATTGATCTTTGCACAGATATTTGCGTGATATTCCGTCCTAGACCTGTTTGTGCATTCAATAAAATTACAATTTGGAATGTTATAGCACAAGTTTTTTAACATATTATTTAATTTATATTCATTTAAATATTTATTGTAATTAGTATTAAGTATAATAAAGTTTGAGTTTTTTAGTATTTTTATTACAGCAGCTGTTTCAAAGAATATCTTTGTGACGTTTGTGTCATTATCCCCAACACAAAGAATAAAGTAGTTAGTGTTAGAATCTTCAAAGTTATAACAGCCTTTAAGAATTTCTTCTGTTTTGGCATGAGGTTTTGTCCAAGAGAATATGTCAAAATCTTCGAATTTTGTGTTGGTTCTAGAATAAATCAGTTTTGACGCCAGACCTACGCATTGTTGTCCTCCTACTATGAAAATTTTGCTTTTTTTAAATACCTCTTTAGAGTTTTTTTTAACATTATCTGATGGCAGCTTTGTAATATTTAACTTCGTCATTTGAGTGGTAGTATCCAAAACGGTTCCTTCTTTAGAGTTATTTGAACATAATAAGTCCATTTGCGGCATGAAAAGAGTGCGTTTTAGTTTTCAAGTAGGTTTCTTTATTGTAGAAGTACTTAAGTTTCTGGGAGAGTCTGAAAGACTACAACAAATTTTATTCAGGTTTTTTATTTTGTATTCTAATGATATTATTTTAGATTTTAGATTATTATTTTCTAAGATCAGGTCGTCTATTTCCTTATTAGCACTTTCTAATTGCCTTTTTAATGTATGTATTTCATCTCTTAATTCTTCCATAGTTTCATCACACCGTGTTGATAAGTCCAGTAGACTTCTTGCTCTGTTCATTTTTTCTGATCTAATCGATATTAATGATTCATCAATCGAATTACTTGTATTTAGTTGGGTAATATGTTTTCTAAATGTTATTTATGCTATTGCGTTATTTCTTCCTGTATATTTTCCATTGTTTTGAATGCCTGTTATTTTTATTTTCTTAGATAACAATGTTTAATCTCATTCAATTCAATATTCGAAACGTTTTGAGAAACTTCTATACATAGCGAAAACTGTTACAAAAAGAGAACTTGTATGCGGGATATGAACTCGTACCAAACTGCTAACTTGACAATACCGAACATTAAGCCACTACGCCACTAATTAGATAAGAAACTTAACGAAGTTAATATTCTGTATGTACGCTATCTATTTTATAAAAACGTTAGACGGTATTTGAAGTTTTGAATTGAGAAACGATGATTTTAGTCACTTTTTCTATAACGTAAATACACTAGTTTATATTGTTTCACTGTCAATAATCATTATTTGAACTGCACTGTTTGTTTTTAAGTTGTTAGAAGAAAGAACAACACTGTACTATTTATTATAAACAAAGTTTTATCGACACCTTTTAAAGATGTTTTTAAGCACTTTTCCCTAATAATTTTGTCTAGATAACACTTTCTCTTGTTTTTTGCACTGTCTTGTATATGATTTAGTATTTATTTAAGGTTCGACTATGATTTTAGTTGTTTTAGGCAAAAATAAATGCGGAGTTGATGTTTCGCGTGGCCCACTACCGTACTACTACCGTAATACTGTCTATCACCGTCAAAAAAGTCTTTGAAGTGTTTCTGAAATTATTAATAAGAAAAGTAAACACCAACATAGTCAGAAGCAGCAGTTGTCTAAATATGAAGTACATATTGTTTGTATGGTAACTAAAGTAAGTATATAATTATATACACACTTTGAAATTTATCAGCTTAGTTTTGGGGTTCTAATGCTTGATCATTTAGTCATTTATTGTTAAATTTCAATTTAATTAACTTGTAACACTTGCCACAATTCTCAATAACTGTGAAAGAGCATTATATAGTGTTATCAAGATAGGCTTATTTAAATAGTTGAGAGCAGTAAAGCAGATAAAAGTAAATCACTCAAATCAAAATGTATATTGCAATCAACTTCATGTACTGGGCTGTTATTGGGTGTTTCTTAACAGTAATTCAAAAATGATAATGTTGTTGTCCAGGACAATGTAAAAGGCTGGGCCTCAAGTTCAATCATAGCAACCAATATTTACTTCAATAAATAATGTAAAACATGTACCTATAAACATAACATGTAAATAAAGTGATGGAATTGCATATGCCTTTAACCGGTTATTCCGAACTCGGTCTTCTGGAATAAAATGTATGTCACAAATCAACTTCTTCTGGTAATACTCGTAATCAGAAGCTGATTCCAGTTTTCCACCAACAAGAGTGACCAAAGCTTTAAAACACTCAGGGAACTTAAAAGCATTTGGGAAACGATGCATTGAGGAACCTGAAATGAAATATAAAGGTGTATAAATTACTTGAACATACATTATTATTTGCAGTGGGCATGAGCGTATAATATACCATCCGTACCATCTGGATGATTGGTGGTAGGCATGCGTTAGATATATCAAAACTAATCTAAAATCCGATTTCAAACACGCTGTTCATGCTGTTACTTCACTTCTTCAATAGGTTATTCGAATTTTATAATTAGATGGTAAAGAGGAAAATGATGATGGCAGTATGATTATAATGGCTTTGTATGTCCAATGCTGCAGTGAACCCGGGCAGCCATCCCCACAACTATCTAGTATATACACAGTAATCTATGACAACTATCTTGCTGACTGAAAAAGTTTTTATCACGTATTTATTACCTATTAGTACTGAATGTGAAATACACTCACCACTAGGGGCACAGGGGTAGGACAGTTCCATATATTAACAGATTTGACGTCATTTTTTCGAAATGCGACATCTGTTATCGCCATCCAAAACAACGAGTTACTTTATGTCACCGCAGATGGCGTTACGATCGACGCAAATATAATTTATGACTGAAAAATAATGTAAAAAATATTAATTCCGTTACGTATCATTTTATTTAACACTTAGTATAATTATATGTAAATATTTGTGTAGATTACAAGCTGCGTAATAATTACGATAGCAGCACTGTGAACGATTTCTTATTGATTGTCAAATGTCAAATAGTCACGTCATCACTCATCACAAATATGGCGACTGCTCCTTGCGTTTGCGCGTGTTTGTAGTTTTCGTCCCATCTTTGTGCTTTTCTTCGTGAAATTAATCCGCCGATCCACGTTGAGTTGAGTCCTATCCTCCGTAGTGAAGTGTAAGAATTTTCCGAAGTAATAGTGTGAGTTGAGCTGTTCCTCCGTCATTCTAGTGCAATCGTTTTTTTGCGACCCGGACGCTTCGTTTGTGCTGTTTCTTTGCGATATAGACGCTTGTGATTTGTTTTTATCATGCCTAAACGGTGTGCATTGGGATGTTCAAACAGTAAGTATAATCATCATTATATCTCTGCCATCTTGCCTCCATAGAATTCCACAGTGCCTTGTCAACTTCAACTTACAACTTACATAAAGTTACAGCCTATATACGTCCCACTGCTGGGCACAGGTACCCCCGTTTCTTAGATGGTTTTAGGGCAAGGAAGTGTTCGCCGTGTTACCCCGTTGCAGGTTAGCGAATTTCTCGTTTCTCCGAAATATTTTTTTTCTTATTTCTCATATATGCAGCTTTCCTCAGGATGTTTTCATGTGGTATCAACACTTAAAATTGCAACTATCAATTTCATTGGTGCCAGCAGGGACCCAACCTGATTTGCTTGCATAATGTGAAGTTTACAGTGAGCGCTAACCATCTGAACCACCGTGGCTTACAATCTTGTCCTAAATGATAGATAAACAGGATAAGATTTACATTATAGATGGACCACTGCATTTATCTGTGTTTATATTCGTAGGTACTTATTAAAATTATACCTTTCCCTCTCCCGGTTGATGGCCATAAGCCATTAGAAATGTTTGACAGAAATAAGTATGAGTATAGCCTTTACTTACAAACCAGTCTTAAGTGCACTCACATTTAGTTCAATACATGATATATCTAATTTACAAAAGTATTCTATTGCAACCAACATATTAGTAAAAATTATAACACTGCATTACATGCACTAGGTACTTTAATTAATGCATTTCAAGGTAATTATACAAGCAAAGTGTATAATATTTTTCATTAATAGCTACATCAAAGAATAATGTGATAGCAACATTACAAAATAGTTATAGCAATATAAAATTTTTGTAAAATGGCATAAATAACAAAATCAATGAGGATTGGAGTAGCCATGGAATTACAATTCTGTAATAAAGAACTTGTATACTCATGTATTACAAAGCAATTTTTGCAATCAGGTGATTTCTTAACTAAGTACACTTACATAATCTTTATTTTTAATCTGTGAGATTAGTTGAAATATCAATAGGGCAACGTAAAAGGTGATACTGAAAGTTCTTAGAAAATCAAAAACTGAACAAACTAGCAAGTTATTAGTTTTATTATATCTTTCCAAAATAGTGTCTATTTACATCAATACATTCCTGCATCCAATGGAATCACCGAGAAAAGCGCTTTGCTTACTTGCCCTTAGCGGTCTCTTCGACGACATTTTGAAATGCAGCCATTGCTTCCTCGGTGTCCATTAAACATTTTCCTCAAAGTTTTTCTTTTGTTTTCGAAAAAAAATAAACATCGCAAGGTGCGAGGTCGGTGCTATAGGGAGGGTGACCCAGTAATTCCACGTCTGATGTTGCCAAGTAGTCGATTGTTTGCTTGGCGGTGTGAGACGAGGCGTTTTCGTTGTGAAGGAAGATCCTACTGTGAGGTTATTTCTCCCGAACATTTTCCAAGACAAGTAGCAAACAATTGGAAGGAAAAACCAAGACAGCAGACTGTCTCTTAGTTTCAGGATCATAACAATAAATCCAGCTTTCGTCACCCGTAAGTATGTCAAACACAGCATTTGTGTAACCTCAGTTAAATCCTTAAACCATTTTACGACAATAATCAACACGATGGAGTTTTTGGGCCTCTGTCAAATAATGAGGTATGAATCTATAAATCATAAACAAATGACAAATTAATAAAATACATACACAATAATATTGGCAAATAGTTCAATTTTCAAAATTTGAACTTACTTTTTTATTATATAGTGTTTACAAGTGGCCAGTTCTAAAAACTTTCAGTGTCACCCTCTTACAAACAAGATTAAAATAAAATGATCATTTATGTAAAATATTAAAGGCAATTTGAACCAATAACTTTAAAACCTAAGGAGTAGGTGTTATCATTGCCTTTCTAAGTGTAGCATTTCACTTTGTTACAAACTATAGATTAGTTGTAAGTCCTAAGCCATAGCACAGTTTTAGGTATATTAAAGATAAGTACTGGCACACTTAAATCCACATGCTTGAGCAAGAGTATTTTTAAAAACTAAATGCCTTAATCAAACTTTATTTTGCATGTTTAGAAAAGCTATTTACAAATATTATATGGTGGTATTGAACCCTTTTTGTAAGAGTCTGACTTGCACTTGTCTGTTTTTTTTTTTAAATATTAGTAGGATCATTGGCTCTATTAGCAAAAATTGTTATGCATCATTATTCAGGAAAATTATTTTAGATCTTTAAACTTTTCAAGAAAAATATTAAAAGTGATCTTTCTTTTTTTTTCAGAGACTTCCTATCATCAATTTCCACATCCAGAAAAGAATCCTGACCGTTTCAAGGCTTGGGTTCATATAGCTGGAGGGAAGTTAGATAGTCCTGCTGATTATGAACTGTATAGAAAGAAGGTCATCTGTGATATCCATTTTACAGACAGGGATAGAAACCGTAATAACCGGTTGAATTTTCTAGCTGTGCCATCACTTCATCTTCCTGGTAAGATTTACATATAATACAAATAAGAGCATTTTAACTTATTACATATTAATTATTATACAATAGTGGTACTGGGCTTGAGTTGAAGTTAGCATTTTGCTAATATTGCATATTTAACTGAAATACTTATAATATTAGGCAAGAAAAATGGCCTAAATGATGGGAAATCTTTTTGCCCATGTTTTTAACAAGTGCAAATACAGTACCATGCGTTGTCCCATATTAAACCCTATATTAATTAGTATGGAGGCTCTATTGCTAGTATTGTTTTATTTTTATGCTTATTAGTAATTTTTCAACTTGTATTATATTTATTTTATAATGATAAGAAAACATATTTATGGTGGTTATTCTGTGTGGTGGAAAAATTAGATGTTTATATGTTTTTATCCCACTTCTAATTAAAAATTCTTTAACATTATAAGTTTTTATCAATTTTTTAAATAAATAACATTTTTCTCTTATTTTTTAGGCAAGTCTGATGAAGTTGTTACTTCAGAGAAAGTTTTACTTGTACCTGAACCTGTGAATGAAGAAAGCAGCCTTGCTGCATTAAAACCGACACTAACAGGTACTTACATATTGATTCCAATTATCATAGGTAGCAATTAAAGAAAAGCAAAATAAAAACAAAGGATTAGTAGTCTAGATGCTATCAGCGTCTTCAAAAGGTCATTATCGTCAATCAATTATATAATTACTTGTTATGACAAATTAAATGCAACTGTATCATTGAATAAAACTATTATTTAACGGATTTTATCGCGTTTAATTACTTAAATTTATTTTTATTATTATCCCGACGTTTCGGGTGCTTTACAGCGCCCATGGTCACGGGGGGGACTGAGATGTTTGACGTCCCAATGTCATAGTTAGTCCGGCTACCTTCAGTTTTTTAATATTAATTTTTGGTCCGATTTACGCAAAACGAGCTTATAGTATCATGAAGTCTTGCAGTGGTATGCTTGGATTTGGGTTTAATTTTGTTGATTATAGGATCCCAAGCAGATGGTAGCACCCAACCATCTTCTCTATTGAAATTTGGAAGCTCCGGGAAGTCTGCAGTCTGTGAACATGTTCAAGATCGTCCCCACCATTACATTAGATTTGATAAACCACAAGTTCTCGCAAAAGAACACCGATTCCTACCAAGGATGATACGCGAGGCTATTGAAATTAAAAAACATCCAAATTTCAATAGAGAAGATGGTTGGGTGCTACCATCTGCTTGGGATCCTATAATCAACAAAATTAAACCCAAACCCAAGCATACCACTGCAAGACTTCATGATACTATAAGCTCGTTTTGCGTAAATCGGACCAAAAATTAATATTAAAAAACTGAAGGTAGCCGGACTAACTATGACATTGGGACGTCAAACATCTCAGTCCCCCCCGTGACCATGGGCGCTGTAAAGCACCCGAAACGTCGGGATAATAATAAAAATAAATTTAAGTAATTAAACGCGATAAAATCCATAAATAATAGTTTTATTCAATGTGTAGTGTTCGCGTAAATTTAAGCAACTGTATCATAATTAATTTTGGGCCTAACCTAATAAAATATACTCTAAATGTTATAGTTATTGGGCTCAATACAGTTATTGACCATTTAGATTCTAGTCTAAATTACAACTTCAATGATAAGTAAAACGACAACATTGAAAAGCTTGGTGTTAGAGCTTTGTGCGCGCTACACGACTGTAAAATGCCGAGCAGACCTGCATGGTGATTTATAACCCCATCTCCCTATGTATCTGTGCTCAGCATTAGATTTAAAACATATCTCTTATTTTTCAGGCAAGTCTAACGATGATGGTACTTCAGAGAAAGTTTTACTAATACCTGTACCTGGGAATAAAGAAAACAGCCTTGCTACATTAAAATCAACACTAACAGGTACTTACATATTGATTGCAATTATTATCGTAGGCAGCAATTAAAGAAAAGCGAAATAGTTTTTTTTTTAAGGGAATAGTCGTCTAGGTGCCATCAGCATCTTCAAAATGTCCTTATCGCCCATCAGTTATATAGTTACTTGTTATAACAAATTAAATACAATTGTATCATTTTAAAATTTTGGGCCTAACCTAATAAAATATACTCTAAATGTTATAGTTATTGGGCTCAATACAGTTAAATTCATCATCATTGAAAATGTAATTTAGACTAAATAGAATCTAGTCTAAATTACATTTTCAATGATAAATAAAACGACAACATTGAACAGCTTGGTGCGGCGCTACATGACTATAAAATCTCGAGCCGATCTGCATGGTGTTTTATGACACCATCTTCCTATGTATCTGTGCTCAGCATTAGACTTAAAACATATCTCTTATGTTTCAGGCAAATCTGATGAAGTTGGTACTTCAGAGAAAGTTTTACTTGTACCTGAACCTGTGAATGAAGAAAGCAGCCTTGCTACATTAAAATTGACAACGACAGGTACTGACATATTAATTCCAAATATTTATTACATTCATGTTGTTGGTAAATTTATATACATAAAGTTGGACTAAATTAAATCTAAAAATAACACACTAACAAAATCAATATTTCTCATGAATTTTTCTTTCTTATTACAGAAAACTCTGCCAGAATCAATTCAGAACACAATTATTGCCGACTGCAGAAGAAGGCGATTCATAAAAACAATAGTAAGTTTTTTTAGATATTTAGGGGATTAGGAAACAGAGTGCACTTTTAAGAAAAGCACTATGGTGTTTTCCTAAAAAGCATCCGAACCCAATCCCGACTAAAAATCAAATGGATAGTAATTGGCCATAATTTTGTAAATCCTAATGACATATAAATAAATACATACAGTGCACAGAAATAGTAATAATAAGACAATAGAAATGAATTAGCGCTCGATTACTTCCATAACCGATGTCGCCACATCTTACCGTATTATAAACATACGCACAATGCACAATGATATCTAATGTTTCACATTACATTGCTTGGTGAATTTGTCAATGCAAAAAAAAGCAGCAATGTTAATTGTACAATACGAAAACTAATAAGTGAGAGTTTACAAAGGTAAATATCATAGTAAGGTATTCGTCTAGATCTAAATTAGTTAAAACAATGAAAATTAGTAAACTATCAACTTACTGATGAAATGTTATGCCTTTATTAGTTGAATTACACATCCTTGATGAGTTTTTACAACTGATTATGCTGCAGTTCACCATTATAAATTTATAATAACATAAATTCACGGACGACGTTCCCCGCGCAACTTAATCACAAAATGGTGAATGATGTTCGTCAACACATCATAGCAGCGACAAGGTCACGCGTCTATGCGACTTCTATTGTCTTATTACTTAATACGTATATTACAACATTTTTTAATACACACATACACTACACACAGGTCTAATCCTCTTCCCCTCTATGTGACAGCCATATTGTTTTTTCTTGACATATTATCTACGTGTGTACAAAAAATATCATATCTCTCAAACTTTTAGTCTTTCTGAGATAAAAATAGGCTCCTTCGGAAGGCAACAATATTGTCTATTGTTTCCATTGCCAAAAAATTTACTTTACGTGGTAGAGTCATGTTGCAGTTATATTAGAGTATAGTTGTAGCATGAATGGCTCAGCTCGACCGGGGAAGGACCATACTCTCACAGAATACCAGCGTAAAATAGTAACTGACTGCTGCTGTATTTCGTGTGGTGAGCGTTGAGAACCGGATACCCTATTTACTGGTAATGAGACATTACATCTTAGTCCTCACAGCTAACAATGTGTCTGCATTTTGATTCGTAGTTGAGGATAGATGTAGATGTCTATTGGCCACAACAACCACTTACCATCAGGTGGACTGTGTGCTCGTTTGTCTCCCTATCCTATTAAAAAAATGGGTTCACATATTCATGTATCCAAAAATTATGCAAATCAAATTTTTTACAGATAATTATCACCAGCAGGAGTGGCCGTCATTCTGGTTGAACCAGCTTAAAACAACAAGAAGAAAAATTAAAGTTTTGCAATCAAACTTGATCAGATCACAAAAGAAAAACAAAACCTTTCAATCCAGAATAGCCAATGCTGAAAAAATGTCAGCAGATATTTTATTTAAAAAACTGACGAACAAAATGACCGTAGCAGCAAAAATTTTCACAAAAATGCAGTACACCCAGACGAGCAAGAGGCCTCCTGGTCGCAGATTTTCGCTCGAAGAAAAAGTGCTCTCGCTTTCTTTATATAAAAAGAGTCCAAGAAGCTACCCTCTTTTGGCAAAATATTTCACATTGCCTTCAACTAAATCATTAAAAAGACTTTTGACCAAAATAGAAGTGAAGCCGGGCCTTAATAAATGCATATTTATGAAAATTAAAAATACCGTCAAGGAGCTATGTACAGAAGACCGCTTATGCAGCTTAATTTTCGATGAAATGTCAATATCCCCTCAAATCCATTATAACGCTGCTAAAGACCAGCTTAGAGGGTTCACATTTGATGGCAAGAAAATTGCTGACCATGTGTTGGTCTTCATGGTGAAGGGGTTAAAAAAGAAATTTAAGCAACCCATTGCGTATTATTTCACCAACTCAGTGAATAAACCTCAATTAAAAGAAATATTACAAAAAGTTATTAAGTATGTATATAGTACTGGATTAAAGGTCATATGTACTGTCTGTGATCAAAGTACAGTCAATGTAAGTGTAATAAATGACTTGGTAGAAGATACAAGAAAAAAATATTTAAGAGAAGAAAAGGAATTTAGGCATGAAATCATTGAAATAGGAAAAACAAAAGTAATCCCTCTATTTGATGTTCCACATTTACTAAAAGGAGTCCGAAACAATTTACTCACGAAAGATTTAAAATACTATGATTTTGAAGAAAAGTGCGAAAAAATCATCAAATGGGATTACTATAAGCAAACTTATGAAGCTGATAAGTCGTATGGAGAGGTGAGGTGCCTACTAAAAGTCACAGATGAGCACATCTATGTCGATAAAATTAGAAAAATGAAAGTGAAAACAGCAGCCCAAATTTTCAGCCACACGGTAGCTGCGACTGCAGGACATCTGGTGGCAAGAGGAGACATTCCGGTAGAATGCCAAAATGTGGTAAAATTTACAAAATTAATAGACAATCTTTTTGATTCTTTAAATTCTAACACATTTCATGTGCCTGATGGCAAAATATATAAAGGATGTGTTAGACGATCTAGTCCACACCATGGTTTGTGGAGAAATGCCATAAAAGTTTTGAAAACTGTAACATTTATTAAAAAAATTAAGGACAAAAATAACAAAATCCGTTTGATTGAAACGAAAGCTATACCATCTATAAAAAACTTCATACGTACAATTAAAGGAATACAACAATTATGGATATTGCTGTCCCAAACATATTCGTTTGATGCTATGCTAACACGTAATTTCAACCAGGACCCACTAGAGAATTTCTTTGGGAATATCAGAAGTTATGGGGCGAGAAATACTGCACCGGACACGGTTGCGTTTGAAGGGGCCTTTAAGTCCCTTTTAATTAATAATTTTAACTCGCCCCATTCTCTGCATGCAAACTGCGAAAAAGACGACGATAGCTGCTTGCAGAATCTAGATTTTTTTGTAAGAGAAAATATCGCGTCAACTTCTGATATTCCTAGTCCCATTTATGAGGAAACACCACAATTTTCTGAAAGCATAGAAGACGAAATTGTAGTGCCTTTCATCAATTTAAATACCAGTATAAATGATGCTGGTCAGGGCAATTATGTGTGTGGGTGGGTCCTAGGGAAATGCATAAAAAATGTTTCAAAAAGCTGCAAAGTATGTAAAAAAGATATGTATGGCAGACCTGAAAGCAAATCCAATGATTACATACGGGCAAAAGAATATAAAAAAGGTAAACATTCTTTAATATACCCATCTGAAGGAATGGAAAAATGTTTTGTCCAAATTCAAAATTTAGTGACAGACATACTAAAAAAAGATGTTCCAAAAATGGGCTTAAAAAGTAAAATAAAAATGTTTACCGACATATTTGTTGACTTTCCATTTAGTTGTGAAAAACATCAAAAAATATTACGAAATTATTTCGAAAACACAATTATTCATGTGCTTATATATAGTTGGTGCCGTTCAATAAACCGGATTTTGTCTGGTAAAATCAAATACCATGGTGAGGATGAAACTAAAGCAGCAGCCCAAGCTTATAAAAATAAACACAAGGTAAATAAATAAATAATATTGTAAAATAAAAGTTGTTTTTTTGTTTATCCAATAACCTTTTGAAATTGATGCCTCTTTACTAATTGGCTTGTTTTTAATTTGATAAAGTTTTACTTGATTTTATTTTTCTCTAACAAAATCTTAGTAAAACTTTATCAAATTAAAAACAAGCCAATTAGTAAAGAGGCATCAATTTCAAAAGGTTATTGGATAAACAAAAAAACAACTTTTATTTTACAATATTATTTATTTATTTACCTTGTGTTTATTTTTATAAGCTTGGGCTCATTTCAAATTCAAATTCATTTCAAATTCATTTATTTATTTGTGAATACAGTAAGTTAGGTGTTATAAAAATTTACAGTAGGTACCATGTATTCTACCACAGTGTGGTGTACAAATATATTTCTTCACGTTATTACCAATAACAGCAAAATGGAATACTTTTAAAATTGATTGCAAATTATAAAAATACAGTAATCATATTTGTAGGTGGTATTAAATATTCACAAAAATGTTATATATTATAAGTGAAAAGCATCTTGCAATGATACCCATGACACATAACACATTTCTTAATGGCGCCTTTACGTCTATATTGAAGAAAAAAGAAAAAGGTGAAGTAAATAAAAATGTCATCTTTTCAAATTATTATTACTATTATTAAATACACGAGTCAGCAATAAATACTGCATCTGAAGCTAATGTCACGTAAGTAAACTATATATATATATATATATATATATATATATATATATATATATATATATATATATATATATATATATATATATATATATATATAAAGAAATCAAAAATGTCGATGTCATCGGCTCATACAAAATAAATATTTTGTCTGAGGTCATCGGGTTATCATAATATCATGTCAAATGTATAATATGTGGTATGTCAAATCAATTATAAATATTATAATATTATGTATACCAAAACAATCATTTAATTTCTATGTCATTAAGGTATTCATTAATAGAATAGTAAGATTTAGTAATTAATAATGTTTTTAATGATTTTTTGAAGCTTTGTATATTATTTATTTTCCATGCCAATCAATTATAAGACCAATGGAATTGTTAATCTCAATTTCATAGCTTTGGGTATTATTGCCTTCATAAACGACCGTACAATCATCCGCAAAAAGGACCATAGATTGTTGTATCACCGATGGAAGGTCATTAATGTACAAAAGAAACAGGAGTGGACCCAAAACGCTTCCTTGTGGAACGCCGTAGTACACAGCTCGGGGTGTCGATCGATAAACCTTTTCTGTCAACTTTATAGGACATATTCTCCTTATTTCAGTAATCTGCGTCCTGTGTGTAAGATATGACTCAAAAAGATCTAAAACTGTCCCCCGCAATCCATATTGATGTAATTTTCTTATTAATATTTTGTTATATATGTTTGGGCTGCTGCTTTAGTTTCATCCTCACCATGGTATTTGATTTTACCAGACAAAATCCGGTTTATTGAACGGCACCAACTATATATAAGCACATGAATAATTGTGTTTTCGAAATAATTTCGTAATATTTTTTGATGTTTTTCACAACTAAATGGAAAGTCAACAAATATGTCGGTAAACATTTTTATTTTACTTTTTAAGCCCATTTTTGGAACATCTTTTTTTAGTATGTCTGTCACTAAATTTTGAATTTGGACAAAACATTTTTCCATTCCTTCAGATGGGTATATTAAAGAATGTTTACCTTTTTTATATTCTTTTGCCCGTATGTAATCATTGGATTTGCTTTCAGGTCTGCCATACATATCTTTTTTACATACTTTGCAGCTTTTTGAAACATTTTTTATGCATTTCCCTAGGACCCACCCACACACATAATTGCCCTGACCAGCATCATTTATACTGGTATTTAAATTGATGAAAGGCACTACAATTTCGTCTTCTATGCTTTCAGAAAATTGTGGTGTTTCCTCATAAATGGGACTAGGAATATCAGAAGTTGACGCGATATTTTCTCTTACAAAAAAATCTAGATTCTGCAAGCAGCTATCGTCGTCTTTTTCGCAGTTTGCATGCAGAGAATGGGGCGAGTTAAAATTATTAATTAAAAGGGACTTAAAGGCCCCTTCAAACGCAACCGTGTCCGATGCAGTATTTCTCGCCCCATAACTTCTGATATTCCCAAAGAAATTCTCTAGTGGGTCCTGGTTGAAATTACGTGTTAGCATAGCATCAAACGAATATGTTTGGGACAGCAATATCCATAATTGTTGTATTCCTTTAATTGTACGTATGAAGTTTTTTATAGATGGTATAGCTTTCGTTTCAATCAAACGGATTTTGTTATTTTTGTCCTTAATTTTTTTAATAAATGTTACAGTTTTCAAAACTTTTATGGCATTTCTCCACAAACCATGGTGTGGACTAGATCGTCTAACACATCCTTTATATATTTTGCCATCAGGCACATGAAATGTGTTAGAATTTAAAGAATCAAAAAGATTGTCTATTAATTTTGTAAATTTTACCACATTTTGGCATTCTACCGGAATGTCTCCTCTTGCCACCAGATGTCCTGCAGTCGCAGCTACCGTGTGGCTGAAAATTTGGGCTGCTGTTTTCACTTTCATTTTTCTAATTTTATCGACATAGATGTGCTCATCTGTGACTTTTAGTAGGCACCTCACCTCTCCATACGACTTATCAGCTTCATAAGTTTGCTTATAGTAATCCCATTTGATGATTTTTTCGCACTTTTCTTCAAAATCATAGTATTTTAAATCTTTCGTGAGTAAATTGTTTCGGACTCCTTTTAGTAAATGTGGAACATCAAATAGAGGGATTACTTTTGTTTTTCCTATTTCAATGATTTCATGCCTAAATTCCTTTTCTTCTCTTAAATATTTTTTTCTTGTATCTTCTACCAAGTCATTTATTACACTTACATTGACTGTACTTTGATCACAGACAGTACATATGACCTTTAATCCAGTACTATATACATACTTAATAACTTTTTGTAATATTTCTTTTAATTGAGGTTTATTCACTGAGTTGGTGAAATAATACGCAATGGGTTGCTTAAATTTCTTTTTTAACCCCTTCACCATGAAGACCAACACATGGTCAGCAATTTTCTTGCCATCAAATGTGAACCCTCTAATCTGGTCTTTAGCAGCGTTATAATGGATTTGAGGGGATATTGACATTTCATCGAAAATTAAGCTGCATAAGCGGTCTTCTGTACATAGCTCCTTGACGGAATTTTTAATTTTCATAAATATGCATTTATTAAGGCCCGGCTTCACTTCTATTTTGGTCAAAAGTCTTTTTAATGATTTAATAATAGAGATTTAATAAAGTAAATAAATAAATAATATTGTAAAATAAAAGTTGTTTTTTTGTTTATCCAATAATCTTTTGAAATTGATGCCTCTTTACTAATTGGCTTGTTTTTAATTTGATAAAGTTTTACTAAGATTTTATTAGAGAAAAATAAAATCAAGTAAAACTTTATCAACTTGAATATAAGTAAATAAGTAAGGATGAAGGAAAAGCTACTATTGCCTATATAGTACCTATAGCCAGCTATAGCTATAGATGTTAAGTTTATGGATGGCGATAATAGATGGCGCTATTTATCACATCAATTGACATTTGCGGTTTTCAATAAATTCCACGAGTGGGCTCTCTATGTACGATATATTACTTTCCTCTATGGGGCACACCCAGTAATCTATGGGCACACCCAAACGAGCATAATTTAGGCATTTTGAATTTTGAACAAAACAAAATTATGTACGTATAATGCCGGCTGTACACGCTCGTCGAGACACCATAGATATTAGATACAGATACGACAGTAACTTTTAGTCAAGTTTCCCAACTACGCCTTTTGGCGCTGCAGTCGCCCATTTTGACAGATGAGTAATGATTGCAAACACACATCCTTCAAATTAGCAATATCGATGTTTAGTGGTGTTCTTATTTTATCGATATCGACATAAGTGCTTTATACAGGAATAATATTACTTAATGAAACAATTATAATACATCTACCTTATTTATTTTTTATTCAACCACACCAACATCATATACATACAAATGTAATCTTAGGATTAAATTAAAGGCACATTAAGTTATTTAAACAAATTAGAAAATTGTACATAACATTTTACATAAATAAGTACAATTTGACGAGAAACAGAGAATTCATTAAATAAAGCAAATTAAACCACAGGAATCATATTTAAGTGCTTAATATTTTACTTTTCAAGTTATTTTTTATTAGAAGCAATGCTATTTATTTTTATTCAGGGGTAAAAACCTGGCCATTCTTTTACAAAAATTAAAAAAACATCTCTTCTTTAATTTCATTTTCTACACCATGTAACCCGAAAAGAAATAAATAAAAATAAAGTCCAATATTCATATTTTATGACTTAATGATAATCATAAACTCTATATTATTTACATTAAGGTAACAAAGGGTGGCTTCACGGCAGTTGGCATTTTTTATCAGTCAACCCATGGTGTGGTGAAAATAAAGTACTAGATGCAGTAAATAAGAAATAAAAAACATATAAATATTAACATGGTATACATCTATTATCAGGAGCTTTCTCAATGTCTTCAGGCACGGAGTTCCAAATAAGTGTAACCTCAATACTAAAGGAGTTGTTGATAAAACCATTGAAGTGTAGTGGAACTGTAATCTTTAGATTAGATGAAGAACAAAGAACTCTTATCGTGATTTGAGGATAGATATGCTGAATATAGATATAATAGATAGTTGAAACTTACCTAATTATATCTAAGAATAAACCAAATTTATCATACCTTTTTGCCAATGTGTACATTTTGTATATTCTGTCAACATTTGTCTCACTAAATCAGCATTAGATTTTTTCCTTTCCTGAAAACCAACAATATTTGTGAATTTTATTCTTATACATAAACCCAAAATTAAGGAATAAATATATAATGTATACTTCTGTATTGTATGTATTAACGCTGTATGGCTACTGTTAATGACAGTTTAGTATAATCGTAATTGAAAAGTGATCTATATTATCATATAACTAAGTTATTTGGCAATTGTATGTGGTAGAGCCATGCTGCAGGTATATTACTGGTATAGTTGTAGCATGAATGGGTCGGCTCGACCGGGGAGGGACCACACTCTCAGAGAATACCAGCATAAAATAGCAGCTTAACGCCGCTGTGTTTCGTATGGTGAGTGTAGAGAACAGGAGACCCCTTTTTACTGGAAACGAGGCATTCCATCTTAGTCCTCACAGGTGACAACGCATCTGCATTTTGATTCATAATCGAAGATAGATGTAGATGTCCATAGGCCACAGCAACCAATTACCATCAGGTGGACTGTGTGCTTGTTTGTCACCCTTATCATATAAAAAATCCCTAATATTCACTTCACTTAGTTGTTGTTTTAACTTTCATTAATTGTTTCACCATTTCGTTTCATTATTAACCATAGCTTTTTTGGTGATTTTTTACTGATCCTGCATTTATATAATATTTAAGTAATTATAGTGAAAAATACTACTCTACAATTACTCAGTTCTTACATTGACAAATCTTGTTAATACTTGGGCCCAACAATGTATAGAGACGTCTCCTTCTCCTTTAAGTACCATGGTTGAAAGTAATAAAATGACTCACCTGTTGCAGTCAGAGGCTCAGAGGCACACCATAAGCTATTTCATTGTCAGTAAGCAAGGACGCGTAAGAGTATCGAAGTCTTCTGCCTTCATTGCCGAACTGAAATATATCAAAATGCTTTTCACAGACACGTTTGTTAAGTAACTGTTCTTTGGAAAGTACAATGAGCTGAGGATTTGTCGGCACTATGAAAGACATCCACAAGTTTCTTAAATTATTGTTCCTAGGGAATCTGAAAAGCCGGTGCGTTTCACGTGTTGTATTGCAACCACCAACACAACACTTTTCGTATACCATTATGATGGTATATGCAATATTTACACGAGCAGCACAAAAACAGAACATTGTAATAATTGAGGAAAATTTGGATAAATAATGGCGGCAATCAAATCAATACCACCGACAGTTTTGATTTTTGATTTTGACAATATGTTATGATATGATAATATTTGATCATTTGACATTAACACAATATGGCGTCTCAAAATAGCGTCCTTAAGGCGCTACCCTGACCAAAACCTGGCAAAAGTGCGTTTTTCAGAGACTATTATCTCATTAGTTATGAGAAATAAGCTACATCTAAAAGCACATTATTAATGTTCGATATCCTATCATCACATTCCACGTTCTAATTTGTTTTTATGTGTTATGAATACATTTAAAATCTACTTTTAAAAAATGACTAAAATTATTGATTACATGCATCTGTTGCTAAAGGATACGCTGTAATCATTTGAGAATTACACTAATGGATAGATCACTTAAAAATCTATATTCTACATTCTGTCCTTTTTTAACTAGACTATTCCGTAGTCTTTCTATCTTTGTCTGTCAATACTCGAGACTCGAGACTAGTCGGGACTCGGACTAGTTCAACCAAATACTAGTACGAGACTAGGCGGGACTCGGACTAGTTCAACCAAATACTTATACCTTATACAAGAGTACAAGGCAGGCGAGTGTCTATTGTCAAATACGGTACGGACTACGGACTCATGCGAATGTGATCTCGGTGGACGCTGTTTTCATGTTTCCATGACTACATAACATAGTATTGGAAGCGTAAACAATTTACGTTTCGATGATTATGTAATATATATTGATGAATATACATTAAATAATTAATATAAGTAAATGTGTCATGCATGCTTTCAGTAGTATAAAAATGCGTTCATTTACCCACATTATTACTAATCTATATATTTTATAAAGGAGTAAACTTCAGTCGTGCGCCAGAACTGACAAACTCACTTTTAATTTTTCAGAACAATTCTTTTTTTAATGTTATTTATAAGAATTATGCAAACAATATGCTAAAAAAATATTATAATTAGGCTCGTTACTATTAAGATTATATGAGAGATAAATGAAAATAATCCACTTTAAATTCTCCCTTCCGTCATTAGTATGAGCTGCATCAACCAATTATAGAATTATAGCAATAATAAAAAAAACATAGCAGCTTAAAATCAAGACATACAAAATCAATAGGTGAGTACTCCCATTCTAGAGTTTTTAAATAAATCAAAGATAAACATCTTTTAAAACAAATTTTACAAATATGAAGTACTACTAAGTAGCATTTGAAGTAATTTGAAGTAAATTATCTTAATTTATTTCTCATATAACCTTAATTCTCGTAATTTAGTTACGAGAATAATTATAATAATTTTGTAAAGTATGAAGGGAAGATGTATGAATTCATTATTGCACACGTTTCAGCAATACTCACGTAGAATATAGTACTTGAAACTATAGCGTATCCTATTCCTATTCCAACAATACTAAACTTTATGCGTACTTGATACTTTATGGACTAGGTGGAACAGGTATTTGGATCGAGTATTTATACGGAATCGGACTAGGTGCACCTTGTACGACATTTACCTAGTACGACTCATCTCTATATGGGACCGAACGCTCAAGGTCTCTCGCTAGGGGAACCGTCTTGGGGTGCGAAGTCAGAAGTCCTCCACGTGTGCCTGGTAGTTGCGTGTCCCTCTCGATACGTCTGGAGGGAAGAGCAGCAACTGGGCCGGTGCACCCTGGGCGCGGCGGTAATCTTCCTCGAGAAATGAGAAGAAATTCTTATTCCTTGGGGAATGTTGCTGCCGCGGCTAATTATTCTGACATGGGGGGGTCCATCCCGGACCAACAGTGCGTTCCTCTGCGTGACCCTCTGATCAGCAGAGGGCATAGCAGAGGAGCGAGGGCGGGCTCGGTGTGCACTTACCCTGCCTCCGGGCAGACAGTGAAGGATTCATTCTTTGCTGTCACCGCCGGTGTCGTAATCCCAGTCGAAGTGTCGTGGATCATGTCTCGCGGCTTTGATAAGGACCGAGGGTCTTGGCTTAATCGCCCGGACCACGAGGGAGAAAACCTCTATAAAAAGTTACCCCGAATCCCAAGCGGCGACGCACCGCGAGGGGATGGATGGCTGACGGGGTTCTATGAACAAATCAGCCGCAAGTGCGGTCCTCGCCAGGGTACCTGCAGACCCCCTGGCGAGTAATAAATCCTCTAAATCTACTTACCTTGGTACAGGGGTCTCTGCCAAGGTGGACCTTTAATTCCCCCATACTCGTGGGTACAGAAATGGAAACACCAAAAACAAAAAAAAAAACAAAACCAAAACCGCCGGCAACGGCAACGTAGAGGAGAGGAGAAACGATGCGGGGACTGAGTCCGACGCCGCATCGAGCAGCGTGGGAGGCTCAGAGAGCTCCCGACGCGTAGGGTCTGGGACCGCGGAGACCAGTAAGTTCTTCCGCAAGCGGTCCAGGCGGGATGGCGACCAGGGGCCGTCATCCGGTGAAGAGGAGGTTTCGGCCCGGAAAATCCCCACCAACAGGCGGGGTGGGCTGAGAGGCAAGGGGAGGGGGCTCTCTGATAATCAGATGGCCGAACGAGCGGCAAAGCTTGTCGAGGAGGGGCGCCACCCGGGCGATACGGCTCGGGTATCAGGAAAAGAGACGAGTGCGACTGGCGGCTCCGAGGTGGAGCGTAAGGCCAGATTCGTAAAGGAGGTGGAGGCCGCGATCAAGGTCGTGGCCTACAAGCAAAAGCCCTCCTCAAAGTTCAAGGCCATTCCCGGGGCCTCCGCCTCCATCATGGCGGCTGCGGTGGCCAACTTTGTTGGGGCCGGGCCTAATGCGGACGAGGTGGCGAAGCTGCGGGCGGACGTGGCCCGCCTGACGTCTGCCATGGAGACTCTCCAGAAGGAGAACGAGCAGCTCCGCGCAGACCTGGCCAGTCTACGTAAGCCTGCCTCTCACGCGGCGCCCCAGACGCAGCGCCCAAGCCAGCCCGTGCCGGTGGAGAACCAGGTTCTGAACCTGGTCCGGCAGGAGCTGGCTGCCTTCCAGCACCGGTTTTCCGTGCTGGGGGGCATCGTCCTGCGCCCCCCCCCCCCTAGGTGCAGACAAGACGGCGGCGAGGCCGGCAACGTACGCGGCGGCCACGGCTACCGCATCCAGGCCGGGGCCGTCCAGCCAGCCCTCGGGCGGGGCTGCAGTTGCTCCTCCCCCCCCTGAAAAGTCGGCTCCGGCAAAACCGGTACCATCTGAACCGGCTCCGGCTAAGCCGGCGACGGGAAAGAGAGGCAAGACGAAGGCGAAAAAGGGCAAGGCGGCAGCACAGATGGTGGCTGCACCAGCCCCAGTGCCTGCGGCGAATGTGCCAGCGCCAGCGGCAAGCCAGCTGCCGCCGCCGTCACCGCCCCCCCAGATCCCTACACCTCCCGCGGCTGAAGCCGGTTGGCAGGTGGTCGGGGATAAAAAGAAGGGGAAGAAGGCAGCCAAAAAGGCCAAAGAGCAGAAGCGGCAGCGCCAGGGCGCGCAAGATCGCGGCTAGGCTCCGCGCCCCGAAGACTGCAGCTGTAGTGATTACACTACAGCCAGACGCGGAAAAGAAGGGCGTTACCTACCGTGATCTGCTCGCGAAGGCGAAGGAGGCGGTGGATCTCGGGGAGCTCGGGATCACTGGGGGCCTCCGGCTCAAAGTCACCCAGACGGGGGCCCGTATGCTGGAGGTCCCCGGGGAATCCAGTGGCGCGACCGCGGACGCTCTGGCTGCGAAGCTCAGGGCGTCTCTGGACGCGGACGAGGCCCGAGTGTCAAGGCCCGTCAGATGCGCAGACCTGCGCATCATGGGTCTGGACGACTCGGTATTGAAGGAGGAGTTGGCGGCCGCCGTCGCCAGGTCCGGGGGGTGCACTACTGACCAGGTCAACTCAGGCGCCATACGCCCGGACCAACAGGGTATGCATGCCGCCACGGTGCGCTGCCCTGTAACGGCGGCCAAAACCATAGTGGAGGGCCGAAGGCTTCTGGTGGGCTGGGTCTCAGCGCAGGTTAGGCTGCTGGAGCCCAGACCTCTGAGGTGCTATCGCTGTCTCGTGGGGCACCACGTATCAGTGAGATGTGCCTCGGAGGTTGACCGCAGTGGCCTTTGCTTCCGCTGCTATAAGCCCGGACACATATTGGCGACCTGCTGCACCACGCCGCACTGTGATGCATGTGCGGCGACCGGCAAGCCAGCCGATCACCGGGCCGGAAGCAAGGCCTGCGTGCCACCCGCCAAGGCCAAGGCCGCGGGTAGGGACAACCCTCCACCTTCCCATGGCCCCACCAAACTCACGGTTATACGGGCCGA
The DNA here is from genome assembly GCA_036936625.1 of Parnassius smintheus behrii. NCBI lineage: Eukaryota > Metazoa > Arthropoda > Insecta > Lepidoptera > Papilionidae > Parnassius > Parnassius smintheus. The sequence continues at coordinate 5,175,168 of JAUPFT010000030.1, read as the reverse complement.
ATCTCGAGAGATGCACGCGGTACTTGCTCTGGGCTCTTTCCCGCGTGCACTTTCTTGACTCTCTACAAGTTATTTAATCTGATCCTTGTCCCGTAGTGTCACTCTCCCTTTCTGGGCTGGACGAACACACAACGCCTTCGGTTCCGGGCAGACTTCTGTCTCGATTCCTCTCCATCGCAGTTCTCCGCGCATGCCAACCATGCGCAAACTCCCGCAGCCGGCCAAAGTTCTCCTTACCGTCCACGAGGTCCGGGTAGTAAACCGGACCCACCCCTCTGCGTACTATTCCGTCCATCATCTTACATCTCAGGTCATCATACAACTCGCACTCCCATAGCACGTGATGCCTATCCTCATAGGCAGCACCGCAATCACACATACCAGATTCAACCAATTTCATATCATGCAGTCTCTTTCGAAAACATCCATGCCCACTGAGTATCTGCGAGACTTGATAGTCCGGCACGACCCAATTCGCATTGAGCCGCGCCGACACGTCCGGAAAGAAGCAGAATAATTCTCTTCCATTCGTCTCGTTGATCCATCGTTCCTGCCATACCTCCATAACTTCAACCCAAATTTCGCGCTTACGCCTGCTCAACTCCCCATTCTCAACGTTTCTACGTGCCTGGTCAATCCTACCAACACGAGTTACCTCCAGATCGGCCGGCAGGACGCCGGCTAATACCGGGAGCGCCGCAGTGCTTATCGTCCTGTACCCCTTTGTCAACAGCACGAGCGAAGATCTCTGAGATCTCAGCAGTGCCGTTCGCACTGTATAATTCCCCACCCGATCAACCCAAACGGCCGCAGCATATGTCACTATTGGAACATATGTACCCTTATATAGAACACGGAGGGCGGGATAGCGCATGCCCCAAGAAGATGCCGACACCCGCGACATCTTCCCAAAGCATCTCCCAGCCCTCTCTCCCATATCTTTGGCGTGCTGAATAAAGAATAGACTAGTGTCTAACGTGACACCCAATACTTTAGTCGACATTACGCTTTTAACTGACTCAGTGCTAGAGATGAGACATACTTGCAAAATTTAATACCAGGGCTTTTAAGTACGAGTATAGAAAAATACCAGGGTCGAAAACCAGGTTCTAAAAATACTTAAAAGTATTTTGTTGACGCGAGCGACGTGTCCAGCCGCGGTGTCAAAATTTGAAAATACTTGCATAGGAATTCGACCCGTATTGCATGTTGTCCTATTATGAATACGGAGCAAAGTCGTATAAATAAAAAAAATACTTTGAAGTTCAAAGTATTTTTAATTCACAAATACGATTGAGTTTCTTATTTCTATTAGGATATGGATTATTTTCCTATGCAAGTATTTTCACGTATAGTGTTCAAGTTATTCGAGCATCTGTCTTACAACATGTACTTTCATACTTGCAAGTAGGTATTTTTTGCTCGCGCTGTATTGTTAACGTCAATATAATAATATGAATGACTAGTTCGAGTCGGGCCACAATTACGAGTATTATGATTGAACGTTTTTTAATTTTTTGTTATCGAAATGAAATCTTTCCTTCCTACTTTTTAAATCACGGGCTTAGGACTGTCTGCTAAATAATATTTAAGAATATATTATATTCTGTGGTTTTACAGTATTTCAGTATTCTCATTAAATTAACAGAAATATGTTTTCTCTGTACATGTTTGGTAAGGTTTGATACTCCAGATTTGTACGATATAATTACTTTACACATCTTGCATTCGGCTTTATTTTCTCCTTTGTCCAAAAAGTGATCCCACGCCAAACTTTTCTTAGGAGCCATACTTATGGATTTGTATGTACGAAGATCTTTTTACTATTCATAACAAGAACCTATGATCTATACACAAAAAACACTATTTACACGCTATTATTTACAGTTTAAACATCGTCAATTTCTTTTTCCAACTAATAAACATAATAATGTTCAGTTTTATTTATTTACATACTTAAACATTAATTAATAAAACTTTAAAAATTGTCTCTAAATTCAATAAACACGCAAAATAACTTTAAAAATTAGGTCACGGTCAGTAGGTTACGTACTCAGTTCACAATAACAACTGAATTTACAAAAAATCGAAACAAAACTTTTACTTCCTCGAACATAAACATAATTCTCTTATTTACGAATGAGTAAAAGACACGCAATAATGTCTCTTTTGTATACAGATATAAGGGTGAATGGTGCAAAATAGTCAAAAGAAATTTTATGAATAGCATGTTTAGGCAATTATGCTCCTTAATTAGTTTCGTTTTAGTTAGCTTATTTGATTGACAAGTTTCCGATCCGATCGGATGGCATGTGCATTAAGTACCTACACAGATTTCCGTTCAAGCATTCGGCCTTCGTCGGAAATACCAGGGCTCGACAACCTACTCTCTGCGAGTCCCTCCCGCCAACGCGTCGAGCGAACCCCGCGTTGCTTTCGGTGTCAAAATTTGGAAATACTTTGAAATACTTGCATAGGAATACGACCCGTATTCCATGTTATCCTACTATGAACAAGGAGCAAAGTCGTATAAATAAAAAAATACTTTGAAGTTCAAAGTATTTTTTTATTCACAAATACGATTGAGTTTCTTATTCCTATTAAGATATGGATCGTTTTCCTATGCAAGTATTTTCGTGTGTTGTGTTCAAGTTCTTCGAGCATCTGACTTACAACACATACTTTCATACTTGCAAGTATTTTTTGCCCGTACCAGGGCGCCGTACTTTGAAGCGAAAACCTGGTTTTAAAACCTGGTAGCGTAAATACGTCTCATCTCTACTCAGTGCCCATCCTTATAACAGGTGGTCGCTGGAACTTGCCTTTAATAGTCATGGTACATGACTTCGTGGAGGAGAAGGATAACCGGTTCCTCTCTCCCCACGATGATACCAACTCCAGTGCAGATTTGGCCGCTCTCTCTATTTCAGCTCTAGAGTTCGCCTCTATCAATAGAGTCACATCGTCTGCATACGCCAACATTTTCGTCCCTAAGGGGAACGGCAGCCTCAACAGATCGTCCAGCAGTAAATTCCACAAGGTCGGTCCAAGGACTGATCCCTGCGGGCAACCCATGGTCGAGCGTTTCCATTCGGCACAGTCACCCACGAATATACCCACTCGCCTGTTGGTGAAATAGTCCACCAACATGCGGTAGATGTTAGGTGGGATCCCTCCTTGTTTAGCCTTCAGCAGTATCATTGGCCACCATGCATTATCAAATGCTCCTGATATGTCCAAGAAGACGGCTTGTACATACTTGCGCTGCGACTCGCGCGCAGTACTAAGCACGTCTTGCAGCGCCGTTACCGTGGACCGACCCGGCGAAAACCCGTGCTGGTATTCGGATATGCCCCTCACCAAGCTCGGAGCACACCGCAGCAGAACTCGCTCCAGCAACTTCCCAAAGATGGGGAGGAGCGTAATCGGACGGTAGGCCTTGGGATCTGTTAGTGGCCTATCATTACCTTTCGGAATAACTATCAGCCGTCCTTTCTTCCATACTTCTGGGAAAACCCCCTCTTCCACACATTTGACATACACCCAGTGGAATTCCCTAGGTGCAGCTCTCCACACATTCTTAACAATTTTGGCACCAATCCCGTCCAGTCCCGGAGCAGTGTTGGGCAACGCCCTGACTATACCCCCCAGACACCCAATGGTTGGGGGAACGGCAGCCGATCCAGAAGGGGTGAAGGCGGCCATAAGACGCACCCGCCCATGGAACTCAGTGTCCTTGGACGAATCATCGTCCGGACACAGCGCCCCGAGCAGGCCCCGCATGGCCTCCCTCACTCCCCCCGAATGTCGCTCCGCGTACTCAATGGCATTAATGACATTACTGGGAGGACGATATCTCCCGCTAGAGATCTGATATGCTCGTCCCCATGGATCAGCATTTCCCATCTCTGAGATTTTCCTAAAATGGGCCAGTTCCGTCTCCCCCATCAACTGTCTATATCGCGCTCTCACGCTGTGGAATCGTTCCATGGCTAATTCCTCAGACCTGCCTCCCTTTCTTCTAGTCTTCTGCCATGCCCTTCTCCCATAACATACTTCTTTCCTCATTCTGTCAAGTTCAGGCGTCCACCACTCATAGCCGACCTCCCGTCTAGGGCGCGCACTCCCCAGGACATCTTCCGCAGATCGAACCACAATGTCAGTGAACTGCACACAAAGACGATCAGCCGGCTGCCTTACTTTCAATGCACCCATTCGTACATGAACAGTTCCACGAAAGAGGCCCCAGTTCACCCCCCAGTCCCGAAAACGGGCAGGCACCTCCACCGGCCCCGGGAGCTGCGCATGTGGTTCTCCTCCAACTTTGTAGGTTATGAGCCGATGGTCACTCGAGCTGACGCAATCCAGGACTCGCCACCCTGTGATCGAGACTCCTCTGGAGGAAAGAGTGAGGTCTATATTGGACTCACCCATTGCACCCGAAAAGGTGCTCGGTTGGCCTTCTACGTTGGCTATCACCAATCCCCGTGACGCTATGAAGTCCTCCATGGCAGTACGACGGTAAGCAGCATCATGGCCCCTACCTACAGTCTGTTCAGCCTCGCTGAACCAGAGTGGCGAGTGCGCGTTGCAATCCACTCCAATTACAACGCGCTTGCCTTTCAACTGGTCAAGTACGGTCTCTAGATGTTGCAGGTGATGGTCGATGTTATGGCCATACTTAAAATATGCCGAGACGACGTAGAGACCGTACTTCTCCACATGGCACACTACACAATAAGGATTACTTAGGTGAGGCAATCCAGCAACACCTAAATTCCCGTTGCAAACCTTGATGCCGGCCTGCGGTCCATCGCCGAACTGTACTACTTCCTGCACCTGCGGCCACTGTTCCTGGACAAGGAAGATGTCCAATTCCAGGTCCCTCGCAAGTGCAGGAAGTTCCTTGGTGGCCACCTCGCCGCGCCCCAAATTGAGCTGTCCAATAGATAGATGATTTTTATTCGCCATATTGTGTAGTGTTGACCGCCCTCTCCTCTGCGTATACCCTAGCCGGGCACGTCTTCGCCATCGTGGCATGGTTCCTTGCGCCCGGCTTGCCAAACTTGCGACAAGTAGCACAGCAAGTGTCGGCCGATTTGCAGGCCTCTCGGCTGTGACCCTCTTCTCCACATTTGCCACATGTTTCATCTTTTGCCCTGCAATACTTTGCAGGGTGCCCGTATTGCTGGCATCGTTGGCAGCAGGTGACGTCTATAAAGTCACACGGCTCGACCACGTCCCACCCTACGTACAGCCTGTACCTGGCAGTCAGCACATCCCGCAGCGCAGGGGTGCACTGTAGCACCACCGTGGTCCTTCTGCTCCCCTTCCAAGACTTCTTAAATGCGATCTTACATTGCTTCTTCAGTTCCTCCAGGGTCCATTTTTCATCTTCGCCGAAGTTTTGGTCGTGAAGGGCTGGCAGAATTTCTTCTGACTTCACGTCATCCTCGAAGCCCCGCAACGCAACTAATGGTTGACGCTGCCTAGGCTCTGCAACCCTCAGTGTAGGTGGTGCCGCAGTCCTCAATTTTTGTGCTGACTCCTTGGACGTGGTCTGGACCACTACCCCAGCATTTCCTATCTTCCTCAGCTTAGATATCTGTATATTTATCTCCGAAGGCTTAACAGCCTTCTTTAATTCTGCCTTGGTGTCATCTGCCGTCTTGAGGTGCTCTTGCTCCTCGGCTGGGTAAAATGCAAGAACCGGACCAGACTTCTCCGGCATTGGCTTAGCAGCCACGCCCTTTGGCATTCTCAATGCTGCCGCGAATGTTGGACCGGCGGCTGGGGCGTGGTCACCGTCACCTGAGGGTATACACGCGGCCACCTGGCGCGCCAGCTTCGATTCTGCTTCTAATCTGTCCCGTTCTGATTTGCAAAGCGCAAGCTGACCCTCCATAACGTGTACCTGCATCGCCGCCATCATTGCAATCATGTCCTGCCCAGTAACCGAAATTTTGTTGACTTCTATTTTGTTAAGTTTGGATCCTGGACCGGAGACGATTCCCATGATCGTATTTACTGCCGCTCTCGTGTGTTCAATTATTTGTAAGGGTGAAGCCTTGCAGGCATCGAATTCCTCCTCCATGATGTCCAGGTCCTCCTCTAGCGTTGATCTAGCCCTTTCTGCAGTTACTGCACCTGGGGCCGCAGTCCCTGCTTTCTTCTTGTCTTTTTCAATTTTTTGTCGCTGCGTCACAGGCTGCTGCTGATCCGGGGACATTAAAGGCCGTTTTTCGGCCGTACCGATCGAGCTACCCTTTGGGTTTGACGTACTAGGGCCTGCAGACTTTGCCGGAGCACCCCCGGGGGGCGTACGCGCCAAAGATTTTCTTGGGACAAATAGGGGGGGTTCGTCCCCCATTATCACAATTTTCTACTTACAACTGTTCAATGTCAATATTTAAATAGTTCAGACCGAAAAACAAAAAGAAAAATTTAAAAATTAAAAAGTTATGATAGCTTTCCAACTTCAAAAATTTAACCGCCGGAGGGGCATACCCAATAGTCCACGTATATGAGGGGCAAAAAGTTCTAAAATTTTGAAAATTTTTCTAAGTCCGTTTTTCTAAGTTAATAATAAAAAAAAAAATTTTCTAAGTTAAAAACTTTATGGTGACCCGAGCGGTCGCCAGGTATATGGTAACACACACCAGCGCCCTCTAGCGGGACACACTCGGACTAAAACTAATATTACAAAGTACAAAGTATATAAAACTAAAAGTGTCACTGTCACAGCCCAACCACAAGATGTCGCTGACTTTATAGCTATAGTGGCGCCATCTGGTGTCACTAGCCTAAACTAATAAAATATAACAAAAACTATAGATAAAGTGTCACTTTCACAGTTAATAGTACTTAGCTTAACAGGTGTCGCTGGGGTGCGGACACACACCTAGTGCCACTCAGCGGCGCGCGGCTCAACAGCACAGACCGTGCTGGTTGTGCGCACGGCGCCCGCAGATGGCGTCGCAGTGCCGGAAGTGCACACTATCACCCCTGGCGGCGAGCGGCCACCGAAGGTTCCAGAAGGCACTCGAACGACACGTCAGAGACCAACTACCCACTTAAGTCACAATGTCACAAATAATCCACAAAATGCACAAAACAATCTAATTTAGCGTTAATTCAAAGCACAACATTGATATTAATACTGTATATATAACAAAATAAAAGTACATATAACAAAAAGCAATAAAACACAACAAAATACTTGAAATAACGCAACAAAGTAAGCGCGAGCTCGCGACACGTCCGATCGATACAACGACCGGAACCGAAGGCCGCGGGTAGGGTAGGGGCCAAAGCCGCCACCGCCTCTGTGGCCTCCGCCGCAGCCGCAACTGCCACCGCCACCGCTGTCACTGTCGCCGCCGCCGCCGCCGCGACACCGAGACCGGCAGAGGGGCCCCCCGTGGAGGAAGCTAAAATGGAATGCCTATAACGGCCCCATTAAGCTTCCTCCAGGCGAATATCAACCACTGCGCCTGCGCTCAGGATCTGTTGCTCCAGAGCATGGCGTAGTGGTCGATTAACATCGCTGTGGTCGCTGATCCGTATTTTGTCTGGCCTAGGGAGGACTGGGTGGCGGACCTTAACGGCTCAGTGGCCATCATCTCTTCGGCCGCCGCCGGTACCCCGACCCTTGAAGGTGTCAGGAGGGGTTAGGGGTGCGTAGCAGCACGGTTTGGGGAGTTCGTCGTTGTGGGGGTGTACTTCTCCCCGAACCGATCTCTCGCCGAGCTCCACAACTCTCTTGCAGAGCTGAGAGCAGAATGCCAAGAACTTGGCTTGGGGTTCTCGTCGTACAGATGTGCGGGGTAGGATGGTGGAATACTGGGCTCTGGAGACAGGCCTGGTCGTCCTAAATCGGGGTTCTGTCCCCACGTGTGTGCGGATGCGGGGCGAGTCGGTGGTGGACATCTCGTTCGCTAGCCCCGCTCTGTCGCCGCGTGCCATTGACTGGCGTGTCATGGAGGGGGTGGAGACCTACTCCGACCACCGGTACATCCGGTTTGATGTCTCCACCCAGCCCTCGAGCGCGCCAGTCCAACAGGCCCCGAGTGGTCCGCGTTGGGCGCTGAAGCAGCTGGACCGGGAGCTCCTCCTGGAAGCCTCGATCGTGCAGGCCTGGGTGTCATCACCGGACAGGCCTGCCGACGTCAATGATGAGGCAGGGTGGTTCCAGGAGGCCATGTCCGAGATATGTGACGTGGCAATGCCCCGCGTCCGGCCAGGAAGCGCCCGGCGTCAGGTGTATTGGTGGTCGCGTGAGCTGACGTCTCTGCGCGAGGCGTGTGTCGCCACGCGGCACCTGTACACCAGGCATCGCAGGCTCCGCATTCATCCACCGAATGCGGCAGCCATTGAGGCGGAGCTGTACGAGGGATACAGAGCGGCGAAGACCGCCCTCCGGGAGGCTGTCCTGCGGGCCCGGGATCGAGCCCGTGAGGAGATGCTGGAGACTCTCAACAGAGATCCGTGGGGGCGCCCATACAAGATGGTGCGGGATAAACTCCGCACCTGGGCCCCCCCGCTGACGCAAAGTCTCCGGCCCCAGCTCGTGGAGGACGTGGTGAGCGCTCTGTACCCTGCGTGACGGGAACATCCGCCCCCGCCTATGGCTCCGCCACCTGCGGTGCCGGAAGCGGACCACCAGGACGACGACGACGACATCCCGGAAGGGACCGGGGTAGACCTGAGAGTGGCGGTACGTAGGCTCAAGGCCAGGAATACCGCCCCAGGACCCGATGGCTTGCCTGGCAAAGCCTGGGTCCTGGCCTCGGAGGCTCTCGGGCCCCGACTGGAGGGGCTCCTAAGCGCATGCTTGGAGAGAGGCCAATTCCCGCTTCGTTGGAAGACGGGGAAGCTGGTCCTCATTCGGAAGCCGGGGCGCCCTGCGGACTCTCCGTCCGCATACCGGCCCGTGGTGCTGCTCGACGAGGTGGGCAAGCTCTTTGAAAGAGTCATTGCAAACCGCCTCGCCGAGCACCTTGCGGGGACGGGGCCGAATCTGCGGTGGACGCCATCATGCGCGTGAGAGCCCTCACGACGGGGGATGCAGTGGCCAGAGGGGGGGTTGTCTTGGCGGTGTCTCTCGACATCGCCAACGCCTTCAACTCCATGCCCTGGAGCTGCATTAGGGAGGCACTCCGGTATCACCGGGTGCCGACCTATCTCCGTCGTATAGTCGGGGACTACCTGACGGACAGGGCCGTCATCTACCCCGGTCGCAACGGTGAGTGGAACCGGCGAGAGATGTCGTGCGGTGTCCCACAGGGTTCGGTTCTGGGGCCACCTCTGTGGAACATTGGTTACGACTGGGTGCTGCGCGCCGACCTCCCTACCGGCGTCAGCGTAGTTTGCTACGCTGACGACACGCTGGTACTGGCACAAGGGGGGTCGTACGAGGCAGCGGCGGAAAATATGACACGCGGGGTTGCGATAGTCGTTGAGAGGATTCGGCAACTGGGTCTCGAGGTGGCTCTGCACAAGTCCGAGGCCATGCACTTCCATGGTCCTCGGAACAGGCCACCACCGGGATCCTCAGTGATGGTAGGGATGGTAGGGACGGGATCCTCAGGGGTATCCATCGACGTCGAGTCGACGCTGAAGTACCTAGGACTCGTCCTCGACGGCCGATAGAACTTCGTTGAGCACTTCCGACGTTTGGCTCCCAAACTGGAACGGACCGGGGCTGCCTTCAGGCGGCTCCTGCCGAACCTGGGAGGGCCAAACGCCCCCTGCCGGAGGCTCTACGCGGGGATTGTGCGGTCCATAGCCCTTTACGGGGCCCCGGTGTAGGCGCGTGGTTTGGCGCGGCTTGCCGTCCACCACCTGAACGCGCCCCAAAGGGTGATAGCCGTGAAAATGGTTCGCGGCTACCGCACGATCTCCCGCGAGGTGGCGAGCCTCCTTGCCGGATTGCCGCCATGGGATCTGGAGGCGATAGTCCTCGCGCGCCTGCACGAATGGCGTGCGGAGGCACTATGCCGTGGGGAAACCCCGCTGCCGCGGCAAGTTATCGCGCAGCGGACAGACTTCCGGCACGATCTCATGGCGACATGGAGACAGCGACTGTCGCAACCCCGTGCTGGGCACGCCACTATAGCGGCGATAAGACCCCTCTTTGAGGAGTGGCTTGAGAGACACCACGGCATCCTCACCTTCCGCCTGACGCAGGTCCTCACCGGACACGGTGTGTTTGGGAGGTTCCTGCACCGAATCGGGCGGGAGGAAACGCCCGGGTGCTCCCACTGCGAGGATGGACCGGAGGACACGGTGGAACACACCGTGGAGGTGTGCCCTGCTTGGGCGGAGCACCGCCGTGTCATCGTAGCGGCGATAGGCGGCGGCGACCTCTCGCGTCCGGCCCTGGTCGAAGCCATGGTCCGGAGCGAGACGGAATGGGATGCCGTCACCACCTTCTGCGAAGCAGTGATGCTAGCGAAGAAGGTGGCGGAGCGGGAGAAGGAGAGAGCAGCAGCTTTCCTCCCCGGCCGCCGCGGGAGACGCCCCGGGCGTCAGGGGCTACGTCGTGGCCCCCGGCCACCGTAGGCGCGGGCCTGTGGACGGCGAGCAATGGGTAGCTCGTCGTCCGTCCGTCTCGTCATTAGAGCGTCGTCTTCGCGCAGCAGCGTGAAGGGACCCGCAAGGGCCGACGCCTGCCGGAGCTGCGGGCTGTTCGAAAGAGATACCGCGGCTCCGGAACGTAAGGGCACTGAAGGAACACGGATGGTTTTTAGTCAGTAAAGGTCTGACACTCCCTTACGCTCCACCCAGAGCGAAAGGGGTCATTAGATGATTTTCCATCCGCAAAAAAAAAGGGGAACCGTCTTAAGCAGAGTACAAACTGCGACGGTGGCGCCAAGTTGCGTAGAATGGAACTAAGCTGTCTCGGGGCGAGATACCACGATACAGGCCTAGGCCAGGTGAGCGTTATTTAATATTGTGTAACAAACTTTTTGCGTTTTAAAAAAAATATTATAACATCAGTTGTGAATAGCTTGCTACATATTTATTTATCTATGGTTGTGAATAAACATTTAAAGTGTATATAAATATTTAGTGTACATAAATAGACATATAATTAGTGTAAATAAATAATAAATATTTTTTGTATTAGGTTAATTTTTGTGTATTATGTGGATCATAAAAATTATGTGATGTGATGGATAATAATACTTAAATACTTACATATTTTGTGACAGTATAAAATTGTACAAAGGTACTAATATTGACAATGTCGCACATGTTATAATACCTATAACCTGTTAATATTTTCGTAATCATAACATAACACAAACGCAAAACTAACCTACGCTATACTGTTTTGTATACAGATGTATGAAGTGTTGCCAGGCGTCCGGATAAAGCCGGACACAGTCAGGCTTTTTGTTTGCGTGTCCGGCCAAATTAGACGGTGTCCGGGCCTGTCCGGCAATTGTCAGGCTTTTTATATTTGACCATTTTTTTACATTTTTCATGTACTTAAATACATACTAATGCAATTATTGAAACTAATATTGTAATGAATATTGAATGATTAATAATAAAGAACACTAATTCTTTTAATTTAAGATTTTATGGTAAATGATATAAGCATTGTTTTACTTTAAAAAATATATTATCGTGTTATACTAAGACTGAATAATTAAGGGTGTCCGGCCTTTTTACCAAAATGTCCGGCTAAGCTGGATGGTCTGTTCGGCTTTTCGGTTTAAAGACCTGGCAACACAGCATGTACACACTCGTTGTCTCATTTGAAGTTTGAAGTTTGAACACCATAATTATGCCCGCTGAGATGGATCTAGATAAAACTGTTGCTGCGTTTTGCCTTTAAGCTATTATAATTTTTTACACATTTATTAAAATTAAAATTAATAATATAGACAGGCCTGTTGGTCTAGTGGTTAGTGACCCTGACTGCTAAGCCGAAGGTCGTGGGTTCGATTCCCACCCAGGACAAATGTTTGGGTGATGAGCACGATCATTTGTTCTGTGTCTGGGTGTAATTTATCTATAATATTTATGTATTTAGAAATATATAAGTATGTTTATCAGTTGTCTAGTACCCATAACACAAGCTCTGCTTAGCTTGGGACTAGATGGCGTTGTTTGATAGTTGTGGAATATTATTATAATTATTATTTGTGAAGATCGGCTTGGTCAAACGTACGTGTTTTGTTTTAAAATTTAAATCAGTTTCATTTCATTTGTCGTCAAGTAACGCTTGTCTACGCTTACTGTGTATTTCCAAAAAAGTGACTATATGTTTACACGCGAAAAGTGTTTTCTGTGATTTATTGTATATATTAATTGTTTAAAAGTTTTGTAGGTAATTTTGTGAATACAGGTAAATTTGTGAATAATAGTTTTGTACTTTTGTTATTAAAACATTTCGAATTTCCAAAAAAGTGACTGTGTGTTTACGCGCGAAAAATGTTTTGTGTGCTATTGTATATATTAATTGTATAATAGTTTTGTGCGTAATTTTGTGAATATAGGTAAATTTGTGAATAATAGTTTTGTACTTTTGTTATTAAAACGGTTTTTATGTGTAATTTAGTGTCGTACTTTCGAAAATGTTTCAAAGAAAAAATGGTAGTAAAATATTGAACTACTTCGAAAAGGTGGAAAATTTGGGAGGGCGATCTGCATTACGTGCAGAGAAAGTTACAGCTATAAATAGATTATAGCGAACCTGAAAAACCATCTTAAAAGAAAGCACGTAAGTTTATACCTCTCACTACCATCACAAGTGCAAAGGTCCGAGACTCTACCCCCTACCACTCCGTCAGCCTGTAGTGTAACTGAACTGATGCCAACAAGTATTGCCAGCTCATCTGCAACAAATAGTAGATAGAGGAGAACCGACAAAAAGCTGCAATTAGTATAACTCCCTCTGGGGATAATAGACCAGAAAGTGCCACAGAAACCCCTAACCTAATACAAATTGTGATGCAATCTGTGTCACATTAGACTTGTGGGCGTCACGGAAAACGATGTCGTCACATAGCTGTCACTGGACATTTCATTAGTGTGATAGTGACTTTCAATTGAAAACTATTCTTTTAGATTGCTGTAGATTTTCTGGACATCACACAGCAGTGAATATAGCTGCAGAAATACGGCGTATATTCGATGACTGGGATTTAACCCGCAAAGTCGACTTTACGGTTTCGGATAACGCCTCCAATGTTACCAATGCCGTGAAAGACCATTTGGGCTGGAAGCACTATGGCTGTTACGCCCATACTCTCAATTTAGTTTTACAAGATTCTTTAGACTATTTTTAAGGACAATTTAGGAAAAATTAAAAAAAAAATGTTGCATTTTTTCATAAAAGTACCACGGCTTCTGTTGGCGACGCGCCTATAAGAATATTTCGATTTATTAAGTTAACCCATTACGAATAGCTTGTAAAAAGCAAATTTTCGAGCAACAATATTCTAATAAGAAAATGCTTAGTTGAATCTTAAAGAAATATCGAATTAATGATATGAAGATCTTGGGTTCGACTCCCAGGCCGGAATAGTTTATCGTTTTCTTAGTAATATCTCTTAATAAATTCATATAGGGAATTTCAAGATATAAAGTATGTTACCGGATTTGTTCCCCGGTTGAAATCATCTTTCCAATGATGTTAAATTAAAGAAATATTAAAATAAAGTTAGAGACCGGATTTGTTGAGATGATCACTTTGTGAGTAAATAGAATTAATGGAAATTAATTGCATAAGTATTGTCTTATATGAGTTTGATATGTTTTGTATGAAAACAAATGCCTATTTTGATGATTGATTTATGAAAACATTCACTTATATTGTTTTATAAGAAACATGATAACTGATAAGAATCTGATTAGAAATAGTTTCCTACAGTTTGAGAATTGTGTAGAAGCATTTATTCACCTAGTATTGATGATATTAGTGTATATTAGACTTTCCATTTATACTGATAGTCGATAGCCGTGCAAAAGTTAGTTGTTCAAATAGTGTGAGATCATAGACGCACGCTAGCCACGTACTTAGGAGGCCAAATGTGTAGAAATTTAAATATTTGTAATTTCAGCAATTTATGTAAAAAATGACTTGTGAAACATTTCAGATTGATTGTACGTGCAAAAGAGGTGAATTCTGTGTTATTTTTATGTGAAAATTTCTGTGAATAAGTGAAATAATGATAGTTTTGTATAAGAAATTTAAAAGTGTTTTAATAGTGAAATGTATAGAGAAAATGTAAATTAAACTGTTGTATTGGTTAAGTAGTTAATATGTATAATTTCAAGTGGAAAACATTGTTTTAACTTTCTATGTTAAATATTTAAGAAATTTCAACTTTGAACATGTGAGTAAAATAGGCATATTTTGTTAAATAAATAAAAGGTTTTTTGTGATATAAAGATGTAATGTATATCGTAGTATAGATATTTTTTGTGCTATCTACGCAAGTAAATTGTATAAATGTATGTCTTATACAAATAAAGTTATTGAGTAAACCGTGAGAGAGTGATAGAACAAATTGATGTATTTGAGTTGCGCAAGCGCACGAATGGCGCGGCTCACTTTCGCGTATAGCTCTGGGGTAGCTCAGTAAACGAGTTTTCTTGCAATTCGTCGATATAAGGATCTCCTAGGTGTGCGTTGCTTGCAGTATACAGTGGCTGCAAATAACCGCCGGTACGACAAACTCCGCCGAACGTTGAGTCCCGTGATTCCGTGAGGCGTCGAGGTCACCGGCCCCTAGGTTATCCTTGGCACTTTATGCGCTTCGTGCATCCTGTGCCTAGTCGCGTTATAAAGTGCCACCTTTGCACTTCCCCCAACCCTTTTGTTGCAAAAGGGGTAGGCAGTGCCCCAAGTGTGGATAGTCTCCATCATAGTATTACCACCATCCGCGTCGCGCACCAACTACTGTTGCCGATCGGCTGGCATATTGACAGGGCCTTAAATAGATTACCGCTGACACTGACTGTTAGGTTAGGATGTCAGGGAACGATAAGGGGGAACCTCCTCCGAGAGCAAGGAAACCACCAGATCGACCAGGCGTTTTGGATGGACCCATCGCCTACCGTGATTTATTCAACCCGGAGAGGACGAGAGTAGTCTCGTCATACTCCCAAATTCCGACCCGGAAACCTTCTTCGCCGGGTAAGGAGGCCGCACCTAGGGTTGCACTCTCCCCCATCGTACCTGAGTGTACGACTGGGAGTGAACCGCTGCCCTCTCAGATACAGCGGCCCATGAAGACGCCACGAAGGAGCATCTGAGCCTGGAGCAGCTCCAAGAACTATATAATACCAACGAACTCCTCTATATGAGTGGAGTAGTCATCGAAGCCTGGCAAAGAAAAACGGGGCCACCACAATGCCACCGTTGCCAGGCTTTCGGACATGCCTCAGCAAACTGCTTCAGGCCAGTGAAATGCGTTCGCTGTGCTGGAGAGCATATTGCCAGCCTTTGCCCAAGGGGTAGAGAGGAAGAACCAAAGTGCGCAAATTGCGCCAAGAACCACACGGCCAACGATCGCCGCTGCCCGGTTCTGAGGAGGATTGCCAGGAAGCAGGGGATCGTCCTACCTGGGCTACTCCCGGAGAACCCCAAGAGGATCCCCCAGAGTCGCCCAAAGGCTGTGACCATACAGGAGGACGGGTGGGCTACTATCACCAGAGGGAAGGGGAGGCAACCAGCCCCCCCCCCATCAGTACCCATAGAAACGGTGGTCCCCACAGAGCAAAGGGCAACCACCGGGGCGACTCTCCGACCTCCTGCCAACGACGCCATTGAGAGGCAACCCTCCCAAAGGAAGAGGCGGAGGAATAGGAGCAGGAGAACGGAACAGCCTCCTCCTCAGGCTGTGACCTCTACCCCTACAACCGCAGGACCGATAGCCTCGCAGGCGCAGGTTGCTGCAAAAACATCAGCACCAGCTATGGCAAGTAGAGCGCCAGAAAGGGCCCTACCGGAAAGCAGAGCCCGCTCCACACATAGAGCGCGCTCTGTACAAAGGAAGACACAAACTAATGCCCCGAGACCAGTGCCTTCACAAAAGCGTAGTGCAGAACGCAGACCACCAACTTCCGACTTCGAGACGGCTGATGCTATCCATAGACTGGTAGGCATAGCCATCGAAGTCGGAACACAAGTCCTGGCAGACATTAGGGCCGGGACAGATCCCGTTACCGCCGTTATGAAGGCGCTGGCATCCTTACTGGCAAGGCACTATGGAGGATAGCAACCTGCGCCTGCTATATTGGAACCCGGACGGGATTCGTCAAAGGATCCATGAACTCCGCACTCTCACCCAGCAACAGGACATCCAGGTGATCTTGCTGGGTGAAACTAAATTAAGACTAAGATTATCCTGGTGAGGAGAGACATCGTCCACCAGGAGCTGGGCCTGCCAGACTTCCAGACGATGCGTTCAATCGGCATAAAAATGGAGGCGGCGGACGAGGAACTTAGGATCTTTGCAGCATACCGCCCGCCAGGGACTCCATTTCACTCCTCAGACATCCGGACGGTAATGGAAGACACAACACCCACCATCATCGCCGGGGACCTGAATGCCAAACAGCCGGCGTGGGGGTCCAGAGTGATCACCCCGCCGGGTCGTGAACTCTATGAAGACGCTGAACACCACGACTATGACGTTCTAGGTCCCGAGGAACCGACGCATATCCCTAGCGACCCTAGGAAGCGTCCGGATGTATTAGACATCGTGCTCACTAGGAACGTCAACTACCCAGTAGTGGTAGAAGTGCTGTATGACCTGAATACACAGCACCTCCCGATTCTGATAACCCTTGGCACTAAGGCAGTGACCTCACCGCCCAGAGCCAGCAAGACCAAGATCGACTGGAGGCTCTACCACCAACACCTGCAGGAGAGACCTCCAGTCCATACACCGATCACCTCAGCGGACGATGTAGAGGTCGCTGCAACCAGAATTTCCACGAGCATCAAGGAGGCCCTCAACGCGGCCTCTACGATCGTCCCTCTCTCGGGAAGGAAAGAGGAGCTGCCGCTAAAGATACGCGTGCAGCTAAACCATAAAAGAGCGCTGAAGAAGCTCTGGGCGCGTACTCGCTGCCCTAGAGTAAAGAGAAAACTAAACACCTTGTCAGACGAACTGTCGATTGCAATACAGGCCCACAGAGGAGAGGCCTGGGAGCGGCGCATATGGAAAGCTGATGAACAGCACGCGTCGCTCTACACATTGAACCGGCAGTTAACGAAAACTCGACCACCTATTTGCCCGCTGACCAACAACGCGGGCATTCAACGTTACGATGCCAAGGGCAGAGCGGATATCCTAGCTGAGCACTTCGAGGAGCAGTTTATGCCGAACCCTACGAGTGCGGAGTTCCTGGAATCCCATACACGGAAGGAAAGCCGCGTGCAGGAGCTCCTGTCGTCGCCCGCGCCACCGCTTGAAGGAGAGTGGTTTATCTCCCCCGCCGAACTACGGAGGACAGTAACCCGCCTGCAACCGAGGAAGGCGCCGGGGCACGACGGGATTACTAACGCTGCACTACGACAGCTGCCCAATAGAGTCCTTGTAGAGATAGGTCGGCTCTACAACGGAATATTGCGGACATCCCACTTCCCGGAGGACTGGAAGAAAGGCAAAGTCATCGTCTTGCCGAAACCCGGGAAGGACAGGCGTAGAGCTGCCAACTACGGCCACACAACCGGCCGACAGGCCAACAGGCCGATCACGCTGCTACCGCATATAGCTAAACTGTGCGAAAGATTATTGTTAAGACGTCTCCGCCCGTGCATCCAACTTCGGGCGGAGCAACATGGATTCAGGAGGGGTCACTCAACAGCAACACAGCTGACCAGAGCGCTGCACCTGCTTGCGGCCGAACACAACCGTGGCCGCATATCGTTGGGCGTCTTTCTCGATATCGAGAAGGCGTTCGACCGGGTGTGGCACACAGGATTACTCTATAAATTAGATGTGCAAACAAGTATCCCTCCTGCTATATTGCGGCTAGTGGCGTCTTTCCTCGAAGGCAGGAAGTTCTATGTCTGCGTAGAGGACGCCGAGTCCGCAATTAAGACCATAACAGCTGGTGTGCCACAGGGCAGCTGTCTATCTCCAGCCCTGTACGCGGCGTACACTAATGACATACCCACCCTGGCAGGACACTTGCAAGAATGGGAGGGCGACGTCGAACTAGCACTATTTGCGGATGACAGTGCATACTTCACGTCGTCCAGAAGAGCCCACATAGCAGCTGCCAGGATGCAACGTCTGCTGGACCTGCTGCCACCATGGTTGGATGAGTGGAGGATGGCCGTCAATGTTAGCAAGACGACCGCTCTACTCACTCGCCGCTATAGAAACCTACCACCACCGCTAACCCTCAGAGGCCAGGAGATCGCATATGAGAAGGCCGTGACCTACCTTGGATGTCGGATTGACAGGATGCTTCGTATGACTGCGCACGTTGACTCTGCTATACGCAAAGCTCGATGTGCGCGGGCAATGCTACGTCCTGTCCTGACATCCAAGTTACCGACAAAGTCGAAGATAACCATCTATAAAACTTACATAAGACCCCTGCTAACATACGCTGCTCCAGCCTGGTATGCACTCCTGAGCGATCGTCAGAAGCGGCGACTTCAGGCCCAGCAGAATTTGTCATTAAGTAACTATAGTCGGTGCGGGTCGCTACGTCCGTAATGACGTCATAGCGGCCAACCTCAAGATAGAGAGCCTTCATGAATTCCTGGTCCGGCTGGCGCGCGGTATGTTCGACCGTGCCGACAACGGGCCACACGAACACCTCAACGGCTTCGCGCCGTTGCATGCAAGGCCGCCGGACGGGCGACCTTATCCAAGAGAACTCCTCCCTATATAGATTAGGGAGTTTGAGTAAACCCCTCAATGCCGCAGAAAGGCCAACTTTGACAAATAATTGTGTTATTTAAACACAATTATTAGATAACCACCTTTTGCTTATGAATTAACCGACTGCGACAATAGTCGTTATATACAACGCCTTTAACATCAAGGCGCCCAGGAACGGCACATTGTAGTGTGCCGTGAGGAACATCCGGGTAAAGGGGTACACCCCGAGGCCCGAGACCTGCACGGCATTTATGCCCTGCAGAGGACAGCAACGACGTTGCAATTCGTTGTAAAAGGATCCCCCAGAGTCGCCCGAAAGCTGTTACCATCCAGCAAGACGGGTGGGCTACCATCACAGGGAAGGGCAGGCAACCAGCCCCCCCCCACCCGTAGCACCTAAGGAAACGGTGGAACCCACTGAGACAAGGGCAACCACCGGGGCGACTCTAGAGCCTCCCGCCAACCCTGCCACAGAACGGCAACCTTCTAAGAAGAGGAGGCGGGAGAGGAGCAGGAAAAAGTCGCAGCCTCCTCAGGCAGTTACCTCTACCCCGACACCATCAGCACCAGTAGCCTCACAGGCGCAGATTACTCGGGAGTCGACCAAAGGCGTGGGTAGAGTGCCAGAAAGGGCCCTACCAGAACGTAGAGCCCGCTCTACAGTTAGAGCGCGCTCTACCCACAAGCCAAGAGGGCAGGACCAGGAACATCCACACCCGAGACAATTGCCAACGCCTTCTCACAGGAGGACACCCGCCACCGGCCTCGAGACAGCAGATGCGATACAACGCTTAGTGGGTATTGCCATCGAGGTCGGCACGGCAAGTCCTGGCTGATATCAGAGCCAGGACTGACCCAATCTCAGCGATCATGAAGGCACTGGCAAACCTATTAGCCCGGCATTACGGAGGAGAGTAATCTGCGCCTCCTCTATTGGAACCCGGGCGGTATACAGCAGAAGCTTCATGAACTCCGCACTGTCGCCCAGCAACAGGACTTGCACATCATATTGCTGGGCGAGACAAAACTAAATCCAAAGACGCACATCAAGCTGCCAAACTACCACCTATACAGAAGGGACGAGGTCACCCCTCAAGGGGCCGCCTACAGAGGGACGGTGGTTCTTGTGAGGAGGGACATCGTCCACCAAGAGCTGGAATTACCACCTTACCAGACTATGCGCTCTATCGGCATAAGAATGGAGGCGGCGGGCGAGGAACTAAGGATCTACGCAGCATACCGCCCGCCAGGGACTCAATTCTACTCCTTAGACATCCGGACAGTGATGGAAGGCGAAACACCTACTATAATCGCCGGGGACCTAAACGCCAAACACCCGGCGTGGGGGTCCAGAGTGATCACCCCGCCGGGTCATGCACTATATGAAGATTCTGAGAAAAACAACTATGACGTTTTAGGTCCCGAAGAACCAACCAACGTTCCGACAGATCCGAAGCAACATCCGGATGTATTAGACATCGTGCTCTCTAGGAACGTCAACTACCCGGTAGTGGTAGAGGTGCTATACGACCTGAGCTCACAGCACCTCCCGATTCTGATAACCCTTGGCACAAAGGCGGTGACTACGCCGCCCAGAGCATTTAAGACACGCATTGACTGGAAGCGCTATGCACAACACCTGCAAGCGAGACCTCCAGCTCACCAACCAATAAACACAGCGGACGACGTAGAGGCCGCTGCAACCAGAATCACCAATAACATTCAGGAGGCCCTCTACGCGGCCTCTACGATTGTCCCGATCACAGAAAGGCGTGACGATCTGCCGCGGGAAATTTGCGTTAAAATAAAACGCAAAAGAGCACTTAGGAGGCTCTGGGCGCGTACTCGCTGCCCAAGACTAAAAGCACAACTTAACACCTTATCGGAGGAGCTGTCGGTTGCAGTACGCGCCTACAGAGGAGAGGCCTGGGAGCGGCGCATATGGAAGGCGGATGAACAAAATGCGTCGCTCTACAAACTGAATCGACAGCTAATCAAAACCAGACCTCCGGTTTGCCCGCTTACCAACAGTGCGGGCGAACGCTGCTATGATGCCAAGGGCAGAGCGGATGTCCTAGGAGAGCACTTCGAGGAGCAATTTATGCCGAATCCTGCAAGTGCGGAGTTCATGGAGCTTCATGCCATAAAGGAGAGTCGCGTACAGGAGTTCCTGTCGTCAACTGTTCATTTCCCCCGCCAAACTGCGGAGGACGGTAACCTGCCTGCAACCGAGGAAGGCGCCCGGACACGACGGGATTACCAACGCTGCACTCCGACAGCTGCCCTATAAAGTCCTAGTAGAGATTGGTCGACTCTATAATGGGATATTGCGGACATCCCACTTCCCGGAGGAATGGAAAAAAGGCAAAATTATCGTCTTGCCGAAACCCGGGAAGGACAGGCGTAGAGCTGCCAGCTACAGGCCGATTACGCTATTACCACACATAGCTAAACTGTTTGAAAGATTGCTGCTAAGACGTCTCCGTCCGTACATCCAACTTCGGGCAGAGCAGCACGGATTCAGGAGGGGTCACTCTACAGTCACACAGCTGACTAGAGTGCTGCACCTGCTTGCGGCAGAGTACAATCGTGGCCGCATATCGTTGGGCGTCTTTCTCGATATCGAGAAGGCGTTCGACCGGGTGTGGCACTCAGGATTACTATACAAGTTACACGAACAGACCAGTGTCCCCCCTGCTATGTTGCGGTTAATGGCGTCTTTCCTGGAAGACAGGAAGTTCTACGTCTGCGTAGAGGACGCCGAGTCCGCAACAAGTACCATCAGTGCCGGCGTCCCACAGGGCAGTTGTCTGTCTCCAGTCCTGTACGCGGCATACACGAATGACATCCCAACATTGGCAGGCAGGCTGCAAGAATGGGAGGACGACGTTGAGCTGGCGCTATACGCGGACGATAACGCCTATTTCACCTCGTCCCGAAGAGCCCATATAGCCACTGCCAAAATGCAGCGTCTGCTGGACCTGTTGCCACCATGGCTGAACGAGTGGAGGATGGTCGTCAACGTTGGTAAGACGACCGCTCTGCTCACCCGTCGCCTCAGAAATTTACCACCACCACTAACTCTCGACGGCCAGAAGATCGCGTACGAGAAGGCCGTGACATACCTCGGGTGCCGGATCGACCGGGCGCTGCGCATGACTGCGCACGTCGACTTCGTCGTCCGCAAAGCCAGATGTGCGCGGGCGATGCTTCGTCCGGTCCTGGCATCCAAGCTGCCAACAAAAACTAAGCTCCGGATATACAAGATGTATATCCGGACTATCACCACTTATGCTGCTCCGGCCTGGTACGCGCTTCTGAGCGACCCTCTGAGGCGGCGACTACAGGCTCAGCAGAACCTGTCATTAAGGACGATTGTCGGAGCAGGTCGTTGCGTCCGGAATGACGTCATAGCGGCCGATCTGAAAGTCGAGACCATCACCGACTTCGTGGCCCGGTTAGCGCGCGGCATGTTTGACCGTGCCGATAACGGGCCACATGAACACCTCAACGGCTTTGCGCCGTTGCACACCCGGCCACCGGATGGGCGACCTCTTCCAAGAGAACTCCTCTCTATATGTGATTAGAGAGTCGAGTAACAACCCTCAATGCCGCAGAAAGGCCAACCTAGACTTAAATAGATTACCTCTATAGATTACCTCCTTTTCCCGTAGTCGGTGAACTACGGGAAAACATTCTTATCCGGCTACATTACAAAATGCAGCAATAACCATGCCAAGAAAGGCTAAAAGTGACTGCCCCATAGTAATGGGGTATGAGGATATCCGGGTAATGGGGTATACCCCGAGGCCCGATACCTGCACGCACCCAGTTGCGTGAAGACGACAAACTACGTTTTGCAATTCGTTCGATCAAGGATCTCCTAGGTGTGCGTCTTTTGTAGTTAGCAGTGGCTGCAAATGACCGCCGGTACGACATACTCCGCCGATCGTTGAGTCCCGTGATTCCGAGAGGCGTCGAGGTCACCGGCTTCTAGGTGATTCTTGGCACTTTATGCGTTCCGAGCATTTTGTGCCTAGTCGCGCATTAAAGTGCCACCGTCGCACTTCCCCCAACCCTTTTGTTGACAAAAGGGGTAGGCAGTGCCCATAGTGAGGATAGTATCATAATAATATCACCATTATATAGATAGATAGGGCCTCTTAGAATACAACCGACAAGTTAGGTTACACCTTATCATGTCGGGTAGGGACAAGGGGGAACGATTCCCCAAGTCAAGAGTACCACCGGATAAGAAAGGAGTGTTGGAGAGACCACTTGCAATCAGGGATCTGGTGAACCCGGAGCGCACCAGAACGGTGCCAGCGTTCTCCCATATCCCAATGCGGAAACCAGTCTCGCCGCGGAAGGAGCCCGCAATGGGTGTCGCGCTCACGCCGGCCGTATCTGAGCACACGGTCAGGCAGGAACCGTCACCCCAACAGCAGCGGGCCAAGAAAACGGCCAGACGCCACACGCCACCAGAGATCGAAGCCTCTCTATTTGAGAAGAGGCAACGGATAGGCTCTGTCTGCTGTCGTCAGACGAAGCACCATCCTCATCAGAAGATGAAAGATACCACCAGGTGGTGACGACGAAGAAGGTGCTTAGATCACCACCGAAGTCGCCTTCTCCACCACAACCCCCCCCCCCCCCTCGCTCTATATCACCAGATCGACGAAGCCGAGATTCGGCCCAGTATGAGCAGGGGGGTGAGGAATCCTACAGCTGGGGGTCGACCACCTATGCAACCCTGGCAGCATCCGCCGGCCGATCATCGCCGGTGGCAACATCCAATCCGTCCGGGCTCCCGCAGGATGATGGTCAACAACCATCTACCAGCTATGCCCATATGGTAGCTGCACCAACAGTACCACGCCTACAACCGGCGGCAGTGCCTACTGACAAGCCTGCCGACCAGGAAAAGACTAGGTACCCACCAATAGTGGCTGAATGCCTACCGGACTGGACGAGGCATTTTCAGGAGCTCAACAGAATGTTGGGCCACCCTTTAAATGCCCGTCCGTTCAGGAAAGGCGTACGGTTCACGCCGCAAAGCGCTAATGAATTCCGTACAGTTCAGCGCTACATGGTGGAGCTAACCAAGGAAACACCAACGCTGTCATGGTACTGCTGTACCCCGGAGGAGGACAAGCCCACCAAAGTGGGCATCCGGGGTCTACCAATGGGCACCGACACTAAGGCGATAGAGGAGGCCATAAGGGCAAAAGGCTTCCCCATCAAGTACGTCAAGGCAATCCCACCACGTAGAGGCAGACCTGGCTGCATCTACTTTGCCCAATTGGAGCACCTGAGCCTGGAGCAGCTCCAGAATCTTTATAACATCGACGAACTCCTCTACATGACAGGGGTCGACATCGAGGCCTGGCAAAGAAAAGCAGGACCAGCCCAATGCCACCGATGCCAGGCCTTCGGACACGCCTCAGCTAACTGCTTCAGGCCAGTGAGATGTGTGCGCTGTGCCGGGGAGCACATTGCAAGCCTTTGCCCTCGGGGTAGAGAGGAAGAACCAAAGTGTGCCAACTGTGGTAAAAACCACACGGCAAATGACCGCCGCTGCCCAGTCCTGAGGAGGACTGCTAGGAGGCAGGGGATAACCTTACCGGGGCTACTCCCGGAGGCTCCTAAAAAGGCCCCCCAGAGTCGCCCGAAAGCTGTTACCATTCAGCAAGACGGGTGGACCACCATCACTGGGAAGGGCAGGCAACCAGTAACATCCCAGCAAACGGTGGAACCCACAGAGACTAGGGCAACCACCGGGGCGACTCTGCAGCCCCCCGCCAACCCTGCCACAGAACGGCATCCCTCTAAGAAGAGGAGGCGGGAGAGGAGCAGGAAGAAGTCGCAGCCTCCTCAGGCTGTCACCTCTACCCCGACACCATCTAGACCAGTAGCCTCACAGGCGCAGATTACTCAGGAGTCGACCAAGAGCATGGGTAGAGTGCCAGAAATGGCCCTACCAGAACGTAGAGCCCGCTCTACAGTTAGAGCGCGCTCTACCCACAAGCCAAGAGGGCAGGACCAGGAACATCCACACCCGAGACAATTGCCAACGCCTTCATACAGGAAAACACCCGCCACCGGCCTCGAGACAGCAGACGCGATACAACGTTTAGTTGGTATTGCCATCGAGGTCGGTACACAAGTCCTGGCTGACATTAGAGCCGGGACTGACCCAGTCACAGCGATCATGAAGACGCTGGCAAACCTATTAGCCCGGCATTACGGAGGAGAGTAATCTGCGCCTCCTCTATTGGAACCCGGGCGGTATACAGCAGAAGCTGCATGAACTCCGCACTGTCGCCCAGCAACAGGACTTGCACATCATATTGCTGGGCGAGACGAAATTGAATCCTAAGACGCATATCAAGTTGCCAAACTACCACCTATAAAGAAGGGACGAGGTCACCCCTCAAGGGGCCGCCTACAGAGGGACGGCGGTTCTTGTGAGGAGGGACATCGTCCACCAAGAACTGGAACTACCACCTTACCAGACTATGCGCTCTATCGGCATAAGAATGGAGGCGGCGGGCGAGGAACTAAGGATCTACGCAGCATACCGCCCGCCAGGGACTCCATTCTGCTCCTCAGACATCCGGACGGTGATGAAAGGCGAAACACCTACTATAATCGCCGGGGACCTAATCGCCAAACACCCGGCGTGGGGGTCCAGAGTGATCACCCCGCCGGGTCATGCACTATACGAAGACTCAGAGAGAAACAACTATGACGTTTTTGGTCCCGAAGAACCAACCAACGTTCCGACAGATCCGAAGCAACATCCGGATGTATTAGACATCGTGCTCTCTAGGAACGTCAACTACCCGGTAGTGGTAGAGGTGCTATACGACCTGAGCTCACAGCACCTCCCGATTCTGATAACCCTTGGCACTAAGGCCGTGACTACGCCGCCCAGAGCATTTACACACATTTAGAGACATTTAGACAGCATTTAGACACGCATCGACTGGAGGTGCTATGCACAACATCTGCAGGCGAGACCTCCAGTCCACCAACTTATAAATACAGCGGACGACGTAGAGGCCGCTGCAACTAGAATCACCAAAAACATCCAGGAGGCCCTCCACGCGGCCTCTACGATCGTCCCGATCACAGAAAGGCGTGACGATCTGCCGCGGGAAATATGCGTGCAGATAAAACGCAAAAGAGCACTTAGGAGGCTCTGGGCGCGTAATCGCTGCCCAAGACTAAAATCACAGCTCAACATCTTATCGGAGGAGCTGTCGGTTGCAGTCCGGGCCTACAGAGGAGAGGCCTGGGAGCGGCGCATATGGAAGGCGGATGAACAAAATGCGTCGCTCTATAAACTGAACCGACAGCTAACCAAAACCAGACCTCCCGTTTGCCCGCTGACCAACAGTGCGGGCGAACGCTGCTATGATGCCAAGGAGGATATATGCGGATATCCTAGGAGAGCACTTCGAGAAGCAACTTATGCCGAATCCTGCAAGTGCGGAGTTCATGGAGCTTCATGCCATAAAGGAGAGTCGCGTACAGGAGTTCCTGTCGTCAACTGCGCCGCCTCTTGCAGGAGAGTGGTTCATTTCCCCCGCCGAACTGCGGAGGACAGTAACCTGCCTGCAACCGAGGAAGGCGTCCGGACACGAGCAGACCAGTGTCCCCCCTGCTATGTTGCAGGTAATGGCGTCTTTCCTGGAAGACAGGAAGTTCTACGTCTGCGTAGAGGACGCCGAGTCCGCAACAAGTACCATCAGTGCCGGCGTCCCACAGGGCAGTTGTCTGTCTCCAGTCCTGTACGCGGCATACACGAATGACATCCCAACATTGGCAGGCAGGCTGCAAGAATGGGAGGACGACGTTGAGCTGGCGCTATACGCGGACGATAGCGCCTATTTCACCTCGTCCCGAAGAGCCCATATAGCCACTGCCAAAATGCAGCGTCTGCTGGACCTGTTGCCACCATGGCTGAACGAGTGGAGGATGGTCGTCAACGTTGGTAAGACGACCGCTCTGCTCACCCGTCGCCTCAGAAATTTACCACCACCACTAACTCTCGACGGCCAGAAGATCGCGTACGAGAAGGCCGTGACATACCTCGGGTGCCGGATCGACCGGGCGCTGCGCATGACTGCGCACGTCGACTTCGTCGTCCGCAAAGCCAGATGTGCGCGGGCGATGCTATCACTACTTATGCTGCTCCGGCCTGGTACGCGCTTCTGAGCGACCCTCTGAGGCGGCGACTACAGGCTCAGCAGAACCTGTCATTAAGGACGATTGTCGTAGCAGGTCGTTACGTCCGGAATGACGTCATAGCGGCCGATCTGAAAGTCGAGACCATCACCGACTTCGTGGCCCGGTTAGCGCGCGGCATGTTTGACCGTGCTGATAACGGGCCACATGAACACCTCAACGGCTTTGCGCCGTTGCACACCCGGCCACCGGACGGGCGACCTCTTCCAAGAGAACTCCTCTCTATATGTGATTAGAGAGTCGAGTAACAACCCACAATGCCGCTGAAAGACCAACTCAGACTTAATCAGAATACCTCCATAGATGACCTCCCTTTCCCGTAGTCGGTGAACTACGGAAAGAAATTTCTTATCCGGCTACATTATAAAATGTAGCTATAGCCATGCCAAGATAGGCAAAAAATGACTGCCCCATAGTTATGGGGTATGAGGATATCCGGGTAATGGGGTACACCCCGAGGCCCGATACCTGCACGTACCTAGGTGCGTGAAGACGACGAACAACGTTGCAATTCGTTCGGGATCCTTCGGGAAAGTTCGGGAATCCTTCAGGAATCGTTCGGGAAAAGTGCAAGACCAGCAGTCAATAAGAAGAAGAAAGAAAAAGTGTAGGGAAGTGATAGGGAAAAGTAATTACTCTCTCACGGAACGGTTTGAAGATAATTGCTGTTTTATTCCCAAGGAATTCATCCCTCAAAATTATACAGTCCACATCGAAGAATTAAGGCGTTGGGACCGGGACGACTTCGGAAGACCCATAATCCCCGTCTGAACCTATTTTCTGAAAAGGAAGAGGTTATCGCCCTTGTGTGTTACTCCGTTGCGGAGATCACATACGTTGTTCCCGAACCCAACGTAGGCGTTATAGGAGGCCGGATCGAGAGAAGCCTCGATTCCTTCCTTCTGTTTCTTAGTTGAACGTTTACGCACGCCTGTGTTCAATCAATCAGCAACAGCTTTTAAATGGAAAGGCACCGAAACGGCTTATACAATCTATAGAAACAAGGTGGAATTATACATTTTATATGCTAGAGCGTATCACACAAATAAAGGATGAAGTTAAAATTACCATAGCTCATCTCAACAACAATTTACCCATCATTTCGGAAGAGGAGTGGTCAATATTTCCAGAAATATGCCGAATTCTGAAGCCTTTTGAGGAAATGACTGCATGCATGAGTGGTGAGAAATATGTCACTGGAAGTGATGTGATTGTGGTTACCAGAATTTTGAAGCAATCGCTTGAAAGTAGGGTACCAACAATTCTGGAAATATTGAATCTTTTTTGAATGCACTACGGTTCAATTTTAACAAAAGGCTTGGAAACGTAGAAAGAAGTGGTACATTTTTCTCTGTGCACTTTCTTAGACCCCCGGTACAAGATGGCCGCTTTTGTTGTTCCGGACCCAACAGATGCGGAAAATACAAAACGTCGTGTACAAAGTCACGTCCAAGACCTGATTGCACGGAATTGGCGTTCAACAACCGAAACCGATCCATCCACGTCATCGGCGTCAAGCAGCAGTTACAACACGGCCTGGAGCATTTTTGACCAATTTATGTCCACCACCGTCACGAAGCAACAAGGAACACCTCTTTCGAAAGCTATCAAAGACGTGCAAATGTACGTCGATGATGACATTTTGCCACGTAAAGACGCAGTAGTTAGTTTATACCAGTTCTGGCGCACTTGTAGAAAGGTTGTACCAGTTCTGGCGCACTGAGTCAGAAGTGGTAAAGTACGACGTTCGTCGAATCACGATCTCTCCTTTCTACTCCTTTCTTCCTATCTACACTAATCTGATTCATTAATAAAACACATTACCCAATTTTGTTGAAATTTTTATTTATAAAATACAAAATCTTATTACTTATTATCTATAAAATAGGAGCGAAACATCTCATCCACTAAAATATCGTTGTACAATGTGTTCCCTGTAAATATACTCGTAAAACTATGCATTGAACATCCCTGAAACTTATATAGCAAATACAAGCAAGCAATATTCGCCACAAACTGAAGTCCACTCATTCTGAATCCTATCAACATTCCAGTTCCATCTTTTACAATTTCTTTTAAAAAACTCTAGATGATATCGTACAGGTGCCCGTCCGAATGAATCAAAATATTGACCGACGTCATTCGTATCGATATATAAAGCTACCCAATGTGACCCTGGTTTATCATCTGTATCCAAATTGCATATTATATACGTTGGTACGTGGGTGTACATGGGTAGTTTATTGGCAGCATAAACATTATTTTCTAGAGTGGGGTGAATCTTTTTCAGATGTTGTTGTACATCTAGTGTATCCATAATATTACTGCTATTAGTAGATTATTACAGTACCAATCTACTCAATGACTAATATAGGAATGATCAATTATAGTGATATCTAAATATTAAATTGCTTTCTTTGTGTTATACAAAACGTATTTGAGTCACCAATACACTGAACAAGACACGACAGGAAGGACGTAGGAATGTAGAGATAAGCAACAGAATGTAATGTAAGCTTGTTGACGCATAAAGATACTATCAATTCTACTGCAGAAATTCTTTAGATTAGAATTATTACTCACTGGTACTATATAAGACCAAGCAACTGCAGTCATGGAGTTAGTGTATGGTCGTTTGACCGCAGTGGATCTATCAATACTACGTTTGTGTTACTTCAACGCATCAAAGGCCATGGATGTAAGTGTTTATTCTATTGACAAACTTACTTTTCTTTCTGTTATTTTCTTACGTGTGTATGATTTAGTGTTAACAAATTATATTTAAATATTATGTGTGTGTATATGGTTAAGCCGTGGTAGCTCAGATGGTTAGCGCAAAATGTAAAATTCATAGTACACGACCCGGGTTCGATCCCCGCCGGCACCAATTAAATTGTTAATTACAATTTTAAGTGCTGATTTACCACGTGCTCAGCGGTGAAGGAAAACATCGTGAGGAATGCATGTCTGAGAAAATTTCGAAGGCATGTGAAGTTTGCCAACACGCATTGAGGTATCGCAGCGAACATTTCCTAGCCCTAAAACCCTCTCAGAAATGAGAGGAGGCCTATGTTCAGCAGTGGACTTTAATAGGTTGTAACTTTAGCTTTTTTAACTTTTATGATTAAGTGTTAACAAATTGATATTAACATGATAACTGTGTTGTTGCAGAAATCATTGAGCTTCGATGAA
The DNA here is from genome assembly GCA_036936625.1 of Parnassius smintheus behrii. NCBI lineage: Eukaryota > Metazoa > Arthropoda > Insecta > Lepidoptera > Papilionidae > Parnassius > Parnassius smintheus. Next base: position 5,144,854 of record JAUPFT010000030.1, on the reverse strand, counting down.
AATACCTATAAACAGTATTACTACTCGCCACTCTCCCCTCAAGAAGAGAGTGATGACATCGTCATTAATAATAACACATGCGATGGTGGAAAAAGAAAATCGCAATCGATTGATCATTTTTTTGAAGCTGAATCAAAAATAAAAAAGAGGAAGCTGTTATCATCAACCGTAGCACGAGCCGGTAGAGATGGTGTATCATACATTTCTACTAATTCTGACGACGGAGACCAAGCGACGCATCTCATCAAAATTGAAATGTACGATATGAAGAAGCTATCCAAGATTCCAACTACTGATCATTGGAAACATGCTTCCACGAGGATTAAATATTACGTAAAGACTAATAAGGATAGCATCTACGACAACACAAACGCCCTCGTATACAATATTACAAAGACAATAGCAGAAAGTGAAAAAGTTAAAAAATACTTTTTTAACAATGACAGTCATTAGCTGATCATTAGTGAATGTGATTCTGTTTACTTAAATTACTTCCGTGTACTCATTATATTCTATTTCTAATCCTTTGTTAGACTTAAATATCGGACATTATTTGAAATTTGGGTATCAGTTGGTCTACCAACACTGAACTGTTACTTACTCTGCTACCTATTTTCTTCTTTACTATAAGGATGGCAAACTTCAGTGAAGTGTGCACCAGTGCTTTCTTCTCCACAACCATGGAAGAGAATACGGAACTATTCAACAGCGAATTAAATCAGGAGTTGTCTAAAGTTTGTGATGAAATGGAGAAGGATCAACTGTTCGATTCATCGTATGATGATGAGTTGTATAATCACTGTGCGATGGTTGAAACACAGTTTAAGTTAGTAAAATAAACATTCATTTCGATCATAATTTACACAATGTCTTGTACATTTTTTAATAAATTTAAACATTTTAGTAGTCAACCACTACAACTTGGAAGAGGAACGAAGCGAACGAGCAGCAAAGAACCCAAGATCATCAAAAAACCAACAACGGAAGCAGAAGCGCCTACCTCTGCAGGGAACAGTATCAGTAACGATGATCAGGTGGAATGTCTAACGTGTCATATATTTATCAAGAAACTGTATTTAGCTAATCATTTTAAAAGTAATGTTCACAAAAATAATCTTTTAAATTCACATAATTCTTTATCAAACGTTAGTGTTATTGAATCTGCTTTTGGAAATAGGATTTTAACTTATAAAATCAAGAGTAGAGTAGATAGTTCGACATTGGTAAATTTTGAAACTCCTGAACTATTTTTAAATTCTATTAAAGATGATATTTTATTTTTAATACAAGAGTGTATTCATCAACACATATGCCGTGTAGTGGCGGTTAAGAATATCCACTACCCCATATCTTCCCGTGGGTGTCGTAAGAGGCGACAGAGGGAGACAGACAGGAGATGGGCAGCAGCATCTTCCTGATAACAACTGTGACGTAATAAAAAACTGCGGTTGCCAACCCGCTCGCCAAGCGTGGCAACTACGGCAAATACCCCCCAATGAACAAATACACAAAAAGACGGCCCCCAGTCCCCGGCGGCCCCGCTATTCCTGGCTACGGTGGCGACCATGGTAACGGCGGGGCAGGGGGTGCTAAGAATCTCCGGTGGAGGTTCGGTTGCCACCTACGACGACTCGACCTGGCAACATATAACGCACGCACCCTGAGGACTGACGAGAAGATACTGGAGCTGGAAGAAGAGGTAGACAAGTTGCGCTGGCATATTATTGGATTATCCGAGGTCCGAAGAGAAGGGGAGGACACGGCAATCCTCGAGTCCGGCAACTTGTTCTATCACCGGGAGGGCGACCATCTGTCCCAAGGAGGTGTCGGATTTATCGTCCACAAGTCTCTCGTCAACAACGTTGTAAAGATTGGGAGTGTGTCGACGAGGGTCGCGTACCTGATACTCAGAATCACCAAACGGTATTCGCTGAAGGTCATTCAGGTTTACGCACCAACCTCGGCACACCCCGATGAGGAGGTGGAGGAAATGTATGAGGATATTTCCAGAGCCATACATTCCTCCAAAACCCACTACACGGTGTTGATGGGAGACTTCAACGCAAAACTAGGCACAAGAGAAAGCGGTGAGCTGAAGGTAGGGAAATTTGGAGTAGGGCAACGGAACCGAAGGGGCCAGCAGCTGGCCGACTTTATGGAGAAAGAGGGACTCTTTATGATGAACTCTTTCTTCCAGAAGCGGACCCACAGGAAGTGGACCTGGTCGAGCCCCGACGGTTCGACAAAAAATGAGATTGACTTCATTATGACAACCAGACGCCAACTGTTCAGTGATGTCTCAGTGATCGCAAGGGTGAAAACTGGCAGCGATCACCGAATGGTTAGAGGCACACTGAACCTAAACGTTAAGTTGGAGAGGTCTCGTCTAATGAAGTCAACGCTCCGTCCCCCTCGTGCTCTAATCCAGAATCCCGAAACCTTTCAGCTCGAGTTACGTAACCGCTTCCAGTGCCTAGAAGATTGCAATGCAGTGGACGATATGAACGACAAGCTCGTGGAAACTGTCCATGCGGTCGGAGCTAAGTTCTGCAAGACCCGCCGCAGAAGAACACAAAAACTCTCCGATCACACTCTTAATCTCATGGCTGTTAGACGGGAGATGAGGCTGCAATCGTCAACAGATTTGACAGCATACAGGCAACTGAACAGACAGATCTCCAAATGCATGCGGCGAGACTTACGCAACTTTAATACTTCTCGTATTAAAGAAGCGATCGAGCGGAATCAGGGCTCCAAAGTCTTTGCCAGAGATCTGTCTGCCAGAAAGAGCCAACTGTCAAAGCTGAAGACTGAGTGTGGCAACAACGTTTCCGGGACTTTGAGTGAGATTGAGAGGTTCTATGGGCAGCTGTACACATCATCGTTGGAGCCACACGCAAGTGTGAGTAACGATCCAAGAGCTAGTCTTATCCGACACTATTCCGATGATATCCCGGACGTCAGTCTAAGCGAGATTAGAATGGCTCTCCAGCACCTTAAAAACGGCAGGGCCCCAGGCGAGGATGGAATTACAGCGGAGCTTCTGAAAGCGGGTGGAACACCGGTACTTGTAGTCCTTCAGAAGCTCTTCAATTCCGTCCTCCATGGTGGCACTACTCCAGAGGCGTGGAGCAGAAGTGCGGTGGTCTTGTTCTTTAAGAAAGGCGACAACGCTCTCTTAAAGAACTACAGACCGATATCCCTTCTGAGCCGCGTCTACGTGCTGTTTTCGAGAGTCATTACGAATCGTCTCGCACGCAGACTTGACGACTTCCAGCCTCCCGAACAAGCCGGTTTCCGAAAAGGCTTCAGTACCATAGACCACATACATACCCTGCGGCAGATTGTACAGAAGACTGAAGAGTACAATCTGCCACTTTGCCTGGCGTATGTGGACTATGAGAAAGCCTTTGATTCCGTCGAAATTTGGGCGGTGCTACAGTCCCTTCAGCGGTGCCAAGTTGACTGTCGGTATATCGAAGTGCTGAAGTGTTTGTACAGTAGGGCTACGATGGCTATCCGAGTACAGAACCAGAGCTCGAAACCTATCCAACTGCAGAGAGGTGTAAGACAGGGTGACGTTATATCCCCGAAACTCTTCACCGCTGCATTGGAAGACGTTTTCAAGCTACTGGACTGGAAAGGATACGGTATTGACATCAATGGCGAGTACATCACTCACCTTCGATTTGCCGACGATATAGTCCTTATGGGAGAATTGCTGGAGGACTTAAGCACTATGCTCAATGACCTCAATAGTGCCTCCCAACGGATAGGTCTTAAGATGAACATGGACAAAACAAAGATCATGTTCAATGTCCATGTCACACCTATGCCGGTAGTTGTTGGGAGCACTATGCTCGAAGTTGTTGACGAGTACGTTTACCTGGGACAAATAGTCCGACTAGGTAAGTCCAACTTCGACCGAGAGGTCAATCGACGGATTCAACTCGGCTGGGCAGCGTTCGGGAAATTACGACATATCTTTTCGTCAGGTATACCTCAATCTCTAAAAACTAGATTGTACAACCAGTGCGTGTTGCCAGTGATGACTTATGGATCTGAGACGTGGTCCTTCACTGCTGGCCGTATGAGGACGCTTAAGGTCGCTCAGCGAGCTATGGAGAGGGCTATGCTCGGAGTTTCTCTGCGTGATAGACTCAGAAATGAGGATATCCGCAGTAAAACCAGAGTGACCGACATAACCCAACGGATTAGTAAGCTGAAGTGGCAATGGGCCGGCCATATAGCTCGAAGAACCGATAACCGATGGGGAAGAAAGGTTCTCGAGTGGCAGCCTCGTACCGGTAGGCGTAGTGTAGGGCGACCCCCCACTAGATGGAGTGACGACCTGGTAAGACATGCAGGAAGTCGATGGATGCAGGTGGCTCAGGACCGTGCTTTGTGGCATTACTTGGGGGAGGCCTATGTTCAGCAGTGGACTTGTGAAAGGCTGTAATGATGAATGATGATGATCAACACATAATTTTTAAAGTAAACTTCATATTGCATGCTGATTTTGTTCAACAAACTAAAGATATTCATGATACGTTCGATTTTCAAACGCTTAACTATATTATTTGTCAAGGAGATGACTTAAATATTTTTTTTTCATCTTTAAATGATACAATTACAACTAAAATTAGTGCATTTGAAAAAAAAGATAGGGGATGGAATCTAAAAAACATAAAATCTATAGACATGAATGTTAATAAATTTAACCCCCTACGCGGTACTTCATTAATAGATCTTCCTCGTGACATAAAATTAAAAAAGGCTGTTATAAATGTAAAAAGCAAGGATTATTTTTGTTTTAAATGGGCGTTACTCTCGGCGTTATATCCCGTAAACAAAGACGCGGATCGTGTATCATCGTACGTTAAACATGCAAATAAACTTAAATTTAATGGTATTTCCTTTCCAGTTAAAATTTCTGACATAGCAAAAGTAGAGAAATTAAATGATATTAGTATTAATGTTTTTGGGTTAGAATATAATAAAGAAAAACGATGTAATTCTATAGTAGGTCCATTATTTTTAACAAAGTGTCGTAAAGATAGACATATCAATTTATTATTTTTTTCCAAGGATACAAAAAATCATTATTGTTACATAAAAAATTTATCGCGGTTAGTTAGTAAACAAAATTCAAAAGACGGTCACATCATGTACATTTGCGAAGCATGTCTACTTCACTTTCCATCTAAGGAAAGTTTAAATAACCATGAACAATACGATTGTGCCCACATTTGTACAGAATTACCAAACAGAGAAACTTTTAAAAAAAAGAATTGGTTTGGTCAACCTATTTCAAATGATAAAATTAAATTTGATAGTTATGAAAAAAAGTTGAAGATACCATTCATAGTTTATGCTAATTTTGAAGCATTTTTAAAACCAATAGAATCATGTTCTAACGATCCTTCCAAACCTTTCACACACAATATTCAGAAACATGAAGTACATAGTTTTGGTTATTATATAAAATGTTCATATGATGATAAATTATCAAAATATGTAACGTATTGCGGACCGAACTGTGCACAAGTGTTTATGGAAAGTTTATCTAACAATCTCAAAGAAATAATTATAGACTTCAAAAATATCCTCCACTTCCGCTAACAAATGAAGACAAAAACCAAACTTCAAATGCAACCATTTGTCATATTTGTGAAACAGAGTTAGCAGAACATTTTTATGATTTTGATTGGTACACCGGTAGTTTTATAGGTGTTGCTCACAAATCATGTAGCTCGAAGTTCAGGAAACCTCGTTATATACCTATATTTTTACACAACCTTAGTCACTATGATGCTCAATTTATTGTTCACGCGTTAAACTTTTGTGATGGTGAAGTCGAAGTTATCCCTCAAAATAAAGAAAAATATATATCCTTTTCCAAAAAATTAAAAATGAATAACCACGAAATTATATTAAGATTCATAGATTCATTTAAGTTTTTATCATGTAAATTAGAAGAATTGGCCAAAAATCTCAGTAATGATCAATTTCAAGAATTACGTAGAAATTATCCTAATGATGAAGATTTCTTTCGTTTAAAACGGAAAGGCGTTTATCCATATGAACTTATGACTAATTATGATAGTTTAAGCCTAACATCGCTCCCCGAACAAAAATTTTTTTTATAGCTCGCTTACAGATTCCCATATTTCAAATGATGATTACAATCATGCTAAAGATGTTTGGGAACACTTTGGGTGTTGTAATATGCTAGATTATTCAAACCTGTATTTAAAAACAGACGTTTTACTTTTAACCGATGTATTTGAAAACTTTAGAAAGTTATGTATTAATACTTATGATTTAGACCCTGCCCATTATTACACAGCACCCGGTTTAAGTTGGGATGCAATGTTAAAATATACAAAAATAGAATTAGAACTTTTAACAGATTATGAGAAAATTGCATTTATTAGATCAGGTATCAGGGGTGGTGTATCTCAATGTAGTAATCGTTATGCTAGAGCTAATAACAAATATATGGGGGATTATGATGCAGGGAAACCAAATTCATATATCACATATTTTGATGCCAACAATTTATATGGTTGGGCTATGTCTCAATGTCTTCCTACTGGTGGATTCGAAAGGGGTAAATCCGAATACAGAATTTAATGTGTCTGAGAAATCGAACTTCGGTTTTATTTTAGAAGTTGATTTGGAATATCCAGATGAACTTCATGATTTACATTCGGACTTTCCTTTATGCCCCGAAAACTTTTGTGCAGGCAATATTAATGAAAATAAACTAGTCCCAAATTTAAATAATAAAGATAAATATGTAATTCATTACAGAAATTTAAAGCAGTGCATAGAAATGGGGGTTAAATTAACTAAAATTCATAGAGTTTTAAAATTTAAACAGTCTCGCTGGTTGAAGATGTACATAGATCTAAACACAAAATTAAGAACGTTAGCAAAATCAGATTTCGAAAAAGATTTTTATAAATTAATGAATAATTCAGTCTTCGGAAAGACTATGGAGAATATTGAAAAAAGGGTTAACATAAAATTAGTTACACACTGGGAGAACCAGGGCAAAGCTTTAGGTGCTCAAGATCTAATCGCTAAACCACAATTTCATAGTCTTTCAGTATTTTCGGAAAACCTAGTTGCGGTTCAGTTGCGAAAAACAAAGTTAATATATAACAAACCAATTTATTTAGGGTTTTGCATTTTAGATATTTCAAAAACATTAATGTATGATTTTCATTATAACTATATGGTTAAAAAGTTTAGTAAAATCAAATTATTGTATACAGATACGGATAGTTTAATATATCATATATTTACAGATGATTTTTACTCTGATATAAAACCTGACCTTTCATCATACTTTGATACCTCAGCTTATGATGCAAATAATATTTTTGAATATCCAAAATTAAATAAAAAGAAATTAGGTTTTTTTAAAGATGAAAATAATGGTAAAATCATGAAAGAATTTGTGGGTTTATGATCCAAAATGTACGCTTTTAACTTAGAGAATAAGACTATAGCCAAGGCAAAAGGGGTAAATAAATGTATCACTAAAAAGATGACCATGGATAATTATAAGTCTTCTCTATTTAATAAAAAAGTGCAATATTATAGTATGCTTAGATTTAAATCAATTAAACACACAATTTTTACACAAAAATTAAATAAGATTGGTTTATCATATAATGACACAAAGAGGCATATTTTAGATAATAATATTGAAACATTAGCTTGGGGTCATTATAAACTGCGTTAAGTGTTGATAGTTTTTAATTTTATGTCTGCATGTAAATAAAATTTGTATTGATTGTAAAATAATGATAATAGTATAATATGACGTAGAGTTTATTACATATTTAATCGTTGATTTATTGTAAATAATTTAAGTTAATTGTTGTTTATAAATGCGTGTGTATGTGTGCATTTATTTGAGGTTGTAAAAGAGGAGATTGTAAAATTATGATGTACTAATTGTGTTAGAAATAGTATACAGATCATTCTGTTTTATATAATGTTTGCAATATATATTAATTGTTAACACCAACACTTTCATTTTTTATTTCACCCCTTAGAACTTTAGACGTGTGTAATGTTTCACTTTATCCATCCGTTTACTGCTATTGTGGCGGGGCCAAGTTGATGTGGGAAGTCAAATTTTGTAACAAATTTTATAAAATCAGTTACAGAAATATGTAATTGTGATTTTAATCAGATCACATGGTGCTTTGATGAAATGCAACCTTTATATAATTTACCAAATGTTAACTACCATCAAGGAATTCCAAATGTTAATATGTTTGACGGTGAAAACCCACATCTTGTTATTATTGATGATCTAATGAGAGAGTCCGATGGAAGAATTGTGGATATATTTACAAAAGGTAGTCATCACAGGAATCTTAGTGTATTTTATTTAACACAAAATTTATTTCATCAGGGTAAAGGGCAAAGAGACATATCCTTAAACTCAAGTTATATAATATATTTTAAAAACCCTCGAGATAAAACTCAAATAAGATATTTAGCACGACAAGTGTCACCAGATAACCCAAAATTTATTGAAGATGCCTACAGGGATGCAACTCTAGAGGCGCATGGATATTTAATGGTAGATTTATAACAGAATACCAATGATTTTTGTCGTATCAAGACAAATGTCTTCCCATTTAATGGTTTCTGCACAGTCTACGTCCCCACAAAAGTGTTTAAATACACCAAGAATCAGACATTTCAAATCATTGCTAAATGATGCATCGTCGACTCACAACGCATAAACATTTGCTAAACGCTTTGCATACGCTTAAACCAAAATATCAAAGAGCATTACTTAAAACGTGTGATGAAGAAGAAATTAACTGTATTTGTGAGTGTATTCATAACGTTTTACAAGGAAAAGTACCTCTTAAAGATCAAGATAAACAAAAATTGAATAAACACAAAAATATACTCCGTCAACTAGTGCGTAAGTGTAAACATAAACTAAGAAAAAATATAATTATACAAAAAAGAGGGGCTTTCTTACCAATAATATTAGGTGCAATATTGAGTGGATTAGTGAGTGGACTAGCCAGTTAACATGGAAAATGCAAAGAAAATGATACTTATCGAACCTGGATTTATTGAAAAATTAAAACAAGAAAATAAGGTTAATACGAGTAGTAGTTTATCTCGATTAGATATTGAAATGCAAAATATTATGAATAGTAAGACGGAAGACCGAAAGAAATGGATGTTATATTTACAAACACTGCAAAGATACCTTCATTTTACCGAAGAGGATCGTCAACCACTCAGATTACCAATTTATTCTGATATATCTAATGAAGATTCAAACGAGTCTAAAATTGGTTTTAAAAATAAAGATAGAGATCTAAAAACTTCAGTTGATGCTGAATCTTTGTTGGAGGAGAATCGATCCATCAAAAGTAAAGAAAATGTTGAAAATCCACTTTACACACCAGCTCAAATACTCAGTTTAATACCAAAAACTTATAATAAAAAAGGACAGTTATTATTAAACTTAGTTGAAACAAGTAAAGGTAAAATACATTGGGATAATGAAGGTACAGTCATAATTGATAATGAAAAAATTCCTGGAAGTAATATTGTTGATTTAATAAATGATTCACTAAGACCCTTAAAAAGAAGTGATCCAGTAGGGTGGGATAGATTTGCTGAAGCATTAAAAGATATTAAAGTACCACTTACTTATATTGGAAATCCAAAGAGATGTGAGTTTATCAACCAACTTCAAGCAAAAGATCTGAACAAACCCTCTGAGATTGAATTTCAAGAGTTTTCTACACCGAGCAGTAGAGATAAAAAGTCTACAACTAAAATACGTAAAAGGCTTGAGTGGGAAAAATGGACCCCGTACTAGAAGAAATTAACAGGATTTATTATGATCCATCTAATCCCGCTGGTTTTGGTAGTATTGATAAATTATCAAAAGCCATGAAGGGTAAAATGAATAAAAAGCAAGTAAAGGAATGGTTAAAATCACAAGAAACATACACATTACATAAACCCATTCGAAAAAAATTCCCGCGTAATAGGTACATTCTATCAAATATTAATGAACTGTGGCAAGCTGATTTAAGTGATATGCGAACTTATTCTCAATATAATGATGGTTTCAAGTATATACTTTGTGTTATTGATGTATTTAGTAAATATGCTTTTGCAAGACCAATGAAAAAGAAAAACTCAGAAACAACTAAAGAATGTTTTGAAAGTATATTTACTGAAAGTAATTTAACACCTACTCACATACAATCTGATAAAGGTACAGAATTTGTTTCAAAAGATGTACAAAAATACTTTAAATCCAAAATGATTAATTACTATACCACTAACAATCCTGACATTAAGGCCGGTATTGTTGAACGATTTCAAAGAACACTAAAAATGAAAATGTGGCGTTATTTCACTCATAATAATACTTATAGATATATAGATGTTTTACAAGATTTAATATACTCTTACAATCACAGCTTTCACTCTAGTATTAAGATGTGCCCATGTGATGTAAATTCCAACAATATTATGACAGTTTGGACTAATCTTTATGATAGACGGTCAAACAAACTTTCTTTAGAAAATCCTAAACCAAATTTCAATGTGGGTGATTATGTTCGAATAACTAAATATAAACATGCTTTCCAAAAAGGATATGAATCAAATTGGAGTGATGAAATATTTATTATATCTTCAATAATTGATAGATCTCCATGGGTTGTTTATACAATAACAGATTTACAAAATGAACCAATAGTTGGTACTTTTTATGAAAGAGAATTACAGAAAATCACTTACAACCCCACCTCACAATATAAAATAGATAAAATAATTGACACTCGTTACTCAGGTAACAGAAAAGAAGTATTAGTGAAGTGGAAAGGTTATCCAGATAAATTTAACAGTTGGATTTTAGCTTCTAGTTTAAAAGAAATATGAATAAAGAAAGTTTTTATTTAACTTTGCTCAGCAATAGTTCAATGGAATACTTTCCTGATAATAAGACCACAAATTTTTCAACGAAATTACCGAAAGCTATTAAATTAGAAGGTGAATGGTCGGTTGGAGTTGTCGAGTTTCAATATCCATGTACCATGTTTACTGTTCAAGATCATGAAAATGTTATATACATTACAAAATCTATGTTAATGCCTAATGAAGATAAACCATCCACAGTGTACTACAAAAAACATATTCCAGCTACCAACTATGATAACGTTGAGCATATTTTAAGAGTGTTAAATGGTATCGGAGAGAACTTGAAATTTCGCTATGATGAAATAACAAAATTTGTGTCTATTTCTGTTTTATAACTTCCGTAACATTATCACCCAAATTAAGTTTACAACTAGGTTATGAACCAAATAAAAATCTCCTAGAGAGAAGTTTTGGAAAGTGTCCTGCTAATTTACACTTAGGGTTACCATCTCAACTCTTTATATATTGCGACATTATCGATCCTCAGATTGTGGGTGATGTTATGACTCCTTTACTAAGAGTCATTTCATTAGATCCTACAAAATACATTTATGGTGCAAATAAAATGCACGTTTTCTCTCAACCTCACTACTTACCTGTTATGCGAAGAGAGTTCGATACGTTGGAAATATTGAAATAATACTACTTTTTACGGAATTTAACGCGATAAATTCCGTAAAAAGTAGTATTATTTCAATGTGTAGTGTTCGCGTAAATATAAGAAATCATTACGTTGGAAATAGTTATAAGATCGAGCACAGGACAAAAAATACCATTCCAGTTTGGAACCGTGTGTATTAAACTACATTTCCGAAAATTATAATAATGAATTCTCTTCGTGATCATCATAAATGTCCATATGAATATTATTATACACATCAAGCTGGGTCAGGAGTTGGAGTAATTTATAAGGGTGCACCATACCAACGCGGTCATGGTATTGGGAGCTTCTTAGGGGGGTTATTTAGATCAGTTTTACCTTTACTTTTAAGTGGTGCTCGAGTGATTGGTAAGGAGGCATTAAGCGCTGGAGTAGGACTTTTATCGGATATGGTTCAAGCGCGTCCTATGGAAGCCTCAATAAAAGATCGTCTAAAGCAAGTTAGTACGAATTTAAAACGAAAGGCTGATGAGAAAATTGATCAATTTAATATGACAGGATCTGGGTATAAAACTAAAAGAAAACGATTGACCTCGTTCATTCCACCATTAACTGCTAAAGTGAAAGCTGCGAAAAAACTTGGTCTAAAACCAAAAAATAACAAAGATATATTTTCAAGTTAAATATGTCTTTCCTTCATAATCATTCTTGCGAGTGCGTTAAGTCAGAATTGGATTTGTTTGCACTACCGTCTACACAAACTAGCATTGAAAATGGATTGTGGATTCATTATAAACCAATTTCATCTCTTGGTGATGATGGACCTATCGAGTTTCAAGTTCCTGGGACAGGCGATGACTACATAGATTTGTCTCATACATTACTCCACATAAAGGCAAAAGTATTAAATCAAGATTCAACTAACTTGATATCTACTACAATAGTAGCACCTGTAAATAATTGGCTGCATTCACTTTTTAGTCAACTTGATGTTTATTTAAACCAAAAACTTGTATCACCACCTAATAATACCTATGCATATCGAGCATACATGGAAACCCTTTTAAACTATGCTCCTGCTGCTAAACAATCTCATCTTACTTGTAGTCTTTGGTATGATGATACAGCAGGAAAAATGGATTCTACGGATGGTAAAAACATAGGATTTGTTAAAAGACAGGAATTGATTAGTGAAAGTAAGGAAATAGAAATGATTGGTCATCTTCACGGTGACATTTTCAACCAAGATAAATTTTTAATTAATGGTGTTGAAATGAGTGTTAAATTGGTTCGATCGAGAGAGAGCTTTAATTTAATTGCTGGGTCAAACGATGTAAAGTTTAAAGTTTGCATTACGGACGCAACTCTTATTGTTCGACGAGCACGAATTAATCCAAGTGTATTACTCGCACATCAAAAAGTTTTAGCTTCTACCACTGCTAAATATCCTATTACTCGAGCTGAAGTAAAAGTTTTAACAATTCCATCGGGTGTTCAAGGAAAAACTCTTGATAATATATTTTTAGGGCAGGTACCCAAAAGATGTATAATTGGATTTGTGAACAATTCTGCATTTAATGGTTCCCTTACTAAAAATCCATTTAACTTTGAAAACTATGGTATTAATTCTTTCAGCTTATATATTGATGGTCAACAAATACCTTCAAAAGCTTTGCAACCATCTTTTAATAATAGCATATTTACATCAGCATATCATACTCTATTCTCGGGAACTGGTATTCACTTTCTTAATGAAGGAAATGGAATCTCTTGTGAACAGTATGCCAAAGGTTACTGTCTATTAGCATTTGACTTAACTCCTGATTTATCAGCCAACTCATCAGCTCATTGGAATCTCATAAAGCATGGTAGTGTAAGATTAGAAGTACGATTTGAATCCTCACTAATACAAACAATTAACTGTATAGTTTATGCTGAGTTTGATAATATTATTGAGATAGATAAAAACAGAAATGTTACTGTAGACTATAGTAGTTAAGGTTATAATATGTGTTGTGTGTTAGATTTTATGAGTTATGTGTAATGCATTTTGTGTGTATGTAACTATGTGAAACATTATAAAATTAAATAAAACAAATTGTATGCAATATTTTATTTTTTATTTCTTTATAAATATTCTATTTAATCTAATACAAAACTCTGTTCGAGTTTAAATTTTACATAAGCACACTGACTAAACCACTGAACATGCTGCTGCCAAGGATCATCATCATCTTCCCAATCTTTTAAGCCACCACCACAATGGAAACACTTGGTCCTGTCTGCATGGCCAGTATAAAAGAAACCGGCTTCTGCAAGATCTTCAGGTTTCTGTCGCATAACGAGAGGCCAGTTTTCGAAACTGAGCAACCGGCTAGATTTTGAACTAAAGAATGGATATTCAGCTCTTGAGTACTGCATATTCTCGTTTTCATCTCCACTCAGTGTTGTAGTTTTGTTCTTCAATAATGTGTTCTGTACACGTATGCCACACTCATCTCTTTCTTCTGCTCTTGTCTTCCTGTAATTTAAGTAAACAGAATCACATTCACTAATGATCAGCTAATGACTGTCATTGTTAAAAAAGTATTTTTTAACTTTTTCACTTTCTGCTATTGTCTTTGTAATATTGTATACGAGGGCGTTTGTGTTGTCGTAGATGCTATCCTTATTAGTCTTTACGTAATATTTAATCCTCGTGGAAGCATGTTTCCAATGATCAGTAGTTGGAATCTTGGATAGCTTCTTCATATCGTACATTTCAATTTTGATGAGATGCGTCGCTTGGTCTCCGTCGTCAGAATTAGTAGAAATGTATGATACACCATCTCTAGCGGCTCGTGCTACGGTTGATGATAACAGCTTCCTCTTTTTTATTTTTGATTCAGCTTCAAAAAAATGATCAATCGATTGCGATTTTCTTTTTCCACCATCGCATGTGTTATTATTAATGACGATGTCATCACTCTCTTCTTGAGGGGAGAGTGGCGAGTAGTAATACTGTTTATAGGTATTTTCATCGAAGCTCAATGATTTCTGCAACAACACAGTTATCATGTTAATATCAATTTGTTAACACTTAATCATAAAAGTTAAAAAAGCTAAAGTTACAACCTATTAAAGTCCACTGCTGAACATAGGCCTCCTCTCATTTCTGAGAGGGTTTTAGGGCTAGGAAATGTTCGCTGCGATAACTCAATGCGTGTTGGCAAACTTCACATGCCTTCGAAATTTTCTCAGACATGCATTCCTCACGATGTTTTCCTTCACCGCTGAGCACGTGGTAAATCAGCACTTAAAATTGTAATTAACAATTTAATTGGTGCCGGCGGGGATCGAACCCGGGTCGTGTACTATGAATTTTACATTTTGCGCTAACCATCTGAGCTACCACGGCTTAACCATATACACACACATAATATTTAAATATAATTTGTTAACACTAAATCATACACACGTAAGAAAATAACAGAAAGAAAAGTAAGTTTGTCAATAGAATAAACACTTACATCCATGGCCTTTGATGCGTTGAAGTAACACAAACGTAGTATTGATAGATCCACCGCGGTCAAACGACCATACACTAACTCCATGACTGCAGTTGCTTGGTCTTATATAGTACCAGTGAGTAATAATTCTAATCTAAAGAATTTCTGCAGTAGAATTGATAGTATCTTTATGCGTCAACAAGCTTACATTACATTCTGTTGCTTATCTCTACATTCCTACGTCCTTCCTGTCGTGTCTTGTTCAGTGTATTGGTGACTCAAATACGTTTTGTATAACACAAAGAAAGCAATTTAATATTTAGATATCACTATAATTGATCATTCCTATATTAGTCATTGAGTAGATTGGTACTGTAATAATCTACTAATAGCAGTAATATTATGGATACACTAGATGTCAACATCTGAAAAAGATTCACCCCACTCTAGAAAATAATGTTTATGCTGCCAATAAACTACCCATGTACACCCACGTACCAACGTATATAATATGCAATTTGGATACAGATGATAAACCAGGGTCACATTGGGTAGCTTTATATATCGATACGAATGACGTCGGTCAATATTTTGATTCATTCGGACGGGCACCTGTACGATATCATCTAGAGTTTTTTAAAAGAAATTGTAAAAGATGGAACTGGAATGTTGATAGGATTCAGAATGAGTGGACTTCAGTTTGTGGCGAATATTGCTTAATGTATTTGCTATATAAGTTTCAGGGATGTTCAATGCATAGTTTTACGAGTATATTTACAGGGAACACATTGTACAACGATATTTTAGTGGATGAGATGTTTCGCTCCTATTTTATAGATAATAAGTAATAAGATTTTGTATTTTATAAATAAAAATTTCAACAAAGTTGGGTAATGTGTTTTATTAATGAGTCAGATTAGTGTAGATAGGAAGAAAGGAGTATAATACAATAGCACTACGCTGAGGAAGGATAGATAATGACGGTATTGAACGAACAATAGATAAGTAGATAAAAACAATGGAGCGCTAATGACGGTGGAGGCTCGTAGCGGATATCAATTAGATAAGAGTTCATTGATTTTTTTTTTTTTTTAGGATCGCGATTCGACGAACGTCGTACTTTACCACTTCTGACTCAGTGCGCCAGAACTGGTACAACCTTTCTACAAGTGCGCCAGAACTGGTACAACCTAACTACTAGACGCTTCTGGTAACCTGTCAAACCCTCAAGCGTGGTGGTATAGTCATCGCCATATTTACCCAAACTTGGCAGAAATTTTCAGAACCAATTGCAACATAGTTGCAACATCTGTGAGTTGTGAACGTATGTTCAGTAAAACTGGCCAAATAATATCAGACAGGCGAGCCAGTTTAAAGACGGATAAAGTGCGGCAGCTTATGTTTTAAAACGTAAATTTAGACCAAAACCGATTTAATTTGTAAATATCTTTTGTTCTGGTATTGTAGATAGTGTAAATAATGAAAACGTGTATATAAAATGAACTTTTAAATACGCCTGTTACATTTGTCAGCCAGTCCTAAGCCTGGAAAAAGTATGAAGGGAAGTTCGTTTTATTATTTTGTAAACAAATATATGGTGAATTCGTTACGTACACTGACGGGATTTTTTGTGAAAAACTGTTTTTTTAAAACTGTTTCTCAGAACTGTTTCTCATTTCAAATAAACGGTTTCGTTTCGTTTTACAAAAAACCTGGAACGACCCAGTACTAATGGTCTCGTCGCGTCGCGTCGCGTCGCGTCTCGTGGCCTTCGTGCGCTCTCGGAAGCGTGTCGGTTTTTTGCGCTCGAGTCAAAGGTCTCGTAGGTATCGCGATGAAAACGAGAGCAAATGATTTTCTCTCGTCTCTCTCTTCTTCTCTTCTTCTTTTCTCGTCTTCTCTCGTCGTGTTGTGTGAATGACTTAGCGTCCACTGCGCATGTATAATCAAGCAGAAAAAATGAAAACTATATTATGACATTTTAATATGTAAAAAGTCAAAGGTCGACATTATAACTACACATCAAAGTCTCCACGAAAACGCACTTATATATAATCGTTAGGTTTTAATGGCTGCTAAATAATATTCTGTATTTTGTGTACACTTAGTTAAAGAAGTAAAATATTTTGTATTTGTAATTTCTGTTTTGTCTCAAGACGACATACGTGATTTTATTGTTAATAACTTTTTTTGATGATAATGTATAAAGAAGTGTAATACACTGCCAGAGAGTTTATTAAATACAGTGTTTAATGATGTTATTGTTTCTTTTTCCTTTGAAGAAAAAGAAAGTGATCTTTTACCTGTGATAATCTATACATTTATGTAAATAAAATTTAAGTGTCTGCATGTTATATTGTAATCGCTGGCGCATTTATAGCTTAGGTAAATTATTTGCATGCTATTAAGGGGAAATAGTAAACATACTACCTCAAATGGCTTAGCAAGATCCTCCGTTATGCCGAAAATATTGCAGCATTAATTTTGAAATAAATATATGGTAAAGTTGAGGATTGATGTTAAGTACTATATTAGACGAAAACACGATTCCGTAAAATTTTCTTGATAGAAAAAATCCAAAGTTACCTCCAAACCGAACAATAAACCGCTGGTATTCACAAAATACCTACTTTATATTAGATCATGAAACTTTACATACTAACTGAACTAACTATAAAGCAGGGCTTATGTTTTTTATCTTTTTTAATTACCATTATTTGCACTGTGAAAAGAAATTATCGGCGTCTTGAAGCTTGTTTCCTGCCGCCCGATTAGTATCGCTTCGACTTTCAAACGGGAAAGCTGAGTCGCTTACGATCAGAATACACATTACGCAACACGACGACGTAAACTTAAAATGGGAAATAACCGTAATAAAATTAAGAAGCGACTAGGTTGACGTAAAGAAACGGGCATAAATATGCTAAATTTAATGAAAGTATTAGTGATTACAAACATGTCGGTATATAACATTCCTCTTAAGACATAAATAAGCATTTTTTTTAAATCTCTGTCTCTCTGTTCAAGTTGATCTTTGAAATATCTGAAGCGAATGCGACAAACTTCACGAACAAAAAAGAATAGTTTTTCAGTCGTCGGGAAAACAGTCACTTATCATATTTATCAATAAATTCTCACTCACTAATCGTTTTTATCAATAAATTCTCAGCAGCACCCCGGAGTCAGTAAGGTGGCCGTTTTTCACTAGGTGGTAGCGATGGTTGCGCCTGATCTCTCTCCAGTCATATCGGATTGCCTTCCCTTCTAACGTTACGTAACGTTACGAAGGAACATGTGTTTTTTCCGGGACTAGTTGAACTTCTCTTTTTCCTTTCATGATTACAGTCATCTTTCAATAGATCCCGCTAATTTTTACAAATCTCATAAAATATTTCATACTCTTAATACCGATATCAATATTTAAGTCTTTAGTGCCAGTTTTATTGAATAATTAGTTTATTTATATATACGAGTAGTACCCGGTTGACCGAGCTTTGCTCGGTATTTTTCGCTCGGTTTTTTTTTAATTCGTGTGTTATGGAAATTATATTTAGATACAAATTACATACTAATGAAATAAGAATGATATTTTTTGATCTTAGCGACATAATAGAAAAAACTGAACTGGTTTTTGAATAAAAAATCATGAGTGCAATTAGTTAGTGTTTTAAAAAATACTAAAAAAGGGCTCAAAAAATAGATTTTCTCAAAAAAGAAAGGAACATGAAAAAAAATTAAAAAAAGTCGGTCGGTCGGTCTGGGCTCGAACCGGGGTTTTAAGATACTGTGACCGACCATTATACCAATTAAGCTATTTATAATCATTAACAATTCGTCAAAATTTACCTTCTTATTCTAACGGTATTGTAGCCGTTTTACATTGCCTAAAAACACGGACAAAAAGACATTTTCTAAAAATAAATCCTAGCTAGATCGATTTATTATCCCCGAATCTCCCTGGACACTAAATTTTATGAAAATCGTTAAAGCCGTTTCCGAGATCCCGATTATATATGTATATATATATATATATATATATATATATATATATATATATATATATATATATATATACGGGATAGGATTTTTGTATTTTTTTTAATATTGTATAACAGGTAGTCGCTAACACTTTCGATATCGATAGTACGCAAGACGACATAAGTATGTCCGCGGGCGACTGGACGCAGGAAGACACTACTTGGGGCTAGCGCGTCGCCCGTTGCTATGGTTTCGCTTCCCCGTAACTCATACCGCACCGCACTGTTCATCTTTCGTGGTGCAAGCCGCAAGCTATACACTATTCTATTCACCGCACATGGTACTGTTACGGTAAATTAATAGAAACTATCCACCATCTCCTTCTTAGCAATGGGTTATTAATTTTATTTTTAATAAATGTGTAAAAAATTATAATAGCTCAAAGGCAAAACGCAGCAACAGTTTTATCTAGGTCCATCTCAGCGGGCATATGGTGTTCTGTTCAAACTTCAAATGATATAACGAGTGTGTACATGCTGTGTTGCCAGGTCTTTAAACCGAAAAGCCGAACAGACCATCCAGCTTAGCCGAACATTTTGGTAAAAAGGCCGGACACCCTTAATTATTCAGTCTTAGTATAACACGATAATATATTTTTTAAAGTAAAACAATGCTTATATCATTTACCATAAAATCTTAAATTAAAAGAATTAGTGTTCCTTATTATTAATCATTCAATATTCATTACAATATTAGTTTCAATAATTGCAATAGTATGTATTTAAGTACTTGAAAAATGTAAAAAAATGGTCAAATATAAAAAGCCTGACAATTGTCCGACAGGCCCGGACACCGTCTAATTTGGCCGGACACGCAAACAAAAAGCCTGACTGTGTCCGGCTTTATCCGGACGCCTGGCAACGCTACATACATCTGTATACAATATAGTATAGCGTAGGTTAGTTTTGCGTTTGTGTTAGGTTATGATTACGAAAATATTAACAGGTTATAGGTATTATAACATTAGTTTTACTGTGTTATGATATGATTACGAATATATAACAGTTTATAGGTATTATAATACGCGCCCGACATCGTCAATATTAGTACTTTTGTACAATTTTATAGTCACAAAATATGTAAGTACCTAAGTATTATTGTCCATCACATCACATAATTTTTATGATCCACATCTTGCGTGTAAGCCATTACCTATCCCGAAGGGACTCTTTACTCTCGTGGTTGTTGTCTCTCTTAATAATAAGCTCTTCAAAACGAAACACTTACGCGAGCGTCGGTCATTGTGTGTGTCAACTGCGTACGTAAAATAATCGTTACATTTTTGACCATGAAACTGGATACACGATTATCAGGCTCGTAAGCAGTTTTTGAAACCGATTATGTTAAATAACGCTCACCTCTAGGCATTGAGCTATTATGTACTACGTACTAGAGGCGACACTGCATTCAGCTACTCTGTTCCACTCAACTGCGGTGCATACACCGCACTTTGATCAGTCACTCGCTAGGCGCTTGTAGAGTTGTCAAGCTCGCTAGGCGCTTGTAGAGTTGTCAAGCTCGCTAGGCGCTTGTAGAGTTGTCAAGTGTTGTGTTGATTTAAAAAAAATCTCTTGATAAAAATATGCCGTCGTGTGTACTTAGATATTGCACAAATAATTCAGGAAATGTCAGTAAAAACCAAGGAATTACTTTTCATCAGTTAATAAGATACTTAATCAATAAAAAAGTATTAAAGATTAATAATAAAACAAATTATTCCTAAGACGCCATCTCGTGTCATGGAATATAGATTATGCGACATTTCTGTGGGTATAATTGCCGACATAAGTCGTGAGCACACTTTTTATTGGTCGACACGAAGTTGACCACGCTAAAGTTCAACGTGATTGGTTCATCAGTCGATTCTCGTCGTCTATTGGTTTCGAACGTATCATTCGGCTTCCGTACACTTCAGAGCAATAATTTTAGTGATAACTTTATAATTAGTTTGTTATCGTTAATTGTTTTTGTTACCTCGTCGTTAATTGTTGTTTGTGTATTCCTTGTTATTAATTGTTTTTGTTATTTCTTGTTTTTAATTATTTTTGTTGTTATAATGTGAGTGTTCAGATTTCGGTCTAAATATGCAGAGAAGGAAGAATTCGGTGTTAAATAGACAATCCCGACAAATGGTCTATTAAGTGTTTAGTTACATGAAAAAATTAGGTACTGCGAAAAACATCATAGACGTATATAAACAGACTGCTGAGGCGACTAATGTCTCAGTAGCTACTGTACGGCGCACCGCAACACCAGATTTTATGGAAGGCATATCACCTCTTCCTTCTTCTTAATAAAATATTCAATTCTAACCACCAGGTACACATTAAATACTTTATAGTAGATAATAAAATAACGGACACGAATGTCTGCAACATTACTGTATCAAATTAAAAGTTGATGTGTTCGAGTAAACATTTTCATAAAAGTCGGCAAAAATACGATAAAAGGGCATTGCCCATATTCGGCCATGGAACGCCCAACAACGTGCATTTGTTAAAAAAATATATCTTTATTTATGGTTATTAATCGCGGTATTCATTTATCCTAAAACAATGGGAATATTTTTGCACAAATTAAAAGTACCGAAAAGATAAAAATAAAATTAGGTAAATACGTAATTCATTAGTCTGTGAATAAAATAAAATAAATGTTGCCAATCACAAAAATCATTAAAAAAATCGATTCCCCTTTTCGATCGATTACTTATGGTGTCATTAGTACAATGCTTATATAATTTTTCGATAATTATTACGATGTTATGATATAGGTTTAAAATAACCGTTGACAATGGATATTTATCCAAAGCAGTCGATACGCAGCCGTTATTCGCCAATTGTTTATCCGACTACAGACGAAAAAGGATGGTTATGTTTTTACTGTGTGTGCGGGTTAGGCTATGTTGAATCGTTTTTTGCTATGGTGCTTAAAACGTAGGGTGCATTTTATTATTGAGGGCGCTACTATCAAAGAATATTTTATTCGCTAAACTCGTAAAGTACTTGACCAACTTTGAGAATTCTTTCACCACTAGATTGTTATGTGTAATTTTAGATATCTAATATAGGGTTAATTTTATTATAGAGGGCGCTACTTTCAATGAATACGTTTTTTGGCTAATCTCAAAAATTACTAGACCGATTTTGAAAATTCTTTCACCATTACATTGCTAATGAGGGCGTTAGCTGTGTGATAAATTTATATTATTACAATAAATAATTGTGAGATTAATATTTTCTAAATAAATAGAACTAAATACCTACCTAAGATGTTCAAATCCAATTATTATTTTTACAATTTAAGAATCGTATTTACACACTTTACTTACTCAGATTGATTATTATAGATAAAGAGGTAATAAATCTAAAGTAAAAGAGCTCCGCTTAAACGAAAAAACTACGATTATGAGAATAAAACTAAATGTTGAAAAAAAGTGGTTCAGTGCGAGTCGGACTCGCAGGCCCATGAAGAGTTCAGTAGTAACAAGCATATATTTTAAATCGAGTCAAAATACCACTATCATTATCGCCAGCAACAAATTATTTTGTTTTTCATAGTGTTTGTATAAATAACAAAGTTGTTTTTGCGGTTCTTTAAAATGTGCTACTTGTATCTAAAAAAAAGGACTATTATACATTATAGGGGTTTCTGTGGTTTATTCATTACCAAAGAGAAAAAACTTATTGTGCAAAATAGGTTTTTATCCATTTCAAGTCATCAAAAGCGGCAGTCAACCGTTAAAAACTAAAACAACCGTTGTTATAGGCTCGGTTGAATTCATTGACAACCTTCACATTTATAGTTATGATAATTAAATAAGCGAATTACTAGCTGATTTACCAAGAATTCTTTAGAGTATAACAAAACGCTACTGCACAAGTTAACTGTTATTCTTATCTGTTTTTAACATAACATTTTAAATGGAATCATGTCATGATAATTCAAGAAGTTAATTTCCAGCAGATTTACCACGAATTCTCTAAAGCATAACAAAACAATACAGCACAAGCTAACTGTTCTTAAAAATACATTTGAAATAGAGTTTCAATAAATAAAGGAAATTATATTTTAAAAAGCGTGCAGAACTTAAAACGCGTCAAAGATTATTCTTTGTATGATATTATTAATCGAATAAAAATCGATATCATTTCATAGATTTTATGACAGTTAAGTGGCAACATCGAATCTGACAGGTAGGCCGCTGTCACTGTTATGTCACAAGAATTCAATTGCGTGTTATCGTGTTATTTTGTTTTGTTGGAAAATGCAATTGTTGATCTCTCAACAATTGGTTCGAACACAGCACGTAAATAGTTGGTACATATCACGATGTGGCATGTTTTCCTCTAAGAAATGCTTTATAACTGAGTTTACTTGAATAATATCAATATAATAATTGTAGCTTCTTTATTAGGTACAAGTTTCGAATACAGTGAACGTGTAGTGTGGCACCCGCAAAATGCACCGATAGTTCGTCTTGAACATGTATACATCAGCTGTGGCACTGACACTTATGAGTATAAGATCACACACATTGTTTGGGTTCGATTTTCCACGTGAGGAACTACTTGCGCTACGTGAGGTAAGTGTTTAACATTTTTCAATTTATTAAATGTGATCCATATATCTGATAATTATACATGTTTTTACACTGATTGTATATCAACTCAAGAACTTGTTTTATTTTTTCACGTCTGCCCTAGCTATATCTGACAAACATACTAGCTTATTTATGAGATTGACCAGTTTTATCAACTACCAAGAAAGGAGACAGTTGATTTTTCATTGTTTTTGGACTGCTGGTAGTCTGTCAGGCCTTAATTATTAAATAATATAGGGCATTAAATCCGTCCTTGTGCAGTAACATTTAACTTGATAAATATTTTATTTATATTTGAGTTTGAAATAAACAAATCTATTTTATTTTTATTTTTTCACTTTGACTTCATTTTTTGTATTTTACATTATTTCAGTTGTCATGCCGTGTATATCATAATTGCTGGCAATGAACTGATAGAACAGCATCATGTTCAACTGCAGAACGGGAACCATCTGAATCATCTAGTCCGTCCTCGTTGCAATCTGAAGTGAGTAATGTATTGCACCCAGAACAACAAAGCTTAGATCATACATCACACAGTGTACTGCTAACTAATTATTTAAAAGCACAATGTTTTTTACCTGGTTGTAACAGTTCCATCAGCATTGCGAGTATGTCTCTTTTATGATTAACTACATTTTGCGATAACAAACATACATAGTGACAATTACTATGTATGTGTGTTATACTTGGTAGGGCCATGCTGCAGTTATATTAGAAGTATAGTTGTAGCATGAATGGGTCGGCTCGACCAGGGAAGGACCACCCTCTCACAGAATACCAGCGTGAAATAGTAGCTTAATGCTGCTGTGTTTTGTATGGTGAGTGTAGAGAACCGGAGACCCTTTTTACTGGAAACGAGAAAATGATCTTAGTCCTCATGAGTGACAACGCATCTGTATTTTGATTTGTAATCGAGGATAGATGTGGATGTCTCAGGGTCGCAGCATTGTCTCCAGCAGATGGTGAATCTCAGTTAATGACAAGATATGCTAATAAATCCAGAGCCGTGACTATGTGTCGATATGGGTAGTAGAGGTGGTGAATGGCATTTTTAAAACTGAATTTAAAATATTTCATCAAAATTACTTTAACAGGGCTTCTACACATTTGATGATAGACTGCTGTGGCTTCTGCTATAGTTAATAAATTCCACACAAAAATAAGGGACAGGGATGATGCGGCTCAAATACTTGAAATAGTTCATCAAAATATGGAGGCAAATAATGATTTTTCTGAGTATGCTAGGGAAAACAATCTAAATAGAGCTAGGGCAGGCAGACTTACAGCTCTGTTTTAACTTACAGCGACTTAATATTAATTGCTTGTGTCACATACCAATTAAAGCAAGCTCGCTACTATTATGGTGAGCATATAAGATTTAATGGTTGCTACCGGATAGAACTCTGTAATAACCAGAGGAGCAGCATTATGAAAGGAATAAAGTTAAGCCCTAGCTGATCTTTATTTAGGGCTAGAATTGCAAGTCATCACTATTAGTCGTAAAGTGTATTTTATTATATAAATTCTATATAATATCTAATATATAAATTCTTTTTTCAATAGAGAAGGAGGCTTGGTACTACCACCTGCTTAGGACCCTGTAATTAATGAAATTAAAATTAAACCCAAGCATACCACTGCAAGACTTCAAGACACAGTAAGTTCATTCTGTAGATCGGACCATAAATAAAAATTAAAAATCTGAAGGTACTCCGGGTTAACACTGACATTGGGACGTCGGTCACCTCAGTGTGCCGTAACCATGGGTGCTGGAAAGCACCCGAAACGTCTGGAATTAAAAATCAAAGAAATAAAACGCGATAAAATCGATAAAAATAGTTGTTAAAAAAATTGCATTTGTGAAAATAAAAACGTCAAATATTTTCAAAACCCCGACTTTTTTTAAAGCAATTTCTTTACCATTTCATTGTTTTAATTGCATATTATCATATCTATATGCTTTTATATGTGGGCACTCATGGCCGAAGTGTCTATGAAGAGTGGGCATTCCCCTTTACGTAGAGCCATGCTGCAGTTATATTAGTAGTATAGTTGTAGCACGAATGGGTCGGCTCGACCGGGGAAGGACCACGCTCTCACAGAATACCAGCGTGAAATAGTAGCTTAATGCTGCTGTATTTCGTATGGTGAGTGTAGAGAACCGGAGACCCTTTTTACTGGAAATGAGGCATTCCATCTCAGTCCTCACGGGTGACAACGCATCTGCATTTTGATTTGTAATGGAAGATAGATGTAGATGTCTATGGGCCACAGCAACCACTTACCATCAGGTGGACTGTGTGCTCGTTTGTCAGCCTATTCTATAAAAAAAAATATTCAATTACGAATTGAAATAATAAAGGGACCCAATAATTTTGCCCGACAGTGTACCTACCTCCCACCACAGTTTATCTGTGCTCATGACTCGTGTCGGCAACTATAGGTACTTAAGTATGGGACGAATATATTAATAAACACATTTTTTGTAGAAAAATATATAAGTTATTATAATTAGGCTAAATTTTTCATGTTTAAATCTGCTTATTATTCTTTTATTTTATTTTTAGGTTTCCACATCAAAGTCAAAGTGGAATAAATTCGTCCATTTTCAACTCTCGCGTGCCCAGCATTTATGAACGACTCCTATTCTAATTTAAATAAATATGTTTGTAATTTAAATGTTATAAGTTTTGTTAAACATATATTTAGTTTGTTTTTTTTATATTTGACATAGAAACCTTTTAAAATATTCAGATAAAATATCATTAAAATGTAATTGTGATATAATATCTATACATATAATAAAACAGTAACGAAAAAAAACTGCACATTGAGTATTTTCGAGAAAAAATAAGTGGCTTTTGTTAGAAAAACATAACTGATGACAAAAAAAGACTTTTTAGAATTTTTGTCTGTTTGTCTGTGTGTATGGTACGGCTTCACGCCAAAACTACTGTATAGATTGAATTGAAATTCAGCAAAAATGTGCTTTGTAAACCAAGGAAGGCTTTAGGCTACTTATTATCACGCCGTATGTTATAGGGGGTAAGCAGTATTGATTTTAAAAGGTTTTTCTCTGTAATTGACTGCACAAAATAATTGAATGCACAAAATAATATGTTATTAGTTAAAATAAAAATTTAACTCTGGGAACATAATAATCACGCTATTTTTATAAAGGAGCGGGGCAGTAATATTATAAATTGCAAGGGAACAGCTATTTAACAATATGTCGACCGTCAAAAATGTTTACCGCATTAAATGGTGCAAGTTTAAATCCCATAATATTGTTTTGAAAAATCGTAATTTTTGTTTAATTTTTGCACTTTTTATGTGCATTAGGAAATCCGGGAACTTTACATGTCCTATCTGATTGTATGGAGAGTTTCACACCAATATTACTAAACAGATTGATTGGTAGTACAACAAGTTACACTATCATGAAGTCAAGTCAAACTTTTGGTTCTAAGTTATCATCCTATAGAAAGGGGGGTTACCTTTGTTGTCTGTGTTGGTTGATGTGTTTAATTTTCCTACGAATAATTATTATTTTTCTACTATTACGTACTTATTCGATAACTTTTCATTATTTTGAATATCGTTAGTGTCGGATTAAGAAGGAATCTAGCTATGCCTTTTATAAAAATATCAAATCTGTCTCGAAACTCAAGGGTTTTTAAAATGCGCAGGTTAGTTAGTAGTAGCAGTAGTTTCTCTCGAACCCACGCAGAGCTTTAACAACGGCTAGGTGCTAACCGTGAGCGTAATGCACTAAGTTTGTCCGCAGAAACTACCACGCAGCGCCAATTACGACTAGAATTTAAACGAGTCCGCACTACTGCTTCTCGATCTCAGGAAAGTGTGGAACAACGAGAAATGCTTTTAGCTATCGATCGGGATCATCATTCTTTGTCTCGCGCATCCGAAACGGTTACACAGAGGGATCAGAGGTTGAGTTTTCAGAATATCCGCTCTGAGACTGCTCGATCACTTGAGAGCAGTCAGGAGCGTGAGATACGACTTGCGCGTGACCGAGAACGTGGGCAAAGCCAAGAGTACAGCTATAGTTATTTGAAGATCTGGAACACCTGTTGTGGAACTCCAAAACCCAGCGACATTATAACATATATAAGAATGACGCCTTAGCAAAAGTTGTTTAATCTGATGGGCATTTCGTGTTGACTTACAAAAATGAAAGATCTGGAACGTCTCGAATCGTCTCGCATATCACGTTGTTTTCCCGTCCCCAGGCTCTTAGAATTCGAAAACAGACGTTTTAGATCTTCGATTTTGACGACCCCGTTGTCGCTGGCGTAAGCAACATCATCCGCGTACAAAGTCGCGGGCAGCAGCTAGTTATGTAATATTATATTAAATAAGCAAATATAATATACAAAA
Source organism: Parnassius smintheus behrii (assembly GCA_036936625.1). Lineage (NCBI taxonomy): Eukaryota > Metazoa > Arthropoda > Insecta > Lepidoptera > Papilionidae > Parnassius > Parnassius smintheus. The sequence continues at coordinate 5,116,731 of JAUPFT010000030.1, read as the reverse complement.
TAAATGACAATTTAAATATTTACTTTACTTTACTTTACTTATCTTCACGCACAATCCCTAACGGGGTAGCCAGAGAGAACAGATCGCCAAGTGTCACGATCCTTACATACCTCTTTCGCTTCTTTCAGGTTCATTAACTTCTTCATACATGCACGTCTAGGTATCCGAGTACTCTTGACCCTCCCCTCTTCGAGCAGTTTGCTCACATGGTCTTCGAAAGTTAGTCTCGGTCTACCTCGACACCTTTTAATATTAACTTTTGCTCTATATATTTTCTTCACCATTCGGTCTTCACTCATTCGTTCAACGTGCCCAAACCATTGGAGTACGCCCCTATCAATTTTTGTGATAAGGTCATCTTTCAATCCTGCCATATTGCGAATCTCTTGGTTTCGCTTTCGGTCGGCTATGGTAACGCCACACATTTTACGAAGAGATCGCATCTCCACTGCATTCAACTTGCTTTTATGCTTCTTCTGGCATACCCAGGTTTCGCTGCCATATAACAAAGTCGGTACCAACACTGCGTTATGTATTGCAAGGCGTGCACTCTTCACCACGCCTTGCCTTTTTACTAATGCATTCAGGGCACCATTGACTTTGTTTCCGGCAGCGACACGCCTATCCACATCCAAATCACATCTTCCATCCCGGCTGAAAGCACTCCCCAAGTATACAATTTCATTTACCTGTTCTAGATATTCCTGATTTACCCATATTTCACATTTTGTTCTCTCTTCGTCCTTTTCAAATACCAGAACCTTAGTTTTATTAGCATTCAAACGGAGACCTTTAATTTCACATTCCTCTTTCATACACGTGACCAATGCCTGCAGTTCTGCTTCGGATGGTGCAATAAGCACTGCATCATCAGCATACAGCAGACAATTAACTTTTATGTCACCCAATTTCACACCCAAACAGCTATCTTTCAGCTTCTGTAAACAGCTGTCGAGATACAGTATGAACAGCCAGGAAGACATGACACAACCCTGTTTTACGCCCGCTTGGACGCTAAACATGGGTGACAGGTCATGCCCTACCCGCACACAGGCTTTACAGTCATAGTAAAGTGACTGCACCGCCCTTAACAATCGACCATCCACACCATATCCCGGCAACAGTTCCCACATTTTCTTCCTTATAACCTTATCAAATGCTTTCTCCAGATCCACAAAAGCACAGAAAATCCTCTAGTTAACACTCAGAAGCTTCTCCGTGATCATGCGGAGAGAAAACATTTGATCCGTGCATCCTCTTCCAGGTCTAAATCCGCATTGTGCCTCCCATAAGAATCTTTCCGATTTCTCTTGCATCCTACGTGTCAAAACCTTCGAGTAAACTTTACTTGCTAAACTGGTCAAGCTGATCGCCCGATAGCACCCGCAGTCAAAATGTGAACCTTTACCTTTATATAAAGGCACAATGACTGCGGATCGCCAATCATCCGGGACATCTCCCGTCCGCCAGCACAAATTGCACAGCAGATGAAAGCTGTCCCAGACGCGAGGCCCACCGTACTTGACCATTTCAGCAGTAACTTTGTCTAGTCCCGCAGACTTACCACATTTCAAACTTCGAATCGCACGTTCAATTTCTTTCATGCTGATGACCTCAGTGTCATCGAGGTCCGTGTCTGGCGTGCCAGTCACGGCGTCACCCCCGGATCCTTCACTAAGATCATGACACGCATACATTTCTCTATAAAATTCACTCCATCGCTGCATGACGTCCGATTTTTCTGAGAGGACGTCATTGGTTCTCGAAAGCACTTTGTTCATTCTTAAGGCTGTCGCACCACTCCGTGACCTTCCAACCTCTTTCCAGAAGAGTTTGGAGTTTTCCTTAAAGTTGCGCGACAACCTCTCGTCCGCTTCTATTCTACACCTTTCACGTACTTCCTCAATCAAAGTTTTCGCATGAACTTTCTGCAGCTTATATCTTTCTTTCATCTTCTCTCTCATATGCTCATCGTTACTAGAGGCTAAGTAGTCTAACCATGCTTTTTTCTTCTTTTTTACAGCTTCTCTCACTTCATCATTCCACCATGCATCTCTTCTTTTACTACTACCTCTTTTTGTCGTTCCACATACTTCTTCCGCTGCACTTACCATTCCATCCCTAAGGTTCTGCCATGTTCTCTCCACACATTCTTTCCTGCCATCGATGGTGTCAAGCTTTTCAGCTACCCTCGTGTGATATTTGTCCCTAGTATCCGCTTCCTGAAGCTTCCAGCTTCGGATGCGACAGACCGACTGTGGTTCTGTTACTGCCGTCCGGTATCGCCAACCCGCGAACAAACCCCTAAATCTAGTAATTACAAGATAATGATCCGTTCCCAGGTCAGCACCCCTGAACACTCGTGTATCCATCACCTGTTTTCGCAGTCGGTCATCCACCAGGAACAAATCAATCATACTTCTCTCATTCTTTCTCTCTCTAGTGTACATATGGATTTTCCTGTGATTAAACATAGTGTTTGTCACAAGAAGACCCTTTTCCTTGCACACAGCCAGTATAAGCTTGCCAGCATCATTAATCCTTTTATCGCCAAACTTTCCAAGCACCGACTCGTATCCTGGTCGAGCGATACCTACCCATCCATTCAAATCACCACATACAACAGTTCTTTCGTTTCCCTTAACCAAATCTAGAACTTCTCTTACATTCTCCCAAAACTCCTCCAGCTCAGCCCTGGACGACGAAGCTACCGGCGCATAAACAGCCAAAAGGAATAACTTCGTCAGTCCCATTTTGAAGCGAACCCAGAGAAGTCTTGAGTTCACAACCTTGTATTCAGTCATAAGATCGACCAACCGGGACGACAACAGCGCTCCCACTCCCTGGCAGGCGTTCTCGCTTTCCGGGACTCCGGACCATATAGCTAACGTCCCGCCAGGGAGCTCTTCAGTACCACTGCCTTTCCGTTTGGTCTCTGACATACACACGACATCTAATTCTCTTTCTTTCATTATTTCGATCAACTCATTCGTCTTATCTCTCATGCCCCCTCTAACATTCCACGTGCCAACTCTGCACTCCGTCCTCCACCCTCCGCCGTGTCGGGCTGTGCGTGACGGGTGGCGGTCCCCATCGCCGCCTTGCGCGCTACATTCCACACCAACGGGGACGAGCTGCTGTGCGTCGCCTTGGGGGGACGCCCTAACCCTCGTTTGCATGGGTGCGCAGCTGTGTATAATTGCAGCCCTGAAAAGGGCTGGCAGGGGTCGCGACGAGCACGCTTCTACAATGACCCCCAAATTTAAATATTGTTCTCGATATAATTTATTTACCTATGATAAAAAAACTTGTATATAAATATATTTATTCTACGATAAAAAAACCAACTGCGCGAATACAGAGTAGCGCACATTTTTTGTTTGAGATAGCTGGTCTAGTACGTAAGTACATATTACTTCAATGCCTCTAGGCCTGTCTCGTGGTGTCTCGACGAGCGTGTACAGCCGGCATAAAACACAACACAAAAACAAGCGTCCTTTCGCGATATTGTCCAACACAATTCAAAATCGGGGCGAAGTCACCACAGCACAACAAGGCGGAGGAGATCAAAGCTCGACCTCACGCACTTTCTGAGAGTTTTCAGAACCGAAATAGAATTAAATAAAATGGAGAAATTCACTAACATGCGCACACGCAAAAGGTAGCCACCATTTTGACTTTCATTTTCGTTTGAATATTTGACGTTTTGACGTTTAGGGTGGCCAGTATCATAATTATCATAATCGATTGATTTTATGATGTTTAAGTTTTTATTTTATGTGAAAATAATATTTGTTATAAACAAATCACTAATAAATTTATCGTGCATTTAATTTTATTTTTAAGTTAATTTTAGTTTCTTTTTAAAAAGTAGCGACATCTGTGAAGCCCTTAGACCAATAATAAACATAATGTTTTCGGAAACAAATTATGATGATGGCGCTACCTTCACTTGAATTCTTGTGGTCCAGCAGTGATGCCAACTTAGCAACTTTATAGCTAGATTTAGCTATTATTTGGTGACAGACAGCTACAATTTAATAAAACTAAACTTTTTAGCTACTTTTTCTAGCAACTTTTCATTTCATCATGAGACGTGAGTCTATCGAAAAAATCATATCTAAGTTCACATAAACCAGTTTTTTAATCCATAACGAAGTTTTGTTAAAATAATTAAAAATGTTGTTTGGCGTTTACTTAGTTTTTTTTCCGAGCGCTTGCTCGGTATGGCTATCTCATAATTTGCGTACTATGAAGTCATTGCATCACTTTTATTTTGACACTCCTGCAGTCGTCCGTTAGCTTCACCGACAAAGGAATAAGCCACGCCCCCAAAACTTCGATTCATTTTCAAGGTATCCTCTTAAGGTTAAAAAATGTTTACATCAATTATAATAAAAAATGATTAATTTTATTTTGTTTTAAAAAGTACAGTCCTTAAAAATATTTTTAGGATTATAAAAAGTCGTAAGCCTGAAAAGTATGAAAGAGCGTTCTTTAATTTTTCTTTACCACTTTATTTTAATTTAATCTAAACTTCGACTTTTTACGAAAGAATGTTCTTATATAGCACGCGGTCTATCCGATGAACGACATGTAATGTAGCGTGCTCCGAGATATAGCGTGCTGCTAAACTTAACGTGCTTACCGGCCTCCTACACACTTTTTTATAAATAGCGCGCTATAACATAGCGTATTTAATAGCGCGCTAGAAATTTCTAGTTTATAGTCTGTAGCGTGCTATTAATTTATAGTCGTTTTGAACAAATTTAATCGTAGACAGAGAAACCTATCTCTGTCTACGAATTTAATACAGTTATCTGTGAATTATTTGTCTAATTTTAAATAACTTTTAGTGTTAGTTTTTCTATGCCTATTGAAGTTTTTTTTACATATTGTGTAATTAGTATTAATTAAAAATATTATAATTTCATTTCATTAATTAGAAAAAATGTTGGCCATTATTTGTCAAATTTATTTTGTAATTGCGTGTTATTTGCCAATTTGTATAAAAAGTTAAAAAAAATATATCTCATGAACCGTAAGTTTCCGCAACCTAAAATTTTGCAAAACGCTTTCTTTTAGTGAGTACTATCTACAAAAATATGGACATTTAAATCGATGGTGCATATTGGAAATGCCAACCGGGGATGACGCCCGGGCGATGAAGCTCGCTTCGCTCGCTCACTCGACCCCGTCATCCCCTTCGTGGTTAATTTTTTGTAAACCACTCAGAGGTAGTAGTAGTAGTAGAGTACCGTCGACCGGGCTTCCCTCGGCTGCACCACGTTAAGTGGCGTGTGGCTTCCGTCCCCCAACTCTCTCTCCCCATAAATCAGTTTAAAATTGTCAACAATTACGAAACATAACCTCAAAATGAGATTTTTAAAAATTTATAAAAAAAAACTAAGCACGTCCGGCAGAAAGTGGAAGTAGGGGGTGACTCTACAACTCCCCCCTCTCCCCCCACACCATCCCCCACACCCTAATTCAGGCGACCGAATTGTAAACCTTACCCAAATGGATTGAAGATGGAATTGTGCGGGTAAGTCACTCTGAATACGCTAGTCCTTTCGTGTTGGTGAGGAAAAGAAACGGTAGTATAAGAGTCTGTGTGGATTATAGAATTATAAATAAGAAGATGATTAAAGACGAATATCCTTTACCTCTTATTGATGACTCGGTAAAAAAATGCAAGGCTGGTAAAGTATTTAGTGCAATAGACTTAAAAAAAAACGGGTACTTTCTTTTAAAAGTTCATGAGGACTCTATAAAGCACATAGCCTTTGTAACATCAACGGGGCAGTATGAGTTTTGTCGAGCTCCATTTGGTTTATCTATCTGTCCAAAAGTTTTCACTCGTTTCATCAATATTATATTCCGAGATCTTGTCAGGAAAGGTATTGTTTTGATATTCATCAAAAACTTACTCATTCCAGCTGAAAATGAAATTGAAGCGATCGAGCGGTTGTCAATGGTGCTACAGAATACGGACATGAAATCAACTGGAAGAAAAGTCAGCTGCTGGTAAAGAGAGTCCAGTATCTTGGTCACATAATCGAAAATGGTGAAGTAAAACCATCCCCAGATAAGATAGAAGCTGTCAAGAGATTCCCAGAACCAAGAACAATGAAACAGTTACAGAGTTTTTACGGGTTGTGCTCATATTTTCGCAAATTCATACAGAATTTTTCAATAATAGCTAAGCCATTAACGGATTTATTAAAGAAGGACACAGAGTTTAAAGCACTGAATGATGAACAGGTGCAAAGTTTCCAAGAGTTGAAAAAGAGGTTAGCCATAAAGCCTGTGTTAAAAATATATGATCCAAGATTGGAAACAGAGCAGCATACAGATGCATCAAGCGCAGCTCTTGCCGCTATTTTAATGCAGAGAGATGCCGACGATTGTGAACTGCATCCTGTGCATTATATGAGCCAGAAGACTTCTGAACAACAAAGTCTGTACTCAAGTTACGAGCTGGAGGCGTTGGCTGTAATTGAGGGCATCAAGAAGTTCAGACATTATTTGTTTGGAAAGAAATTTAAAATTGTGACTGACTGTAAAGCATTTCAAATGACAACAAAAAAGTTTTAGCCATGTCAACAAGAGTGGCTAGATGGATCATGTTTCTACAGGATTATGATTTTACAATAGAGCATAGAGAAGGGAGTAAGATGAGACACACAAATACTCTTAGCAGAAACCCGTATGCTTTGGAATGCTTTGCCTGTTTATATCAAGAAAACTAATAACAAGAATTAGTATTTTAAAAGACTAGTTCGAGAATTTTGTCGTAAGAATAATACCACCTGACTATCCGACTATTGTTTTTATCTCTCTTTCACTTTATAAGTAATATTTTTTTTTTGCCCCCGAAGCAAATATGGGCTACCCTCCGGAAAACGGGGGAGGGAGGTGGGGAATGCTCATAGCATACCACGCAGCCGGCAGCGTGGTTATGTGGAGACTTTTACCCACTAAACCCCACCTTTTAGGGACTGGCTTAACGGTCTAACTAGAGATCTCTAAGCCGTATACGAACGCGACCCTCCTTGGCAGAAAGGAGGGCGCAAGCGGCGAAAAGCCGCTTAGACGAGTACCTAACTAAGGTCTGCCTTACCGAGAAACTCTCTCTCGGACCCCCCCCCCCCCCAACAAGCTTTCGGCTGACCTGAACTGCCTCCTGGCGGCTCAGGCCGAGCCTACATAACACATCCCTTAATTCAGCCGAAAGCTTGTTGGGGGGGTCCGAGAGAGAGTTTCTCGGTCTGCGCACACTATAGCGAGTGTGGATAGGGGCTGCATAGGCAGCTGTCTCACGAATGAGATGATTTGGGTGGGACTCTGAGGCTTTGAAAAATCTCTCAGAGAGTGATTTAAGGAACTGCTGGATTGTTGGGAGCTCTAAGTCTCGGTGTAGGTCGGCATTACGGACATAATAGGGCGAGTTAGTGGCCCTACGACAGAATAGATTTTGAACTATTTGAAGTTCATTTATAGCTTTTGCTTAGCATGTGCGAAAATGGGGGCCGCGTAGGTCATGACAGGTCGTATGCAGACCTTATATAGGGTTCGCTTGTTGCGGAGGGACATTTTACTTTGTCTGCCCAACATGATGTTGAGCCTACCCATGTAAAATCGTGCGGTGCGAGTAACCTTCTTGATATGGGGTTCGAAAGTGAGCCTTGCATTAAGGGTGACGCCTAAATATTTGGCTGTAGTTTGCCATGGGACAGGGGTTCCTAACATCCTGATTGGCGGAGTGGTGGTGAGACGGCGCCGTTTATATTCGAAGCAAACGGCGGAGCTCTTCTCCGGGTTTACGTCGATACGCCATTTTTGGAACCAAGCTCCTAAGTCGCTTACTGACTTTTGGATCTTGTTCCGAATCTGTGGCAGTGAGTTGCCTTTAGAGTAAAGGGCTGTGTCATCTGCGAAGAGGGCTAGTTTAACACCATTCGACGGGATAGGGATGTCGTTGGTGAATAGTATATATAGGAGGGGGGCAAGCACAGAGCCTTGAGGGACACCGGCTTTGATTTGACGAGTAGAGGATAGCGTGCCTTCGTGTCTAAAGCGAAAGGTACGACCCTTCAGATAGGAGGCTACAAGGCGAACGAGACGGTCTTGGAGGCCTAAGTCGTACAATTTGTAGATAAGGCCCTCGTGCCAGACTCTGTCGAATGCCTTGGCAATGTCGAAGAAGACCGCGATGGTTTTTTGACGACGAGGATAAAAACCGCTGAGGATATATTCCACTATGCGGTGAACTTGCTGGGGGCACGAGTGTTTGGCTCGAAACCCGAATTGTTGTGGGATGAAAAGAGGGTCGCCGTCTGTGGGAAACAAATGGCGCCTCATGCGCACGAGAATGACTCGTTCGAAAAGTTTGCCCATGGCCTTGAGGAGGCTGATGGGACGGTGATTGGAGGGGAGGTGGTGAGGTTTGCCTGGCTTGGGAATACTAATGTTAGTTGCCTCTTTCCAAGAGGTGGGAAAATAGCTGAATTCGAAGCAGGCGTTGAAGATTATGACCAATAAGGCGATCACCTGCTCCGGAAAGTATTTGAGGGCTTGGTTGGAGATGCCATCCGCACCCGGTGCTTTTTTGGGCTTAAGTCCTTTGATGGTAGATGAAATCTCATCTTTGGACACAGTGATAGGGTCAGAGGCGGTAGGGGGCGAGTTCCGGCGACGGACCTTGTCCTCCACTAGTTGGATGTGTATGGGGTCAGTGGTTTGTGAGCTGGGAGAGCATTGAGTGGCGACGCTGTCGGCGAAGCACTCAGCCTTTTCTTCGTCCTCGAAGGCAATAGAGCCGTCGGGACGAGACAGAGGGGGAGTGTGCGTTATAGCGTCTATCCGGAGGGCTCTCGCCATCTGGTAGTACGCTGTGTGGGAGGGAGAGATTTTCTCCATGAGATTGCCCCTTTCGTGGTCTCTGTAATCTTGGAGGCGGTAACGGAGTTTGCGTTGAAGGCGGTGGGCCGCGAGTCTATATTCGGGAGTGGGATAGCGTGCAGCTCTACGAAGGGCAGCTTTTTTTTAGCTTTTAGCAGGTTGCTAATATCTAGGGGAAGACTAGTTTTAGCAACCGGGACAACCTTTTCATTCTCTTTAAGAGAGGATGTTATAAGTGAAGTGAGATTTTCAACCGCGTTGTCTATTTTCCCCGTACTGTCGAGGACGTCGGAAGAAAGGGTTATGGGAGGGTCCGGAGAGTCTATAGCCGAGGCTAGAGACTTCTTGAAGCCCTTCCAGTTGGTGTAGGTTTTAGAAGTGGGAGTTGGAGTTGGCTGATGGCTAAGAAGGAGGGATACAGGACGGTGGTCGGATCCTAGATCATCGAGAGACTCGATTGCTCTAAGGTTAAGCGAGACTCCTTTAACTAGAGCAAAGTCTAATTGATAGAATCAGGCGTTACTTTGCGGAAATCCATTATAATAAAAAATAAAAATATCAATTTCTTTGCAACTTTCCGCTAAACATATAAGATGATGTGTCTTACCTGGATTGAAGCGCACCTCCCGCCCTTCCTCAATTGCATACACTAACTCCGTCACCACTAGACCAAGCACCACTACTCTCAACACCACTATTCCAGGCAAGACACACCATCGACGATAATACGACACGTGTTTCGCCTCTACACGAGGCATCCTCAGGTAATATAGACTCTACGGCGGCTGACCGCTAAGTGAACGGCGAGTCGAAACAGTTGCTATTTATACACGCTGACACAATCGCTCCCTACCAAAGTAGCGAGTGACCGCGTCGTGCGATAAAAAACCTGTCAACAGTTATTATTATTGTTATGATTATTTTTAAATACTATTATTATTATTGTTTTGAGTGACCGCGCCGTGCGATAACAAATCTGCTACTAATTATTATTTTTGTTATGATTAATATTTTAAATACTATTATTATTATTGTTTTATTGATATTATTATAATTATTTATTATTATTAATCTTAAAATTATTATTATTATTATTATTATTAAAGATTGGCCTTAAAGATGTTAATAATTTTAAGATTAATAATAATAAATAATTATAATAATATCAATAAAACAATAATAATAATAGTATTTAAAATATTAATCATAACAAAAATAATAATTAGTAGCAGATTTGTTATCGCACGGCGCGGTCACTCAAAACAATAATAATAATAGTATTTAAAAATAATCATAACAATAATAATAACTGTTGACAGGTTTGTTATCGCACGACGCGGTCACTCGCTACTTTGGTAGGGAGCGATTGTGTCAGCGTGTATAAATAGCAACTGTTTCGACTCGCCGTTCACTTAGCGGTCAGCCGCCGTAGAGTCTATATTACCTGAGGATGCCTCGTGTAGAGGCGAAACACGTGTCGTATTATCGTCGATGGTGTGTCTTGCCTGGAATAGTGGTGTTGAGAGTAGTGGTGCTTGGTCTAGTGGTGACGGAGTTAGTGTATGCAATTGAGGAAGGGCGGGAGGTGCGCTTCAATCCAGGTAAGACACATCATCTTATATGTTTAGCGGAAAGTTGCAAAGAAATTGATATTTTTATTTTTTATTAGAGCAAAGTCTAGCACGTCAGGTGCGTAGTTAACATTTTCGGGATAGTGGGTGACAGCGAGGGGGCTGTAGACAGTCAGGTCGAGAGACTGAGTGATATTGAGCAGCACCCTGCCACTACTGTTAGTAGTGCGGCAGGTCCATTCAGTATGCTTGGAGTTAAAGTCTCCAAACATAATGACTGAACCGCCTAATGCAAGGATGGCTTCGAAATCACTCTTAACGGGGAGGATTCGGCTAGGGATATAGCAAGAGGCTATAATGATTGACTGGTGTCCAGTCATGGCTAATCTAGTGATAGTGGCTTCCATACTGGTAAGCGTCGGAGTGGTTATGTGGGAGCAATGAAGGGACTTTTTGTAATAAATGGCAGTACCGCCGCCTTTGCGGTCGGGTCTGTCATTACGCAGAAGTGAATAATTTTTAATAGAAAGGCCTTTAGAGACCTTGGGGCTGAGGTGGGTCTCCTGAAGGAGGAGGAGGGCGGCTTCGCGATCTCGAAGAAATAGCCTAAGCTCTGGGAGGTTATTTCGCAAACCGCGGATATTGAATGAAACAAGCGACAAACCCTTTGGTTTGATACGACCGTGCGATATTGCGGGAGCAGAGGGCTCCGGCATAGTGTTATTACAAAGACCTTAGTAGGTTGATATGCTCAGTAAGAGCAAGGAGACGGTCCTGAGGGGACTGAGCGGTGCGCAGTTTACGCGCAAGGATAGAGATTTCCTCTATATTGATCTCATTCATAGTGTTATACACTAGGTTTAGATCTTCTACTAAGGGGTCTGCCTGTTTTTGTGGGTCGGCGGAGGGCCGCGTGATATTTGACGCCTTTGGGAACCAAGGGTTTATTGGAAGCAGCGCAGGCTAGGAGAGCGGAAGGCTCATAAGGGGCCGAGAAGGGTCCTGAGGTGGCCGATAGGGGCCCTGAGGGGGCCGATAGATGCCCTGTGTGGGCTGAGATGAGCCCTGAGGGGGCTGAGGTGGGGGCTGGCCCTGGCGGGGCTTGCGGCTTACAAGAGCTTACTCCTTTCTAAAGGGCCGGCAACGCACCCGCAATTCTCCTGGTGTTGCGGTTGATCATGGGCGGCGGTAGTCACTTAACATCAGGTGAGCCGCATGCTCGTTTGCCCCTTCTTCTATAAAAAAAAGAGCCGGGAAGGTTCGGTCATTGACCTGGGGTGGAGCTTTGTGGCTCGGAAGTGGGCGTGGAGCGCGAGGGCAACCTCTAAAATTGGCCGGGTGGCCTGTTTGTCCGCAAAGGACACATGAAGGTCGGGATTCGGCGTTTTTGGGCCGAGGGCACTCTTTCGAGTGATGGGGTTCTAGGCACTTAACGCACCTGGGTGGAGCTGAGCAGTTGGCTGCCGCGTGCCCATAGAGTTGGCAGCGGTGGCACTGCGCTGGGTAACCGCGCCGGTGTGGGGCTTCGACCTTTACACGCGACAGGCCGCACACAGTGCGTACCTCGCGGAAGATGGCCTTCGCCTCCGGCACATTGGTGAGAACGAGGAGGGCGAGGTTAAATCTTTCGCCCCTGCTGCTGTGCATTTTGTGCACAGCCTCTATGGAGAAGCCTTGGGACTTAAGGTCTTCCAGAATGTCCTCGTTTGGGAGTTCATAAGGAACTCCGCGGAGGACTGCCTTAACCTTCCTTTCTTCGGCGAGGGCGTATGTGTGATAGGACACACGCTCGGCCGTGAAGAGACGGGTTATATTCCGGAAGTCTTCTATAGACGCCGGCATGATTTTGATGGCGTCGCCGATATTGGTGGCTTGGTCATATTTGAAACCCTTATCGTAGAGGGTTTTGGATAACTGTGTGAATTTTTTTTTTTTTATAGAAGAAGGGGCAAACGAGCATGCGGCTCACCTGATGTTAAGTGACTACCGCCGCCCATGATCAACCGCAACACCAGGAGAATTGCGGGTGCGTTGCCGGCCCTTTAGAAAGGAGTAAGCTTTTTTCTTGAAGGTCCCCAGGTCGTATCGGTCCGGAAAAATCGCCGGTGGTAAACTATTCCACAGAGAGGTTGTACGTGGAAGAAAACTCCTTGTGAAACGTACAGTGGTGGACCGCCAAGCATCCAGATGGTGTGGATGGTATCGGGACGTTTGCCGTGTAGTGCGTTCACGAAATTTGGCGGCTGGGATTAATCCGAACAATTCCTCAGAGCACTCCCCGTGATAAATACGATAAAATACGCAAAGAGATGCAACATCTCTTCGCAGCGCCAGTGAATCGAGCCGATCGGAAAGCACTCGGTCGTCGACGATTCGAGCCGCTCTGCGCTGGATGCGGTCAAGTGGAAGGAGCTGGTACTGGGGAGCCCCAGCCCAGAGATGGGAACAGTATTCCATGTGCGGCCGAACCTGCGCCTTGTAAAGTTGCAGGCGGTGTGCCGGCATGAAATACTGTCCCGCTCTGCTGAGCACGCCAAGCTTTTTAGAGGCCAATTTGGCCTTCCCTTCCAAGTGACCACCAAACTGCACGTCACTCGATATGTCGACGCCGAGGATTCCGATACTGGCTGAGGCAACAAGGGGAGTGCCTTGAAACTGAGGGGATACGACAAAGGGGTTCTTTTTAGCGGTTAACGCGCAAGCTTGTGTCTTCTGGGGGTTAAACTGAACTAGATTTAGTCGTCCCCAATCCGAGACTCTGTTCAGCAAAGACTCGACTTCAGACACAAGTTTGTCCCGGCACTCGGAGACGTTTTCCCGAGAAATATTGGCTCGGCCGATGTAAAGAGCATCACCAGTGCTGTCATCTGCATAGCAATGAATGTTACGGGTGTGCAACATATCATTGATATGCAGAAGAAACAGCGTTGGCGATAGCACGCAGCCCTGTGGAACACCAGCATTAATAGGCTTGCAATCGGAGCTTGCACCGTCTACAACGACCTTGATGCTCCGATCTGCAAGAAAGCTGGTGATCCAATCGCACAATTTCTCGGGAAGCCCATAGGAAGGGAGCTTCGAAAGAAGCGCTTTGTGCCAAACCCGATCGAAGGCCTTCGCAATGTCCAAACTAACGGCCAATGCCTCCCCCTTGAACTCTACTGCCTCCGCCCATCTGTGAGTGAGGTAGACCAGAAGATCACCAGCTGACCGACCACGGCGAAAACCGTATTGGCGGTCACTAATCAGCTGGTGATCTTCAAGGTACCTCATGAGCTGGCAGTTTACAATGGACTCCATTGTTTTGGAGAACAAGGAGGTGATGGCGATTGGCCGGTAGTTGGACGGGTCTGAGCGGTCGCCTTTTTTAGGGATCGGGTGGACGAAAGCAGTCTTCCATGATTTTGGGACTACGCCTAGGGAGTAGGAGTACCGGAAAAGACGCGTTAAAACCGGTGCCAACTCTGGAGCACACGCCCTCAGCACAATTGGGGGGATTCCGTCAGGCCCACTCGACTTGTGGATGTCCAGGGAGAGGAGTGCTTTGCGAACCGAGCGCTGTGTGAACTGCACTTCCGGCATGAAGCACTCACACCGCGGGATGGTCGGCGGCGTACTCCCCCCGTCATCGAGAGTCGAGTTAGACGCAAAGAAAGAGCCTAGAAGATCGGCTTTCTCCTTTGCGGTATGGGCCAGTGAGTCGTCCTCCCTGTGCAGAGATGGAAGAGATGGCTGACAGAAATTCCCCTGGACAGC